>PVIW01001273.1:0-318672 GCA_004026585.1 Noctilio leporinus | reverse complement strand
ACCTGTCCTTCACTGACTGGCTTATTTCACTAAGCATAATATTCTCCAGTTCCATCCATGTTGTTGCAAAGGGTACAAGTTCCTTCTTTCTTTCTGCCATATAGAATTCCATTGTGTAAATGTACCAAAGTTTTTTGATCCAATCATCCACCGATGGGCATTTAGGCTGTTTCCAGCACCTGGCTATTGTAAATAGTGCCACTATGAACATAGGTGTGCATAGGTTCTTATGAATTGGTGTCTCAGGCTTCTTTGGGTATAGTCCAAGTAGTGGAATTGCTGGATCAAAAGGCAGTTCCATTTTTAGTTTTTTAAGGAAACCCCATACTGTTTTATATGTTGTTTACAAGAAAGTCACACATACAGACTAGAAGTAGAGGGATGCAGAAGATGTACTGTGCCAGCATCAGTCAAGAGAAAACAGAAGCAACTATAGTAATTTCAGACAGAGCAGACTTCAGGACAAGTGAAGTTATCAGGATAAAGTAGGCTATTACATACTGATAGAAGACTCAATTCTCCAAAAAGAGATAAGAATCTTGAATGCGTATGCACCTAACAACAGGGCATTAAATTATTTGGAGCAAAAACTGATGGAATTGCAAGGAGAAATAGATGATCCCACTATTGTAGTTGGAGACTTCAGCACCCTTCAATCAGAGGTGGTCAGCTCCAGCAGGCAGGAAATCAGTGAGCTCATAGTTGATCTCCACAATACCATCAATCACTGGATGTAACTGATGCCTATAGACTACTTCACTCAACAATAGCAGACTACATACACATTCTTCTCAAGCTCCTTTTGTCCCAACCTTTTTCTCAAACTACGTGTCCTGTAATATAACCAGATAGACTAGAATGTAGTCTCAAATCTCATATTGTTGTAAGTGGGAAAACTGAGGCCCATCGAAGTCAAGTGACTCTACAAAGGTTAGTTAAAGTGGAAAGGTAAAGACTTGAACCCTGATCTTTGTACACTTAGTTCCGGTATTTTAAAAAATTTTATTTATTCATTTCCTTATGCAAATTGGGTGTACATATACAAGGTCTATCCAGAAGGTTTCCAGCTATGTAATATGAAAAATAGAGACATTTATTGAAGAAGATACAAGGTATAAGAAACATTGTACACAGGACAATGACATCTTAGTCCCCTTCAAAGTAGGCACCTTGGGACCCTACACAGTTCTCCCATCACCCTTAGCTGCCCCACCATATTTTCCGGAATCTCATCAGTGGTCTGAAATCTCTTTCCTTTCAAAGATGATTTTAGTTTTGGGAAAAGCCAGAAGTCATAGGGCACCATATCTGGGCTGTAGTGGGGCTTGAGTCACCTGGATGATTTGATGTTTCACCAAAAATCTCTGCATGAGATGTGATGCATGAGTGATCACATTGTCATGATGAAGACTATCAGTCACCAGTTGCCCATAGCTGCGACCTAAATCATCCAAATAGTTTCCACGGTGGAATGTTCAAGGTTAATGTAAAACGTGATGCAGGTTCGTTGCTCTACTCAGTCATTTTGAATGTGATGGTCACACAGTATGCATGCTCAGTGGAATGTATGCCCCCCACTGATTAGTACAGTGAAATCATCCGCTCTAATTGATTGCCAGGTCACACTGATGTCATGCAAATTGTTCTCATCATAGTAATAATGGATGGCCTTTTTCCTGACAGACCTTGTATATGTTTATTGAGCATAAATAAATTTGGTTCCATATATGGGGGCTAATTTTAGTGTAAGGCAAGAACGAAAGGAATCAGGGATGTAAGAGGGTCCTGACAAATTTTATTTTTCAATATAATAGAGGTAATTAAGTGTAAATTTAATTTACAAATATATTTTATTTTATTTTTTATTGCCTTGAGAATGGAATAAAAGGGAAAGAAATGTCTATTGTGGTAAACAGGGTAAACTGAGGGAAATAGCATAAAATGGAGAAAATAGTCATATTCCCTGTGGTGATATGAGAGAACGAACCATTCCTTTCCATATGTGTCACTGTTTCCATTTGTTCAAAGCCCTCACTCATTCTGTGCACCAATTATTCAAGTAAGGGCCTCATATATATCATTTCATCATATGAGGTTGGTATTATTCCATTTCTAGAAAAGAATAATGAGGTTCAGGAGACTTAAGTCATTTGCTTGCAGTTACAAAGCTGGCATGTGACAGAGTCATCCTTGAAGCTCATTATGTATTTTGAAAGCCTTATGGGCCAGAATTCTGCAAGCTTTCCTCCTTATGGAAAAGGCTACTGGTCACCTGAGGAGAAAAGTATCTGAGTGTTTTCTGGGCTCAGACAGGGTCTTCCTCTCTCTTCTGCAGATAGATGGGTGAGAATAGCAGTGCCCCTTTTTAAAGAGTCCTGGGACAGCAGTGCTAGCTGTGATTTGAGCTGAGAAGGGACCCAGAGAACCAGGATCTTGTATAGTGGACCCAAGTCTTCTGCTGGGGACCCAGCTTTCCTGGGCACCCCACCTGGCTGATGGGGTTAGGGGTTCTCAGTCTGGAGGTAGCTCTTGTTGAGTCGTTCAGACCATCATTTGTTTGTTTGTTTGTTTCTCTGAGCTTTCCTTTAACACAACACCTACCCTAGTTCTCACCTGAGACAGGGAAAAGGAGCTTGCTCCTTTCTATAGGCAGAAATGAGGGAACTAGAGGCTGGTGGCCTGGTAGGCTCAGGATTATCTTTCTTGGTATGTCTTTGACCCAGTATGTGGGTCTCTCTCTTGTGGGCTGTTTGAACTTCTGGGTTGACTCTCAGGTTGAATGGAGTGGGAGGTGGGACACATCAGTTGGGGCTTCTCCCCGCTGCTGCCTATCTCTATCTGCAGAACCATGAAGTCATCTCTGACTGTCTCGAGTGAGGGTCAGCAAACTTTTTTTGGGAAAGGACCAGACAGTAGTACATATTTTAGGCTTTGTGGGCCATATGATCTCTGTCACACAACTCACCTCTGCTGTTGTAGCAGGAAATCAGCCATGTGTTTCAATAAAACTTAATTTACTGCCCTAGCTGCCTTGGCTCAGTGGATTGAATATTCGCAGGCCTGCTAACCAAGGGTCACCAGTTTGATTTCCAGGCAGGGCACATGCCTGGGTTGCGGGCCAGGTCCCCAGTTAGGGGAAGCATGAGAGGCAACCACACAGTGATGTTTCTCTCCCTCTCTTTCTCCCTCCCTTCCCCTCTCTTTAAAAATAAATACATAAAATCTTAAAAAAAAAAAAAATAAAACAAAAACAAACCCCAAACCATAATTAACCAAAACAGGCAATGGATGGAATTTGCCCCCCATTCCCATCCAGGTGCAGTTTGCCAACTGTGGTATAGAAGATGGAATGAATTAATAGATGTGAGGATTTCTTTCACAATGTATATGTATATCAAATCAACACAATTTACACTTCCAATATCTTATCATTTTATTTGTCAATTATACCTCAATAAAGCGGTGGGGGGAGGTGGAGTAGCTACAGTTTCCACATGAGCACCATTGCCCAGGTGGAAAGACATCCAAGACTAATACTCCAAGATGCCTTGGGACCCCAGAATTTGTAGAGCCAAGAGCTCTGTGTGCCAGCCTGTGCAACCTCAGAGGAGATATACATCTGGCCTGGAAGGCTGGGGACCCTTGTTCCAGCATTGCATTTAAGGAACCATGGGTGGGAATATGGGCCTGGATAGCATATGGGCCAATGTGTAGCTTGTCCGGATTGTCCTCCAGAGCTTGCCAGCTGGAGCTGGGCCAGGGCTGGGGCTGCATTTAAAGACCGATAAACTTTCGAGAGATACATTTTGCCCACAGACACATGCCAGCACTCATTGTTCTGGCCTCACTGGCCTTTCATGGCCGTGTTCTTGAAAAAATCATGAGGTTTGCATCTACTAGGGGTGAGATCAAGTCCCAGACACAGAGGTGCCATCAGGAGAAATGGGGCATGAGCCCTGATGACCAGAGAAGTCCAGGGCAAGTCCAGACACCTGGGACACAAGGCAGAGGAGCATAGGCACCTGAGAGAAAAGGTGACAGTTTAGGGAGTGGCTGAGGAAGAAAAGCTTCCTTTTGGCCGGGGCACTGGCTTCCTGGAGGAGGCAGCACTTGTGCTGGGCCTTGAAGGGTGGGCCAGAATTATGCAGATGCAGATAATAGACAAGAGGTGGGAGAGTGTGGGCCTGTTTGGCTAACAGCTAGCGGTATCATTTGGCTTTGAGGTTTTGGGGCAGGTAATATGTTCCAAAATTGATCCCAGTAACATCTACCATAGCCCATGCTCTTCTCCCCTCTGAAATATGGCTGGTGTCCTCTATGTAGCCACTAGAACACAGTGTAAAAGACAACGCCAGATCTGTGAAGCTAGGCTGTGAAAGAGATCACAGCTTCTGCCCTGTGTGAGTGGGAACACTTGTGCTTGGAGCCCCACATGAGAAGTGTGGTCATGCTGAGTCTGCCATGGCACTAGGAAGGAAACTGCCCAGTGTGGGTGCTCTGGTCCTGTCCTCCTTTCCACCTATTCATATGACTCCTGCTTTCTGGTACTATGTTACCCCAGCTCCCAAGTCTTCCCAGGTGATGCCCTAGATGTGGTGGAGGAAGTAACCATCCTTCTGTGCCATTCTGATTCCTGATCCTCAGAATCCATGAGCAGGTTAGATTGTTGTTTTACACACTGAGATTAGGGTTGTTTGTTTCACAGATTCTGGGAAACTAGGAGGGAGAATAGTTGTAGAAAAGCTGCCTGGCACTTGTTTTTCTATGACTTTGAAGCTAGTTTTAATCACTCAGAGCTTGTGGGCAGTGGGGCGGGAATGGCTCCCTTTCAGAAGAAAAATCTGCAGTGAGATCCAGGACAGTTATGGGTAGCGGATACAAAGTGGGTGGAGAAACTTGCTGAGGGTTTTGGGATTGGTTTAGATAAACTGCAATCTTGGGTGAGCTGTGGTTGCGGGAGTTGAGGACAGGGGCTGATGCAGAAGGCACTGCTGGCGAGAGGATTAGGCAGTGCTTCCTCACCTCTTGGGAGCTCCCAGGCTCAGTCAAGAAAACTGAGGGTGCATGCAGGGTGTTCCTTGGAACCTGGTTGCACAGTGTTGTAAAAGTAGGGCTTTCTGCTTAGAATAGGCTTGAGATTTTTCACGGAATAGTGGAGTAAAATAAAACATAGAGCTGGTTTCTGGTGAGACTGTGTGTGATGTGTGGCTGTGGTACCAAGGAAGAGCTGAGTTGGTAAACAAGGCGGTCATGAAGCCTTTGTATGTGAGGGACACAAGGGCACACAACAATTTCCCTTAAAAACACTAACCCAAAATTGGCCTGCTTTACTGCTTACCCCTGTGGCCTGCCACTGTGGAGTTGTTTCAGGGCCCAGTTCCCCTGTTGTGGATGTCTTTCATGGAGATTCTGCATTTCCTTCCAAAGTTAAGATAAAGTTCACTCTTCAGATGGTCTAGTGTCTTAATTCGTACTATAATGTAAATGACTGTTAAATGGGCCTTTCCTGAGTGAGAATTCTGAAGCAAAGAACACTGGGCCACTTGAAGGCATTGAGTTGCTGAAAGAGAAGATGGGAGGAGGAGGAAAGGAGGTAGAAAGTGGCGGCCGGGAGCTGGCAGTCAGACTTCACTGACCCGCATGCCTATGTTTAGACTTGGGTTCACCTACTGCTAGAGCTATTTTAGTAGTATACCCATTGTTAACAGATATTTTTTTGGACCTTATTAGTTGAGTGTCTGTTATGATTGGTTGGGCATCCATTCTGATTAACAGTTATGAAGGTCACTTAAGGAGGCTAGATGCCAGAGCCAGGAATAATGCCACCAAATGTGGGAGACAAACACAGGATGGCCTTTGTAGTCCTGACACCTCTCTGGGGCCCAAAGCTGTAGGTCCTGGCTGCCCTACATGTGAAGCCTGTGAATTCTCCATTACCTTTTCATTCCTAGGAGCTCTTCTTCTCTCTCATGGTCCTCAAAGGCACACACTTCTTTCTCTTCCCTTGACATAACCCCTGTGGCAGGGACTCACTCAAGTTCCCCCAGCCCTCATTATTCCGAAGACCATAGAATCCAATTTCCAATTGCAAGTGCACATGGATTCTGCCTGCTTTAGGCCATTTTAGCCTCTTAGTCTGCTCACAGGGCAGGCTAAAATACTGGACTGTTAATGCCCCCCTTGGAACTGTCCTTAATCAATGATGGATGGGATTTGGTGGGTAAATATCCCAGACACTTTGCCTCTCCACTGGGATATATCAGAGGCATTGTTCACACCATGTCCCAGAGTTTCATTCATATTGTTAATGTGTCAATTCCCTCCTCCCCTTCATTTTGCCCATACCCCTGCACTGCCTCCTGACGTCACCTCCCAAATAACTATGTGCACTGGCATGCTTGTCTCAGGGTCAGCTTTGGAGGCTGCCAAACTCAGGCACTCCCTTAAGGACCCCATGTTTCAGAGAAACAAAATGTAAAAAGGTGCATAGGCAACTTCTGCTGATTTCTCTAATCAGGGTCCTGCTCTAAAATCTGGGAGCATGAAAGGAATGACTGCCTTCTTGGCTCTCAGGGGGAAAACCAGGGATAGCCAAACATAAACTAATATTCCAATAAATGACTCTTTCCCATCTGCTATCTCAGAATTTCTAATGCGAAGTAAAGAAGAAGAAGAAGAAGGAGAAGGAGAAGCAGAAGGAGAAGGAGAGGGAGGAGAAGGAGAAGAAGGAGAAGAAGAGCAAGGGAGAAAAAAAGTCAACCATTCTTCTTTCCTGAGCATGAGAGACACTCTGTATGGTCACAAATTAATCTCAGCTTTGAAGACATCACTTTCTCAGCTCTTTGTGTGAGGAGCTTAGCCCTGTACATCTTTGGACAGAATCTTTTTTCAAACTTTGCTCCCTCAAATGATTAGATGACATTAAAGCAAGATGTAAGCATCTGCTGTGAACACGCCTTGGCACGTGCTTCATTCAGCCCCCCAGCATGGGGACCTCCCAGCTGACTTGTGTTAACTGCCAGGGATCAGCATCCCCTGTGGGGAGAGTGGCTGCTGCTTTGTGGAATCTTGATGGAGACAAAGAAATGTATCTTTAGTTCACTTCTTTAAACCTCCCTGGAGCTTTGAAGTCAGAACTAGAAACAGGTGAGGGTAGAGGAAAAAATAGAGCTCCAAGATTAGAAAAAAATATGGCAGATTTAGAAACCCTTTTGAAAAACAGAATCTGACTGTTGAGTGGAAATTCAGCATGATTTCCCTTTGATTCCTCCCTTTGTGGGCATTTGTCATGTTAAGAGTGCAGGAGGGAAAAAAGCAAAAGCCTTTTTGGGGGTCAGCAGACATACTGGAGGGACAGGAGAAAGCGTGTAAAGTTTATGTCTAGGCACAGCTCATTCTAGAGGCTTCTCTGCCAATGGTTAAAAGAAGTTGCTTCAAAGTTTTGTTCACTGTTCTTTTCCTTCCACAGATTCCCTCAAGTCCCCCAGTAAACTCAGGAATGAATACTTTGTCTTTACTTGTTCCTCTTTCCCCTTTTTTATTTCCCCTTGCCTTTTTCCTCTTTTGCTTTTCCGTTTTTCTTCTGTGTTTGTTGGCTGCCATAACAAAATACCACAGACTGGGTGGCTTAAACAACCAAAATGGCTTTTCTCACAGTTCTGGAGGCTGAAAGTCTTAAGATCAAGGTGTTGGCAGTGTTGGTTTCTCCTGAAGACTCTGTCCTTAGCTTGTAAATGGTCTTCTTTTCCTTGTGTATTCATATGCCCTTTCCTCTGACGAGTCCATACCTGGTGTCTCTTCCTCTTGTAAGGTCACCTGTCCTGTTGGATTACGGTCCCTCCTGATAACCTATAGTAATCTTAATGACCTCTTTAGCTGTCCTATATCCAACAAAATTCTCATTCTGAGGTATTGGGAATTAGGATTCCAATATATGAAATTTGGGGGGGACACAACTCTGCCCAGAACACCCTCTACTCCACTTCTGTCCCCAGAAGTGGGCTTGCTTAATTAGTCAAGTTACATGGGTTTAAATCTTGGCTTAACCATTTATCAGTTGAATGACCTGAATAACTTACCTGACCTCACTGAACTTCTATTTTATGACCTGTAAAATGGGAATGCTCACACTTGGTGGGTGGTGGTAGGAGTGAAGGTAATAATGTATGGAGAGAGCCTGGCCTCATTTTTCCACCCTTGTCCTTTCACCTCCTGCACTGTGACATAGCCAGGATAGCTGACAACCTCTAGAGAAGTTGTCCCTAAATGTCCCTTGAAGGCCTTGGGCTGCAGTTGCTCTAGAATGATCAGAAACCTGGGGTTCCAGATAAAAAGCCTGATTTCCCAGTTTCCTCCCAGAAGCCCGAAGTGGGGCCTAGAAATCAGGGCCCTCTGGTATTTGGACGTGTTAGCAGGTTTGAGAACAGCTGCCCTGGAAGTTGCTATTTTATATTTTAGGATAGAAAGATTGGTTTGAAAATTATCATCAACATGCACTTTAAGTTTTTAATAAATTTCTTTTTTTCTGCTACACATGCATGGGTATGTTGGGCAGAGTCAGCTACCTCAATTTTCCCAAGGAATTGCGAACAGACCAGGTCTAGAGAGCCAGTTTGAATCAAGTTCAATTGTAGTTGCCGAGGATCTCGGGGCTGCCCTTTCCTGGGTGCAGCGGGGCTGCCCCCACACAGCTCTCAGGCTTGACTTCTTACGCTTGTGTCCCTGCTCCTTGGTCCACTGGGCAAGACCTGCTAGTGGCCTAAGACAGTGGTTCCCAGGGGCAGAGCCAACGGAGGCTGATCAGGAAATACAAGTTTCAGTCTATCTAAAAATATAAAGGAAATCCTAGGAGAACTAAGATTACACAACAGAAATCAAGAGGTACAGGGCATGGGGATGCAGCTGGTGGTCTGAGGGCAGCAATTTCCCACCTTTTCTAGTGGGAGAGCTATTGTCCCAAATTGATCAATTAAGCAGTGGAGGTACAGTGGTCTCTGTTATCTGAATATTTGCTATGCTTGTCTCTGTAGTTATGAGGTTGTACAATTCAAAATTACATGAATGTTGATATATTAGTTCCCACTAAGATGGCCTCCCTTTCTGACACTTGCTGCCATCTCCCTCTGTCACCTTAACTCAGTTCTCTGCAAATCCTAGGTAGATGGAGTGGGTGAGGCTGGTAGACAGCAGGGAAGGGAAAACCTGGTGGAGTAACAACTGTATACAGTGCAGCCACTGGGAGGAAGTAAATATCACAAAACAGAGAAGTTCGGGGGAACATCTATGAGGTTTTCAAATGCTCTTTGTGAAAATGACCATTCCATGGGCTGCAAAAGTCGAATATGAAATGATGAATGTTGTATGCTGCTCTTGTATAATTTTGTCTGAAAAATTACTCCCCAAACCCTTTAAATGCTTGATTTATTTTTGCTTCTTCTTAAGAATTAGAAAGAGTGGCCATTATGTTTTATTAAATAAAAACACATTTATTTTTATAATTTTAGTTTCAGTTTTCAAGATAATTTCCTAACTGTCATTTACTGTGAAATTTTGATCTGCTTTAAATGGATTCCATGTAAGTGGCTTTTTCTAGTGCTAATTGTCCTTGGATTATGAGGACCTCCTGTCTAAGTACATGATTTAAAGGGATGATTATAACCAACCATTTAACACAGAAACAGTTGAGTGGATACTTCTGTGGAATGAAATAGAGAGAAAGAGATGAGGGTAAATTTTATTTTTGATTGTATAAAATAAATAAAAATTTCTGTATTATTCAAACTTATTTTCATTTTAGTTTATTTTGCTAAGGACATATATAATATTCAGAATTAGATGTTTTTCTTATTTGATAGAAACATCTCAGTGATGTAACTGGTTAAACCATCTATGATGTGAGATCTAATGTGGGTCCCTAGATATGAGTTTGTGGCTGTTGCTGTTGGTAGCCCATCCTTATTGCCTCAGCATTTGCTGTCCCTTGGCCAGCACGTGTCCACAGCTTCCTATGTGAGCAGCTATGGCTCTGCCTGAGGTTGAGCCTGTGCTCAGCAAAGGCCTGATGTGCAGGGGCAACTGCTGCCCTGAGAGGACTGACCATGCCCTCAGTGATGATGGATGACAGCTGGAAGGTAAATAGCCCAACTTCCACCCTATGGATTGGGCAACTCTGAGGTATGCTCTACAGTATCCCCAGAGGTCCCCAGCAGAATAAGCCAGGTTGCCCACGATGGTGATCTGCTCATTAATATCCTCTCTTGGCTTGCTGCCCTTTCCCAGTCCACTACTGGTGCTTCCTGAAATCGGCTCCCAGGGTAAGTTCTTGCACTTGAATCCTTGTCTCAGAGTCTGCTTTGGGGGAACCCAGCCCCAAGCATAAATTCTAGTGTGCATATTGGGAAAGATGAACTGCCTTTCTCCTTTGACCATGGGAAGTAAGTGAGAAAGTTCTGAAAAGATGAGCACTTTTGGGAGGAGAGAGTGGAGAGAAGAAGACTTCTAGGAGCTAGGTTTCACCCTAGGCAGTGGGGGAGGAGGTAGTGGAATGACCGCACCAAGAGGAAAGGGACAGAAGATTGGCCCTTTCATTCTTTCCACCCCTGAAAAGGTCTGAGGCCACTGCTGCTGAAGAATGCAGGAGCCCACGCTGGGAGACAGTGGGCCAGGATGCCATACACAGGTGTGCACTTGGCTCTTCTGGGCTGAGAAACCACAGTGGTTTCTGAGACAGGCTACACAGCCACCCTTCAGATCTAGTACTATTCACCAGGTTTAAAATATTGTTCTTCTTCTTACAAAAGCCCATCTCAAACATGTACGAAAAGGACAACATGTAAATCCACCTACTCAGGCCCTGTTTTCCTGAGGAAGGGAAAGGATTTTAGCAATGAATACATTAACCTTGTTTGCAACTGCTTTGACCAACAGAGTGCAGCATAGGGTACTCTGTGCCAATTCTGGACTCAGTCCTTAAAAGACTGTCAGCTTCTACTTTCTTTCTCTTGGAACACCCTCTCTGGGTGTTCTGAGGTGCTAGATCAATCCATCCCAAGTTCCTGATCCACACAACTATGAAAGGTATTTTGTACATTATTCATTTTTGAATGCATAGCACTTAGCTTAGACTCTGGCATGGGGTAGGAGTTCAGAAAAGATTTCTAGATATTTAACATATGTGCAACCCATAGTCTCTTTGTGTGTAATTTTATATAAGAAGTATGTGTGTGTCTATGTAAACACACAATGTGTTTGCATATAGTTTTTGAGGGATTGAATAGGGAATACTTGTGTTGAATGAATGATATTGATTTAATCACAAAATAAGATCAAAGAAGACTCTTTCCTAAAGCATGTATTTCATATTTCCATACACTCCCATTCCTATATTTTCCATCTCACAGTGACTTGGACCACACAGTCACATGCAGTGGATCCTCACACACTCTTTCTACAGCATCCCTGGGGAGGGAATGAATGCTTTCACCCTCTTCATAGAAGGGCGGGTGGAGGTGAAGCCCAAGACAGCTGAAAAGCTGGACAAGTTGTGGAGGTGTGAGTGAAGTGCAGGTGGCTGGCTTCCTAGGTCAGCATTTGCCCCCCACCAGATGACAATGATGTGTGTTGAGCATAGCACCCAGGTGTACATCATCACCACCCTTCATCATTTGCAACAGCTTTGGGAAGAATTATTTCTCCGATTGGAAATTTTCCATGCTTAGTCTGCATTCAAAAGGAGAGGAAAGATGAAAATGAAAGGAAGAAAATGTTGTCTGCTTTGTAGCTAGATGGGAAAATTGTGTGTGGGGGGTGTGTATGTGATATACAAACAAAGAAAATAAAAACATTTGCCCTTGGCTGGTGTTGCTCACAGGATTGAGTGTTAACCTGTGAACTAAAAGGTGCTGTCAGGGCACATGCCTGGGTTGTACCCAGTTGAGGGTGTGTGTGACTGATTGATGTTTCTTTCCCTCTCTTTCTTCCTCCCTTCCCCTCTCTCTAAAAATAAACAAAGAAAATCTTAGGGAAAAAAAAAAAGATTTTGTCTTCCTTATAGGTAACAGACAACCTTTGGCAATTACAAAATGAAACGTTCCATGAAGAAAAAAAAATGTGCAGATAAGGTATGAGAAGAGGAAACACTAGCATTACTCACACTTCTCAGGCCAACTGCCCAGTAGCTTCATTAGCATCGCAACAGCACAGTGGCTTCTGTTGTGCTACATATTTTGATACCATGGCATTGGCTTCACAGAGCAAAAGCAGGGTGAGGAAGATGACCAGCTCATTTTTAGTTGTCCCAGGGTCATTGAAATGAGGCTAAAGCTTAGAGAAGTCAGCTGGTCCTGGAGGGAGGGTTCAGGTGACTTTGGTACCCCTTTTAGTCCCTGCACCATAGGAGAGCTTTTCCACATTAGAAAAATCTTCAAACAGCCACCTTACCTCTGAGAAGAAGGAATGGTTGGGTGGTGTTTGCAATTTAGCAATGATCTTTGACATTGGAAGAGAAGTCTGCCCTCACCTCTTTTCATTTTAGGGAAGACTATCTTCAAGGCAGAGGAGGCAGGAATCATTACTCCCACTTTCTATACAAGGACCTAGACACTCTCTCTTCTGTACAATCACTTCCTAGTTGATACAGTCCAACCATGACCACTCCATGGAGCAAAAGGCCTGTTGAGCTGCCTTATATTAATTTGGATATCTAACCAGTACCTCAATTACCATGGCCAAAAGAGAATCTTGATCTCCAGCTTCCAGTCTGTTTTCTAGGCCTCCCCACAGTAGTTAATGGCTTCGCCATCCACCTTGTCCAAGGTCATTTTTCCCCTACTCCTATCTTCATTCCCAATAGTCATAGATTCAAGTTATTAGCAAGTTGACTCAGTGCTACCTAAAAAAGAGGTGTGAAAATAGTCCAATTCTCTGCATCTTCACTGCTTCATCCTTTACCAGGCTGCTGTCACTCACTCTGGAGGTATTACAATAGCTCTGTACCTGGTCTCACTGCTCTTGCCCTGTTCTCTACACGTAAACCAGAGTTGTCTTGAAAATATGAAATTACTTCCATGTTAAAAACCCTTTCATGGCTTCCCATTACATCACTCTTTAGTATATGATTCAACCGTGGCCCAGAAGGCACACCTCCTGACCTCTCTCACACCACTCACTCTTCCTTCTACTCCAACCACACTGGCCTTCTTTCTGCTCCTTGATCCCTCCTTGTTTCCCCTCACAGACCCCAGTCCTTAGTTCTTTATGCTCTTCTATCTGGACCTTTCCACCTTGAGATCTTTGCAGGGTTGGTGCTTCCAGGTCTCATTTCAAACACATTCTTCTTGGATCTCCTGGCCACTTAACCCTAAAGGCTTCCCTCATCCCATTTCCTTGTTCTCCCACAGACTGACTCCCCGACTGAAACCTAAGTCCGTGTGTTGAGCAGGAACTTCGGCTCATCGGCTTCTATGTTCTCAGACCATAGTGTCATTTTCAGACATAGAAGATTCTCCATAGTTAGCTGATGAAAGATGAATGAAAAGGGGCCGCTACTCTTTCTGCCACCTTTCTGGTGGCTGTCCTTTAGTATCCATGCAAGCTATGTTGTTTTGGATTTAACACTGATGGAAGCAGATACATGGTTCAGGGGCACTCATAGCCTCAGAATAGTCTGGTCCTTTCCCCTCTCTCCCTTTCATTTTAGCAGTAGAGAGAGCTGCCTGTCCTTGTATTGGTCAGCATGGGAGAAAACTATAAGTTTTATTTTTGGTTCTCCACTGAGCATTAGATTTAGTAGTGTCTTTTGTTGCCATTCCTTGACTTGAAGTCACAGTCTGTTTCTTTCTTGAGCCCAGCTGGAAAGAGTTTGCTAGATGTGGAGCCTGAAGAGAAGATGTCCAAACTGTCCATTTTGTCTTCTTCCTGGTTGCAAGATGTATTTTCACAATCAAAGGTCTGGTTTTCTTTCTCTTCTACCCATGTTGATAACCTCTCAACTGTCCTTGAATAGAGCAATTACTTTTCTTTCTTTCTTTTTTGGATTACATTTTATTGATTATGCTATTATAGTCCCAATTTTTTCGGCTTTTCATCCCTCCATCCATCAACTTCCCTGACTCCATCAGACAATTGCCATACCATCATCCATGTCTATGGGTCATACGTACAACTTCTTTGGCTATTCCATTTCCAATACTGTATAAAGTAAACTATACTGTACTTTAATCCCCATGACTATTCTATAACTACCCATTTGTACTTCTTAATCTCCTCACCTCTTCACCCATTCCCCAACACCCACCTCCCATCTGGCAACCACCAAAATGCTCTCTGTATGCATGATTCTGTCCCTGTTCTTATTTGCTTAGATTTTTTTTTAAGATTCAATTGTTGATAGATATATATTTGTTACTGTTTTATTATTCATAGTTTTTTATCATTTTCTTAAATACCTTTACATTTCATATAATAGTTTGGTAATGATGAACTCCTTTAGTTCTGTTTGGTAAGCTCTTTATCTGCTCTTCAATTCTAAATGGTATCTTTGCTGAGTAGAGCAATCTTGGCTGTAGGTACCCACTTTTCATGACTTTGAATATTTCTTGCCAATCCCTTCTAGCCTGAAAAGTTTCTTTTGAGAAATCAGCTGACAGTCTTATGGGAACTCCCCTGTAGGTAACTAACTTTTTTTCTCTTGCTGGTTTTTTTTTTTTTTTTTTAATAGATTTTTTAATTCATTATTTTTAGAGAGAAGGTCAGGGAGGGAGGAAGAAAGGGAGAGAAACATCAATATATGGTTATCTTTTACCTGCTTCCATCTATGAACCTGGCTAGAGACCTGGCTTTGTAATCTGGTTATGTACCCTGACTAGGAATCAAACCAGCAACCTTTGGATTTGCAGGCTGATGCCAATCCACTGAGCCACTAGCCAGAGCTTTCTCTTGTTGCTTTTAAGATTCTCTCTTTATCTTTAACCTTTGGCATTTTAGTTATGATGTGTCTTGGAGTGGGCCTCTTTGTATCCATCTTGTTTGAGACACTCTGTGCATCCTGGACTTGTATGTCTATTTCCTTCACCAAATTAGGGAAGTTTTCACATATTGTTTTTTCAAATAGAGTCCCAAGTTCTTATTCTTTCTCTTCTCTTTCTGGAACCCCTATGATGCAAATGTTGGAATGCTTGAATTTGTCCCAGAAGCTGCTTACACTATCTCATTTGGGGGAGGGGTTCTTTTTTCTTGTTGTTGTTCTGATTGTTTGTGTTTTTGCTTCCTTATATTCCAAATCATTGATTTGATTCTGGCCTTCATCCACTCTACCGTTGTTTCCCTGTAAATTGTTACTTGTTTTTTTATACTGTCGAGGTCATCACTAAGGTTCTTGAGCATCCTTATAACCAGTGTTTTGACCTCTTATGGATTTCTTATCTCCATTTTGCTTAATTCTTTTTCTGGAGTTTTGACAAGTTCTGTCATTTGGGCCATGTTTCTTTGTCTCCCATTTTTGCAGCTTCCCCGTGTTTATTTCTATGTATGAGGTAGAGCTGCTTTGACTCCCTGTCTTAGAAGTATAGTCTAATATAGTAGGTGTCCTGTAGGATCCCGGGCCCAGCCTCCCCTAGTATCCAAGCTGGGTACTCAAAGTGTGTTCTTTGTGTGGGCTGAGTATACATTCATCTTGTAGTTGAGCTCTGACTGCCACTGGCAGGTCAATAGGAAGGATTTACCCAGGCCAGTCAGATGCAAGGAGTGGCTGTGACCACTGACCATCAACTCCCAGCCTCTGTAGAAGATCATCTGTGCAGGGGCAGGGTTGTGGTGCTGGATGTGTTCTGTAGTTGTCCACTAGTTGTGCAGGTTCTGGGATTTCCCAGGTGGTGCAGATCAAAGTCAGACTCCTCCTGTGTTTTGCCTAGGGCCATCCTGCCTGAGCTATGAAGCAATCTGAGGTGGCTGCTACTTGTGCTGGGTTTGGAGATTCCCAGGCAAAGCCAAGCTATGAATCTAGGCTGGCTGCTGCAAGTGATGGGCCTAAAGCTCACGGAGGCAGCTGTTGCTTGTTAGATGGGATTTAAGAAGCTGTGCAGCATAAGCCAAAAACAGCCATTCATATGGAAAGTCCCTGTTAACAGCTTTGGTGGGCCCATAAGTTGTGTGGGATGGAGTCTCAAGGGATCTCTAGGGTGGGGCAAACCAGGTTGATTGAGTCTCATATATGGCGCCTGCCTGCCCACTCTGTGGCTCTGTTGGGGGAGTGTTTAGAAAAGGGACAATGGCCTTTACCTGCCTTTCTGTCTGAGAGAAAGCTATACCCGGCCCTCATCTTGATTTTGGAGACTTAAGATCCTCTTTGTATGCCACTGGTACCTTACAAGCTGCTAACTTGGTGCTAGAGCTCAGAGGGATTGAGTCTGAGTAAGGTTATGTGTGAATACTTGAAGAGGAACTGATTGAGACTCAAGAAATTTCTTTCAACAACTCAATCCCTGCTATTTTTCCTTGCAGTTAGAAGTTATGGGGGCTTATTTTCCTGGCTCTAGAACCCTGACCTGGTGGTCTTGTGTTGGGCTGGGACTCCTTACTCCCAGATATCCTTCCAGAATTTATATCCAATACAAATGATTATTGGACCAGCTCACTCCATGTCTCTGCCTCTCCTACTAGTCTGGATGGATGTGGTTTCTTTCTTTTCTTTTTTAATTTTATTGTTGTTGTATTACATCCATCCCCTTTTTGCTCCCCTCTGTCCCCTTCCCCACCCACCCATTCCCCCCAAAGTCAATCCCACCTGTTGTCCATGTCCATGTGGATGTGGTTTCTTTAATTCCATAATTGTCAGACTTCCACTCAACTCTATTTGATGGTTCTGAGTAATGTTTGTTCTATAATTTCATTGTAATTTTGATGTGGTTGTGGGAGGAGATAAGCTGCTACCATCTTAACTGGAAGTCCCCTGCTCTTCATTTGATGTTCTGTGTTTGCTTTTCCATTTTTTATGTCATTTCTCCACATCAGTTGATCTTGCTAGAGAAGGTGGATTGCAGACTAACCACTATTTATCTAGCAGCTCCTCAGCTGTCATTCTGGGAGCAAGATCCACTTAATAAATTATTTGGAAATGCTTTCATTTCCAAATGAAAAGCACAATCACTTAGAGAATACCTAAGTGGATCTTCAAAAAATAGTTCTTTCCTTTTTTATTAATTCAAAAATTTCTCTTCTGAGCTTGCCATAAAGGGTGGCATGGCCTCATGCATCTGTGCCTCAATGTCACACTGTTGGTCATAGCCATGGGCACTGAGAGCTGCAGGGGTTCCATGTGTAATGAACAACATGGCTTTCCCCACAGCTAAGCCTAAATTACCTTTATGAGGTCTATCTGGAAAAAGTCCAGCCATTGTTAATAATAATGAAAATGATTTATGCGACATCAATGTAACCTGGCCACCAAAGAGAGTAAACTTGAATACACATGCATGAACAATGATGACTTCATGGTACTAGTCTGTGGGGGCTGTAGATGCCATTGAGTGATCATGTGTACTGTGTGACTGTTGCATTAAAAATGATTGAGCGAGTAGAGCAACAAATCTGCATCAAATTTTGCAGTAAGTTTGAACATTCTTCCATAGAAACGATTTGGATGATTCAGAAGGCCACAGCTATGTATGGGCAACTGGTGATTGGCAGCTTCATCACCACAACAAATCTGCTCATACATCATGTCTGATGCAGAGATTTTTTTGGCAAAATGTTTAATCACCCAGGTCACTCGGCCCCTCTACAGCCCAGATTTGGTTCCCTGTGACTCTTGGCTTTTCCCAAAACTAAAATTACCTTTGAAAGGGAAGAGATTTCAGACCGCAGATGAGATTCAGAAAAATACAATGGAGTAGCTGATGGTGATTAGGAGAACTGTTTGAGGAGGTCCCAAGGTGCCTACTTTGCAGGCGATTGAGGAGTCATTGTCCTGTGTACAATATTTCTTGTATCTTGTATTTTCTTTAAAAAAATGTCTTTATTTTTCACAACACAGGCTTGTATACCCTTTGGACAGACCTTATATGTTGAAGTTATTAGCATCATAAAGGCTTTAAATTATTTCTTTCTTCCATTTCAGATTTCAGCATACACTGTTGTGAAGACAAACTAGCTGATGCAAGCAAGGCTTTGAATGATCTACCTTGACTCATTCTGAGAATTTCTTTGAGTTCTCCCTCCTTACAAAGCTCTAGCACAAAGTTGACTCTTAGGTGTCTGAAACACTTGATCAAGGCATACCATGTGTTTGCATTTCACACTTTTTAGGAAGTATGCCTATTTTTCAATTAATTTCATAGTCAAGCTTCCAGACTGTCTTTATGTGTTCACTTAATTTCTGTTTCCTTGTTTGCAGCCTTCATGTTCTGTTGTCTCAATATTCTCCCAAAGATATCGGTTTCCTGAAAAGCAGGTCTACCACCCATTTTCACTTCAACAGCTCTTCCTTCTGTGAAGTTCCCCTGAAACCATTGTTGTTGAGATGTTTTCATCTCTGTATTGGAGGTTCTTCAGGGCTCTTCTGTGAGAAAGAAATCTTCCTCTGGTGGTTGGAAGGGCAGTGAGCTATCTCATAAGTTCCCACAGGGATGGGATTTGTAGATATAACATCAACTTGTGCTGAGACTAGAATCTTCAAAAAATGTTTCCCAGAGGCAATATCTCTGTTGATAATTTTCTCTGGTGAAGCTATAAATTCTGAACTACCAAATGCTTGATTTTTTTTTTTTTTTTTGATGCCATTTGGGGGCAGACTTGCTCTGCTTATGCATAGTTTATGTTCCTTCAATAACTTTAGTTTTTGCATGATTATCAGTATCTCAGATATTCCCACTTTGAATTCCAGAGAGAGAAAGTCTGCTCAGTCTAGCTTCTCTTAGGCTGGAGCATGTGGTATTTGCTGATATGTTTATGGGTTGGGTACTCTCGTATTAGCTGTTTATTGCTAGTCAAATCTGTAAAGACCAGTTGGTAAAGGGGCCAACTTAGGTGGCAGGGGCTGGGGGTAGAGTGATTTTCTTTAGAAAGAGCTCTAGGTGGATAAATATAAAATGGTATGAAATAATGGGATTAATCATGAGCACGGATGAACCAGAAAATTGAAAAAAGACTTAGAAAATTATATATACATTTATAAAGATAAAAGCTAAATTAATGTATAAAAATCAAATGAAAATCATACATTTTAGTGTGAACTCTAGTCTTCAGGCACATTATTGGAAGAATAATGTGATTTCTAATCTTAGGTCTGGAGTAGATATTTCAAGAAACAGAACAGTTTTAGTTGACAGGAAACAGAACTAACTAAGGGAATATGTTGCAAACAAGGATTAGTTTTATTGTTCAATTAAATACCATTTCCCTTTTTAACATTGGAAGTAGAGTCATTGATGACTTTAAATCTAATTAGAATAGAAAACAAAAGATAGGAAACCCCAGAACCCTTGATATCATAATTTTTAGGACTTGACACCAAAAGCAAAGGGAACAAAGGCCAAAATAAATAAGTGGGACTACATCAAACTAAAAAGCATTTGCACAACAAAAGAAAGTATCATCAAAATAAAAATGCAACCTGGAATGGGAGAAAATATTTGCAAATTATATATCTGATAAGAGGCTAATATCTAAAATATACAAAGACCTCATACAACTCAAGTAATTTGATTAAAAAAATGGGCAAAGGAGCTGAATAGTCGTTTTTCCTAAGGAGACATAAAAGTGGTTAACAGATAGATGAAAAGATGCTCAACATAACTAATCATTATGGAAATGCAAATCAAAACTACAATGAGGTAATATTTATACTTGTTAAATGACAATTATTAACCAGACAAAAATTAGCAAGTGTTGGTAAAGATGTGAAGAAAGGGAAATGTGTATTGGTGAAAATGTAAACCAGCACAGACACTCTGGAAAATGACATGATGTTACTCAAAAAATTAAAAATGCAACTACCATATTATCCAGCAGTTATACTTCTGGGTATTTGTCTGAAGGAAATGAAATCACTGTCTTGAAAAGACATATACACCCCCTGTATTCAGTGCAGCATTATTTATTGTAGCCAAGACATGGAAATAACTTAAGTGTCCATTGATGGATGAATACCTATAAAGAGTATATATATAATGTATATACATAATAAAATATTATTTAGCCATAAAAAAGGAAATCTTATTGTTTGCAATAACATGGATGAAACTTCAGGGTATTATGCTAAATTAAATAAGCTGAATTTAGAAAAGGAAGAGGCACTTGAGATCTAACAGTGAACATTTGTTGACTACTAGAGTGCTCTAAAGAGTTTCAGAAGAAGGTTAATCAATGTAAAAGCTCTTACTGTGTCAATCATGAAAAGCTGTGACTTGCTCTGGAAGAAATGGGTGTGCCTTAGCACTTGATCATCTTAAGGTGTAACCTGTTTTGTCGACAGGAAGCCACTGTCAGAATATGGAGAGACAGAATGGTTTCCTATAGGTGAAGACTAAGGATGTATTTTATTTCCTTACTTTAAAATCTGTATTCAGAACATTTTATATGAAAAACTGGGCTAGACTCAGAGGAAGAAGGAGTGAAAATTGGTAGAAGAAACTTTAATAACTTAAGAGATGAAGATGCTATAATTTTACTGACAGAAAGTAGCAAAGATTTGACATGACTTCTGATGAAAGTGAGAGAAAGAAAGTGCCAAACCAGGACTGAATTGATTATCAAAAAGACAAAAATCATGACTAAAGAAGATATACCCCTGGCTGGTAGCACTGTGCTCCTGGCTGGTAGTACTGTGGATAAGGCGCCGGCCTGCGAACCCAAAGGTCGCAGGTTCGATTCCCCAGCCAGGGCACATAACCAGGTTGCAAACCAGGTCTCCAGTCAGGTCTGTGGCTGGAGGCAGGTGAAAAGCAACCATACATTGATGTATCTCTCCCTCTCTGCCTATCCCCTTTCCCCTCTTTCTAAAAAAAATAATGAAATAAAATCTTAAAAAAAAAAAAAAGAAGATATACACAACTTTAACATGAACAGTGAAGACACTGAAATTGTTATAGATTTTGCTTATCACAGTTCAGTCATCAATTCAAATGGTGAATGCAGCCAAGAAATCAAGAGAAGGCTGAGACTTGGAAGAGCAGCAATGGAAGAATTAGGAAAGATCAAGAGCCGAGATACGTTGTTAAGAGACCAAGGCTAAGACCATCCACACCCTCACATTCCCATTTAGTAGGCATACAATGTATGGATGCAGAAGTTCAACAGCAAAGAAGGCTGATTTAAGGAAAAAAAAAAAAAGATTTATTTGAAACATGGTATCTATGGACACCCTGGACCACCAGAAAGACAAACAAGTGGGTCCTATAGAAACTGAAGCCTGAAACATCACTGGAGGCAAAAAAATACAAGACAAAATCTGTTCTACTTTCGGCATCCAAGAAGGCAAGACTTCTTTGGAAATTGTCATAATGCTAGAAAAGTAGAAGGAAGCCGGGAAAAAGAGAAGACCACATGTACTCTACCCTGCTCTCCTTCTTATGGAGATACTCTGGACTGACCCAATGGACTTTTCTTGCCTCCCAGTTCCTGCTTAGCTTCAGCCCATGGAAAAGTAGGGAGGAGTGTGAGACGGGTATTTGTCCTACTGGATCCCTGCACCCTGTACTCTGCTTGGATAACTATGTCCTTTGACAGAAGGTCATAGCTCCTTTCCTGACGGCGTCCTCTATGTGACTTTCATCTTCTGGTCAGTAAACACTCCCTACCCTCTTCCCCTGAGATCCAAGTGTCTAGTCTCAGTGACACTAGTCCAGGGGCACTGCATTATTACTTATGATTCTGCTACATAATTTTATATTGTTCTTTTTATTTACTATTCCTTGGATTATCCTAATTTCAGCATGTTGTGTCATTCCTGCTGGAACCCTGACTGATACAAGATCTATGAAAAGTTGTCATTAATTAAGCATGGTATTAATGAACTAATTCTAAGAGGGCTGAGGAGGATGGATAATATATGATGTATTTTCACATTTCAGTGTGTGCAGTCTTCATATTAGACTTGCTCTGATTTCTTACAAGCCTTGTGATCCTGCATAGGTAGGCAAAGCTTCAACTATAGCTGCAGAGGAGACAGCTCAGCATTGCATTTCCTAATTAGTGGTCTGAATTCCTTCCTTACATCACTCCTAAATCATCTCTAATGCATCATGTAATTAAAGGTACTTCTAAAACACTTAAAAAAGTTCTTTCCTCCCATGCAGGTTGGCTAACAAAAAGCCAAGAGGTCTTCTCAGGGAAGGCATGGAATCTTGGTGTTGAATGATTCAGGCTAAATTACAGCCACGCATTGGCAGGCGACTCTGAGAGAGGATCAGATCAGCAAGAATTCAGTGTGAGGGAGTGACTTTCCCTCACCTGTTGAACAAATGGAGCTAGCTATCAGAGGAGTGCACAAGCTGGCTTAAGTGCAGATAAAGCTAATTTTACTGGACATAACTGAAAATGAGATGTTTATAATAATTATTTACGTCTGAAGGCATTCATACCTTCCCTGGCTTCTTTGTCTTTCTGTGCTAAATTATTTCAGTTTCTTAAAAATTTTCCAGGACTCAAACTCAATAGAGTGTGAGGAAATTGCCTAGAGACATTTGAATTTATATTGTACCTGGTTTAGAGACAATGCTTCCTGGCTTCATTCTGTTTTCACAGACTGGCATGTTTAAGAATAAAAATAATTAAAAAACTGGCCATTGAGATTAAGTCGCCTTCCTGAAGGCAGCTCATTTCCCTTCAGCGTTAGAGGAGATGGGCAACAAAGAGTGGATTCATTGAAGATAAATCTTTTAATCTAACCAGGGTAATGGGTTTTAGAAAGTCATGCAGAAAATGGGTAGCACCAAACCATTCATGTAAAGGGAATTGGGTCACTCTATAGTTCCAAAGCATAAGCTGGTTTATCCAATTTTCCAAAAAGAGAAGAGTTAGGCCACAAAGAATGAAGTATGTTTATTTTGCAGATGTGTAACAGCTAATCCACTGAGTAAATCAGAACAGAAAAAAAAAAAAAAAAAAAGCAGAGAAAAAATAAGTAAAGCTTCTTTTTTAATTAACTGAGCTGATTCAGGAGCTCTGAATCAGCCAACTCAGCTTAGATTCCTAAGAGAAATGGTGGAGAGAGCACATCCATTGATTTTCTGACCCTTGGTGGGGTCAGGGGCTTGAAAATCACCTGAATGAGTGTGGTGAGTACTCTCTTCCAAGTAAGTAGCATTTATGGTCCCAGTGGTGGAGCTGGAGGGCCCTAGGGCAAGATCTGTCTGGAGGAGCACCCCACTCCCACCCCCTAACCCCCACCCACCCCAGCCCAGGACTCCATTCACCCAGTGCACAGGCCTTAAGTTAAAAGATGCCCTGGAATTGTGGCAAGGTGAGAATAGTTTATTTTATGAACAGCAGGTTCTGGATTTACATCTTAGTTTTGGATAAAGTTCTCAGGAGGTGAAGGTCTAAAGGTCTAGGTGTGTGCTGAAACCAAGGCCTGTGCTCTGCAGAAGGGGGTGATTTTTTGAAAGGGAGAAGGCACTCTTGAATAGGAGGGCCAGAGATAAAAGGGAGAGAAAGGAGAAGGGGAGAGGAGTTAGTGAGACAGGAGCAACTGAGGGGTCAGAGCCTGCAAGGCTGGGCCAGTCAACAGGTATTTTAGGAACGACAACGCTCAAAACATCAGTTGTACCAGCTGTACATGGAACAAGGCACACATCTAAAGAGATCAGTCACTATGCAGGTAGGATTATTTGAACTTGAATCTTTATTATGATGCTTATCCACCAGAGGTCAGTAAAGCGTCTCAGTCTAACAAGATGAGTACACTACAGGCAATTTTCCAACAGATGAAGGTTATCTCGAGGAAGGGGTGCTTAAAAAACTTCACATATGAAAATAATATGTGCTAGCAGAAGCCCTGATTTTTGGTCTCCTTCCACTTACTATTTAAAAATATCTTTCTCTTACAGTCCTTGAAAGAAAGAAAAGAAAATGCTCCCAAATTTTCTACCCTCTGGAAAGCCATCATATCCAAAATCTACAATAACAAAACAAAAAAACAAACAAACAAAAAAACTGAACTGAATTGAACACAACTTTTATTGTACTCAAGTGTGTTTGATTCATTTTAAGGGTGTTTTTCTGTTTCACTGATAGCACATCATGCTCCACTTTGGGTATTTATAATATGTAATATATATATATTATACATACATACATACATATATATATATATATATATAGTCATTATCTATGCTCATGTATGCTTCTTCTAAAAGCTTGCCAGCTTCTTTTAGATCAATAATTTATGTTCTAATTTTAATTAGTTAAAAGTTCAGTTTTACTATTAGGCTTATAATGAAAATCAGCAATCACCTACCTCTCCCCACCTAAGTTCCATTCCTTGGATGAACCACTTTCACTCCCTTTACCTGTTCCTTGCTATATACATTCATATATCTAAATAATTTGCTTCAATTTCTATTTCTTGATTTTTCTATTCCTTGGCTTTTCACTGCCTTCCTATTACAGTGATTGAGTATATTAGTAAGGCTAAGTTATGCTAGATGCTACAATAAATAACTTCCCCATTAGGATAGCTTAACAAAATAAAGGTGTATTTCCCAGTGTAGGTCATCAGAGGAAGTAAGAAGCTGTGCTCCACACATGCAGGAACTTGGGCTCCTTCCATCTTTTGATGTGACTGTCTTCAACATGTGGCCTTTACATTGCCCCAAATAGGAAGACAGAACAGAACTCAGGAGAGTGTGGTATTGGAGAAGCAAAGGGAAGGAAATGATCAAGTTGGAGGGGGTGATAAATTGTGCCAAGTAAGAAAAGGGGAGAATTGGCCGTTGGAGTGAGCAACACAGGTGTCATTGGTAACCACACTGAGGCTCTAGGGTGGGAAACTTGATTGGAGGGGGCCTTAAATCAGAGAGTTGTTATTAAAAACAAAACAAAACATGTAAGATGGTTTTGCAGCCCTTTTGTATGGATAAATAAGGGTGGGAACAGAGGAGGAAGAATACAAGGTATGCTGATGGGATGGCCCAAGGGAGAGGAAAAATGATGGCATAGGATAGGGGAGAATCTTGGAAACCTTCCCTAACTAGCTCAAAGCAGGGAGAACTCTACAACTGGTAGGTGCCCTTAGGTATCGTTGCTCGGCTCATTTTCAGCAACAGGAACAGGAGCTGCAGCAACTGGAGGGGGTAGAAGCGGTGATGTGAGCTTCAGGGAATTTCTTACGGCCCTTTAGCTGAGAGTGGGGAGGAGGCCGAGCTGAGAGGGTGGGTATAAAATTTCTTTCTTTCCTTTGGAAAATTCTTTTTCAGTAATTTTAGAGGAACTCGGTGAGGGAATACAGATGTTCAACCCGCCAAATTTAATAGGAAGTCCAATTTTAAACCCCTTAAAAGCCCACTTCTACCATCCTTTGCACCTGCCAAGGTCTGATCAAGTGAGACTCTCAATAAATATTTGCTTAGCTGAAGTGAACTCTCTTCTTGGTCATAGTAAGCTTTTTGAATGCCTTTTTTTGATGTTTCTGCCTTATCACTTTCACAAAACGACAGCAAATTGAAGTTTAGCATATTAAAGGCAAGCTTTCCTGTCCTTTCTTGCTAGATTTTTTTTTTTTTGCAGGGGAGGGCAGGGGGATGGGCCATGCTTTCAGGCAAGCACTCTGCTGATTCACATCATGGCAGGCTGTGGAGGGATGTGAAGCAATCTGGAACCAGGGTGTGGAAACCTTGCCAGCTGGTTGTCTCATGGGCATGTCCACAGCCTGCAATTTGGAACCAACCTCTGGGCTTCGCTGTTTCCTGCAGTGGGTAAGTGAGGCATTTCAAGCCTGAAGTGCCGGTGTGGGCACTCCTTTCCAGATCTGGTTGATGTGGACTAAAGTGTCACCAGGACACTGCCTTTGAATTGAGGTGTAAAGCACTTAGAGGAGAGGAAATTCAGAGGGTAAAAGGAGCTGGTTGCTGTGAGAGAGAGTAAATGTCCAGCCTGTGAACTTGGGACATTTACTTAAAACAAGAAGGACCTACGTTCACTGAAGTGCATTTAATCTTGACAACTTCTTCGTGAGGATTATTGTTCCTGTTTTACAAGTCAAGACACTGAGGCACAGAGAAATCCATTGACTTGCTGAGAACGGAAGGAAGGGAGAGGCAAGGATTGAAACTGAGGCACATTAACTCCAGTGCTTCCAGCTTCTAACCTCTGGGCTGACTCTGGGAGCCTCTGTTTTCCTAGCTTTCAAATGAGAACATGAATACTACCTTGCAGGGTCATGATGAAAATTTAATGAGATCATGTACATATAGTACTTGGCATATCATAGGGACTCAGTAGAGTTTTATTAGAATTCAAAGTTGTTTTTCTTCTCTCTTTGGTTAGGAAGGAATACAAAAATGTTATTTGAGCCCCATTTGGTATGATTCATACATATGAAAAAGTCCACTGATCTGCATAGTGATTGTTGTTTTATTTCTTTCCATTGTATAGTTTCAAGAATTGGTTTTTGGAACAGGAAGTATGTACCTTGTACATTTGAATAAAAGCTCACAAATCAATTTTTTTTAAAGGAAAGAAAAACTAAATAATATTCAGAATAGTGTCTCCTCCTTTCATTTTCGATTTTCATAAGGCATTTCTTTTTCTACTACAAGCCCCTCATTTTTCAGTAATAATCTGGGCTATTGATCAGATTCACTTTCAGCTGAAAAGCTAGAAAAGAAGATCACAAAAACAAGAAGAACATATTTTAAAAATGAGTATTTGTAGAATTTCTTCTCCACTGGGCTATTTTATTATTAATTGTAAAGTGAGTGAGAGCCAACTGGTTAGGGGAAGACTGTGGATGTGGTTAGAAGCCTGGGCACCTATTCCAGCGGGCTGTGAAATCTTGGCCACCTAACTCCTCCATGGTCAACTTCATTCTATTTTCGGTTGGAGATAAATCTTCCATAAAGATAGGCACAAAGTTCCAGGAATATGAGTTTCATGAGACATTAGAAGATGGCAGAGAAGAAGGGGTTTTGTGATTAAATGCTTTTGATAAATTTGATGTTAGACAATTCTAACTGGATAAAGGATCTTTGCCATGGGCCTTCTCAGAATCTTTGATATGCTAATGATATTGTCAATTTCCAAGAAAGGGTTGTTTCTCCTAAACTTACTTCATCCCAGAACTACTTTGTCAAAAGGTCTTTCATGTTCTAGAAACATGAGGATAACAGACATAAAATGTAAAACTTTCACAAATATTAATAAGTGATAATCATGAAATATTCAGTCATTCATGTAACATTTAAAGAATTAAGTAAATATCTCTTAACAAGAAGACTTTCCCTCATAATTTCTCTATACCTGCTACTTTTGGGAAAAACATTATTGTAACTATTGGTTCATTTCTCATTGGTAATTTACCTTTGCCCATAATCACTTCTAAGTTTAAATGTCTGTACCATGGAATATAAGACTCACATATTAGTATGTACATATTTATATAATAATTTATAATATGCATATTATTATAAAATTGCTTTCCTTTATATTTCTAGATGCTTACATTGAGAAAACTTTGTCATTATAGATGACATAAGACGTCTCAAAGTATAACAGAGTAGGCATTGTGAAGATAACCTATTCTTTTTATTTTTCTTGAGAGAGAGCTTGTGATTCATTATATATAAAAATTTGCCTGTTTTAATCATCTAGTCATATTATACTAGAGGTTTCTCTGCCCTGCTCTACAATGGCCAGGAGATTCATATGGTGGCAAATAGATAAATTACTGGATAGACATTGCTTTCCACCACCTACCTCTTTTTTAACAGAAAAATTCCGTGTTAAAATGTGAATAAAATAATTCTTTGAATTTATCTTGTGTTCTAATAAAGTGTTTAGTAATGAAAATATGAATAAACTATAAAACCATAAACATTAATTTGCTGAATTCTGAGCCAGAGCAATATACAAGATGATCCATTTGGACGCAAAACAAACGTTTCAAATTAAAAAATTTTATTTTTGTGTATGTTTCTTTTTCTATATAAATATGGTAGTATAATAATTAATTGCACAAAAATAAATGTTGTGCAATTAAAAGAAGTGAAAAACTCTTTGGTCTAACTTTGTGACTACGCATTTCTATGAAATGTTATTAAACTGAGGGTTTTAAACAGAGGAGTGTTACATATAACATTTTTCATGACTTGAATCACATTCTGGATATGGATTGTTTTAGTTCACTCTTGTCCTCGGGTTTATAGGTTTCTACACCCTGTGACCAAACAAGCCTCAAATACCTAATGGTGTTTTTTCTCTCTTTCCCTCACTTTTATATTAATTATATCTCTTGACAACTGCATGCCTCTGCCTCCATCAGGGTTTATAATTTAGTTTGGGCAAGGAGACTAGATGAACAAGTGTAATAGGACTGCATTTAAATGAAACCAAGAGGCTCTAAATAATAAGCTGTCATTCAATTATGGTGAGTGCAAGGGCTACCAAGCAGAGCCTGCACCTCCTGTGCTTCTTTTTAGAAGTAAAATTTTGTTTTGGTGTCAATGTTTGCTGTCTAGATAAGTGTCTATGACTGCAGTGATTAAAAAAAAAAAAGACTTTGTAAAATTTACAGAACACATATTACTCCTTTTAGAGAATCTGGAAAATGCAGAAAGGTGCAAAAAAGATAATTAAAAAATTATAATTTTACAGTTAGGAATACCCACTGTAAACATTTGTATGTAATTCTTTCTTTTTATATGCATATATATTTCACGTTTATTTTATGCATATTTTTTTATTTGGCTTATACTGCACTTATAATTCTTTATTATACATTTTCATTGGATACTATTAATAAAATCTATGTTATCTCATATTCTTCAAAATCTACAGCCATGTTTGTGGCTATATTCATCACATGAATGTATAATAATTTACCTAACTATCCCATGTTATTAAAACTATTTGATATTTACAAAGCATTATTGCTGAAAAACCTTTCATATAAATATTTGTCCACATCTTGAGTAATTTTTTTAGGCTACATTCTCAAAAATGAAAGTACTGGATATTAGACATGAAATGTGATGAGCATTGTAATAGCTGACTTGTGCACATCCTTAATTATTATGTACAGCAGTTCTGTGACATGCAATCATTGTTCCAAGAAGGTGCAGAAGTAACATGCTCACTATAAAAAATATCCAGACACAGCAAAGCATAAGAAAGAAAGTACAAGTCACCTGTCTTTCCATAATTCCTGTTGACATTTTGGAATCTGTGCCTATATGCCCAAATATGTGTGTGCAAATTGGGGAGGGCAGGCACAACTATACATACAATCATATAAAAGCTTTGCTGGAGTTCAGTTCACACATGTCCAAGCAGTTAGAGCAGCAGGACCCAGGCCAAAAAAAAAAAAAAAAAGAAAAAAAGAAAAGAAAAAAAAGAAAAATAATTCTTAGGGTCAATGGGATATGATATATATATGCACCATCTTTTTTAAAAAGTAAGTTTTATTGGTTTCTGTTCAATCTGTTCACAGACAGTATCAACAATCTATACACAATTCTTACACCTATGAATCTATACATAATTCTTATACAGGTACTAACAATCTAAAAAAATGATTGCAATCATTTTCTTAAAAATTATCCAGTCACTTAAGTTAAAATTTGGAGGTAAATTGTTCTTAAAGAGAGGATATCAGTACTGATATAATAAAATATTGATAAGTTGTTAGACCTAAAATTCTACTAGTTCATGATTTAATGTCATATTTATAACATACTAAAAAAAAATATCCAACCTTTCACAGCATGTTAGCAAAGTTATAGGATAAACTGGGCCTCTGAGACCAAAGATGCCACAATGGCACTCAAGCCTGACTGGATAGTCATAATAAGGAAACAGTTCCCTTAGAAAAGGATTCTACCAAGGAACAGCATGGGTATAGAAGACAAGCAATTTGAAATGCTTGTGACATGTCAGATGAATGATTGTGGCTTGAATTGTAATTAATTATGCTTCATATTCTAGGATATGACCCTCTCCCTACCCCAAGCCTATGGGACAGTAATTGGTGAGCAAGATATCAAAAGTGTCCTTAATTTGTTATTTCTCTAATTCCTGGTTGTGAAAACAAACAAACAAATCAATAAAAATAAAACAAACTCCTCCCCACAAACCAAAACAAACATACAAAAAACCCATAGCCCTGATTTTAGCTTTTAAGAAAAAGTATTTACATATACTTAAATATGTAAAAAATTCTTAACAATTATTTCTAGAGCTTCTGAACTTCTTGCCTTTAAAAACAGTTGAGCAATACAGGAGATATGGGGATCATAGAGAAGACTTGGGATATGCTATTTATCATAGAGTGAACTCCCCTCTTTGTTCTGTTTTCTGCAGATAAGTCATTAGTTTCTTTGTGACTCCAGCCTCTTTCTTTGGCTCCTCTTCACTTTTGTTTGCATTGTAAAGGTTGATTCTTCCTTGTTGTATTTCTGTGGCTTAGTTTTAACATCTGCAGAAATAGTTGGCGGACCATTACATTGATCCTGTAGGGTTTCCTTAGTGCCCCCTTGGTCTGGATCATCCTTGCTTTGGGGCCTCTTGGTGGTGCTTGTGGTGGAGAGGGTGCATTGCTGCACTGCTGGGACCTGCACCATCACTTTTCATGGCTGCATGATAATCTATTGAATGCTTATACCTTACTTCATCTACCACTCCTATATAAATGATGGACACTCAAGTCTTTTCTAACTTTTCACTACCCATAAAAGTCTAGACAATAATTCTTTTGCTTAGATAATTACACTTTTAAAATAACTATTTCCTTGGAATAAATTCCTGAAAATGGAATCTTAAGTCAAAAGTTATGCACATTATATGGATTTTATGTGTACTGCCAAATAACTTTAAAAATGTTATACATATTTTACACCCACTGATAGTGTATGAGAATGTGTAGTTCCTGAGTCCTTGAGAATGGTTTTTTAAATCTTTGCTTAGTGATAAAGGAAAATTATATCTTATTTTAAGAGTGCTGAATATTTTATTTCTATTAAAATTGGACAATACCTCATAATTTTCTCCTGTTTTTCTTGACCATTTGTATGACCTGTTCATGTTCTATATTAATTTCTTTAATTTTAGTTACTTATTTTATTGATTAAAAATACCTCTTCTATCAACACTTTTCTTTTTTATATGCTGTAAATTTATTTTAGCTTGTCACTTACCTTTTCATTTTCTTACTTTTTAATTTTTTTTCAGAAATATTAAACTTTTATGAGTTCAACCTATTGAGATTTTCCTAGATTGATTTGGGATTTTAATCTATGCTTCTGAGGCATTCTTCATTGCAAGGTAATATAAATATTTAATTATTCTATTTATTTTTATTCTTTAAAATAAAAAGTCAAAAAGATAATCTGCAAATTTATTGGAATTTTATTCATTAGATGCTAATTTGGGGATAATTGTCATCTTTATAATATAGAAGATACTAATCTGAACCACAGTATATATCTCCCCAGTTTTTGTACCTTTTAGGTACCAAAGCTTTGTGTGACTTTTTTTATATAAATTCTGCACATTTTTATGTTAACTTTAATTCTAGTTATTGTGTTTTGGTTGCTATGTGAAAGGAAGTATTTTCCTTAATACTAATACATAGAAAGAATTGGTGCTTATATATGTAAATGAGGTAAAGAATATTTTAGCATCTTAGCAGCTGAACTTAACTTTGGTTTATACTAAGAACTTAGTTTTATTGCAAAAAACTATAATAGCCTGCTGATGGTAGAAATGATCACTGGCTGAATTTTAGATTTCATGAAAATAAAAAGAAGCTTTCCTGATAATAATAAAAAATAAAGTAAGAGAGGAAGAGGAATGATGGATGGGCAGAAAAGAACAGAGAAAGTAGGAGGGAAAAGTTCCAGGATGTCAGTTGTGGAGAGGACTGCTCCTTGACCCTGCAGACCCCAAATCATGGAAGTGGATTTAGTTGGGAGAGGCCAGAATTGGGCCAGGAGCTGGGGTCTGGGTTGTATTTGGCTAATGCTGAAGGAAATAATGTGTGCTATGTAATATGTATTTTTAAAAAGATTTTACTTATTAGTTTTAAAGAGAGAGGGGAAGGGAGAGAGGCAGAGAGGGAGAGAGACATCAGTGTGTGGTTGGTTGCCTTTCACCTGCCTCCAGCTACTGGCCTGGCTGGAGACCCGGCTTGCAACCTGGTTATGTGCCCTGGCTGGGAATCAAACCAGTGACCTTTGGGTTCATAGGCCGGTGCCTTATCCACCAGCCAGGGCTTGCAATATGTATTCTTAAATTTTGCTACATAATTAGAAAGTTCTAGGTTTTTTAATTAATAAAATTTCTTTTTAGAGCAGGACAGGTTCACAGTAAAATTTGGTGGAAAGTACAGATAGTTCCCATTTACCCCCATTCCTTCCCTATGTCCATACAACCTCTTCTACTTATCAACATCCTAACAAATTCTAATTTTTTCAATAACATTTTTGGTGTGAGAAGATAATTTGCTGGGAGGTGGGATTTGTAACATGGCTGAATTTTGCATCAAGCTTGGCATCAAGTAAAAGCAGAATCTACATATGGGCATAATTAGATATAGCTTTATTTATAATGATGTCAGATTACATGCATTTTAAGCTCATAAATTCAAAAGTCTGCTCTTGCAGGGAAAAAATAGAGGTAGAAAGAGAAAAGAGATAATGATGTAAATGTTAGACAATTCCATCCCCCACCCCTTTTTTAAAAGATTTTATTATATTTAGAGAGCAGGACAGGAAGGGATGAAGAAAGAGAGAGAAACATTAATGTATGGTTGCCTTTCACCTGCCTCCAGCTACAGACCTGGCTGGAGACCTGTCTGGAGACCTGGCTAGAGACCTGGTTATGTGCCCTGGCTGGAAATTGAACCAGCGGCCTTTGGGTTTGCAGGTTGACGCCAATCCAATGAGCCACCAGCCAGGGCTCCATCCCCTATTTTATCCAATAAAGTTATATCCATTAGCACAAGAAAGGGTGGGGGTGAATTGCCTGTTTTCTCTAAAGATAATGACCAGTTCTTTACGAAGCCTGTTGCTTCACTAAAGATACTGTGCCAATATTGTAGGAGAAGTCATTTTTGCTGAACACTCTGCAAGTCCTAGTATGTGTAACGATTTCCATTATGGTAAGATTTTTCAATGGGAATTGTACAATAGTAGATTTTTGATCTTGTGTTATCTAGGTAAAAAATCATTCGCAAATCATGTCATCTCCAAATAAGTTTTCTCCTTTTTAATTTTTGTCTTCTTTATAATATTTATATCTCATTTTCCCTTTCTCAATATATATATTAGAAATCCCCAAACTAGTTTGAATAATGAAAGCAAGCATTCCATTTTCCTTCTAATTTAATGTGGATATTTTTCATCATGTTAAGAATCCATTTTTTTTTTTTTTTAGCATTTGTTCATAAAGAGGTTTAAAAATAGATTTTGAATATTATCAAATATCTTTTCAATACTGATTAAGATAATCATATACTTTTATGTTTTGACTCACTTGATAAATTATATGCATTTTCTTAATACTTAATCATGCTTGTATTCCTGGAGTAAAGTCAACTTGGTAATGATGTATTATCATTATGTATGTTTAGATTTAAATTGCTTATATTTTATTTATGATTTTAAATCTATATCCATAAGTGAGATTAGTCTGTGTTTTCTTCCTATCCTCATCATATTTTGGATTATTAACTGATGATTTTTTATCCTATCTTTTCTTTCTTGTTTTGCGTTTGTAATTTTGGCATCTAAAATTTTCCCTAAGTTCTGTTTTATACTTTTTATGAAGTTGAAAATAAACATACCTATAATTCAGCAATTCTACTATTAGGTACAGACTCTATTTTAATTCTAAGGTGGTTAAAGGCTTCTGCTCTAAAATGCTACAGTTCCTTCTTTCTGTGTTGCATTGACTGAAGCAATCACATGGCTGAGCCCAATGTCAGTGGAACGCGGAGGTAAATTGTGGAGTTTGGCAAGAATGAGAGAGGGAGAAAGAATCCTTGGCTAATAATACACTCTCCTACAATAACCAGTAATTCCAGGATCCTATCTCTATTTTAATTCATTTATTTCTTCAGTCATATTATTCACTGCTCAAAATAAGAAATTGGCCCTTTCTTTCCTTGTGAGAAAATTTAAGTACTTGATAAAAATTATTACCTTTTAAGAAAAAGGTTGCATTTGCATTGTATAAGAAATTGGCTTTCTGTATAATTAGTTGAAAATTTTACGAATGAAAAAATATGTGTGCCAAATACCCAGGGAAATGTGCTTTTTGGATGATTTTGTATATTGCATATTTGTGGCCCCAGAACATTCTGAATTTCTTAAATATATAACCATGATGAAATAAAAAAAAAAAATTCAATGGCTCTCACTTAGGGAAAAAACACCTCTTTCCTAATTCCCTTTATGATGAAGTTCTTAGTTTGACTATAACATTTCTCTCCCTGTAGGTCCAGCATAGTTATTTAATGAACAGAAGCTCTACAACTGTTGAAATTAATTTATTCTCAGGCTTTGATTGCTGTACTTTCTGGTCCTTTATAGAAAAAGTTGCCAACATCCGTTCTACATAGTAATTATAAAACAAAAGAACTGTTTCAAAAATGCAAATATAAAATGCAAATACTTTCAATTTCTTAAAAGATGAAATGCATATTTTTCACCCTTGCATTCTCTAGGGATTAGATATTTTGCGAGGAATATCTGGCAAACTTTAGGATATATGAGTAGCAATCAGCATAGGCAAGGTCATGATTCAGTAACAAACAACCCCCAACGCTCAGCACCTTAATACAATAGTTTGTTTCTCACTCCTGCTGAATGTCTACCATGGCATTCCAGGATCACTCCAGGATGCAAACTATTGGAGCAGCCACCATCTGAAGAGCTCCTGGTCACCTTAGCAGAGGCAAAAGAAATGTGGTTAATTGTGCAGGAGGTGATAAAGCTTCCATGCAGAAGTGACACACTTCACTTTTCTTTGGCCAAAGTGAGTCACATGACTTAGTTTAATCTTCATGGAGTTGGGAAAGTGCAATCTGATCAGACACTCAGGAAGAGAGAAATATTGTTATGCTACTTTGCATCTCTTGCTTTTTTAAGTATTTGATGTGTTGCTTGGGACATCTACATCTGGAGCCATTAGCTGGCCTCCAACTTCACCTGAAAGTTCTACTAATCTTTTAAAATTCTATGTTGTGCCAAACTAAAATCCATTTTAAAGTAGAGAAAAAGTAAACTGCCTACCACCTAGTGGCTAATTTTCTAAATGGAACCAGAAATGAAGGTCTTTACCTACTTCTTTTAACCCCAAAGAGACATCAAAATTGCTAGAAATTGAACATAAGTAAAATTGAATTTTTAATTACTTACAACTCCTGCTTTAAAGAAAGTAATTTAGGAACAGCTTATGGGACATGAAGGAGACAACCATGATAATTTTAGAGGGAAACGAACCTAGTCCAGCTGGTCAGTCTAGAAGAGAGCTTGAGATGACCTTGCCTGACCATTTCCTATTGACAGTCCCCGGAAGGAGACTGTGGGAGCTGAAGTGCCTGTATCTTCTGGATTTATGTGCTTGCATTTTATCAAACCTGATTTCTTGAAAGTTCCATGTGGATTTATGTTCAAATTCTTCTTTTCTTAGCGATATAACTGACACTTGAGGGCCAAGAAACTAAACCATGCCAGATCCAGATAGGTCAGAACCCACTGGAGGAAACCAAGTTTCTAGGAATCGGGAGTGAACAAGACTCTGAGACTTAGGGGCCACGGGTTTGGTCACTGTGAATAAACAGTGCCTGTCACAGGGCAGGCACTCAATTGATATTTTCTGAATAAATAAGTCCCAAAGTCCAGAGGCAAGACTGAAGATGGAGTTGAAGGGCCAGGAGGTCACTGACAGGTAGAGGTGATGTTTTGAAGAAAGCAGGTGAGACACAAAGAAGAGAAGCTTGGAGTATTTATTGTGAACGAATGGGGGTGTATACAGCTCACCTGTGTATACTTGCCTCAAAGCTATGTCAGCTTCATTTCAAAGGCCGGAAATAAGGAATACACAAGAGATTTTTTACAAGTGGAAGTGAAATGGATTTTATTTTGAGAATTGGTACATTAGGAGTAGGCAGCAGTGATGTAAAGTGGAAAAAGGATTTTTTAATATCATGCCTTCATTTTTTTTAAACAAAGGAAAGTGCATCTTTAATTCATAAATGGGGGTGGCTTAGCCATTGCAGGAGCTCAATGAAGTAGCTTCTCCAGAAAGAGAACAAAGAAGATGGGAATTGGGGATTTATCCCGGCCCTGTTTCTGATGGCTGACCTGTAATTTTTACTTTTGTTGGTAATTGGAAAAGCCATATAAGTTATTGTCTCTTTGCATTAGGTCTGCTTGTATGTAATACTTCATTTCAATAATTATGTCTTTAATACCTGTGTTTATGATACCAGAGAATTCAACACATATCATTTTATCTGCAGTTAAAAAAGGCTGCAGTCTTAAAATACTTTCACATACTCACATCTAATCCTGGAGGTAAGTATTCTTCTATTTTAGCAGTCGGCAAGGATGAAAAAGTTTACGTAACTTGAGGCCTCATAAAAAGTAATGGAGCTGTGGCTTGAACCCTAAACTCTTAGGTGGAATTCAGTGTTGCTTTCACAAAGCTCACTGCCATGACACGCCACAGTGAAGGAAGACACCCAGCTTAGATCCTGGAGGTCACACAGTGCAGCCTGGGTAAGCTGTCTGATGCAAAGAAGGGAGCACCTCCAGTAACCTCTGATTTTCTCTTGCTGCCCCATCACTAAGTGACATGGCTGTTAGGGGACAGCTGTTCTGTGATCTGAGGATTCACAGCAAAGCTTTTCTAAAGAGAGCTACTTATGGAAAAGCAGAGAGATTCTAGCAAAAGCCATGAATACTTGGGTGACTGAATTGACATGTTTAACCTTTCAGTTTTTCTTACTCCTGAAAAGAGCTGAAGAAAAATGATGGGAGATGAGATCCCAAGTGTCCTGAGAACTGATCTGAAAATGACAGCATCTTGCATGACCTCTGTGGCCGTTTAATGTAGCCTGTTGCAAGGGCAGCTATGGGGTCGACCATTCTGGGAAGAGGATACATTAAAAAAATTTTTTTTCATGAGTGCTGAATTTGACCTGCTTTCCGTGGTTCTCAGTTGTTGCATGGTGAGATGGAAATGTGAAGGATTTTCAGAGTATCTTCAGGGGCTTAGTCATCCTGAGGTGTGTGAGTGCCCAGGTACCACATTCTTTTGCAGGAGATGTAACAGCATTTGGGCTCACTTTTCAAGAGGCCTCTTTCCTGTGTCTGTTCTAAAATTCACGGTGGAGGAGAAAATGATCTAGTCTGATACTCTCCTGAGAGTCTGATATCCTGCTGATTTGGGGCTGCACACTTTCCTGGACAAAGCTGTCATTGCCTGGAAGGACTCAAATGTCTGTCCTTTGGAGCTACGGGCCATGAGCTTATTTCTTCAGGGAGTGTTGACAGGTAAAGAGGTGCCAGGGGCCCCTGGAAACCTGGTAGTCAGAGCCCCACCAGTGAGCAGTGACAACTGCTCTGTGGCAATGTCCCAGAAAAATTCAGCCTGTTATTAAAATCAATCATTGGATTTTGGAGAGTGACTGTTGCCATGGATACCTGTTGTTTTAAGCTGTCCTACCAACTACTTGTTTGGAAGAACTTTTCCTTTTCCTGCCCCTTCCACCTGGTTCAGCTGGCCCTGCCCACTGAGTACACCTGATTATTTTAGGATCAGCACCTGACTAAGCTGGAATTCCTGGGGTCTCCTGACGTTGAGTCAGAGAGAACATCTGGTTACTCTTTCTCCTAAGTGGCTGAAGCTGTCAGATGGAACACTTTGGAGGCATTGGCAGCTCCACTGTCTCTTTCGTGGGAAAAGCAGGCCACCAGTAAGAGATCCACAGGCTGAGTGAGAGCCTGCATGGCTCCACAGGGCCTCATTCCAGTCCTCCTGAGGCCCAGACAGGTGCTCCTGTTTTCTTAGCCTGCTGTGAGATGTCCCATCATCTTTCCAGTAAGTCCCTGGCTGGTGGCACAGTGGATAAGATGCCAACCTTTGAGCCCAAAGTTCTGGTATCTTCTGATGAGAAACAACGAGGAGAAGGTGAGCTCCTTGAGAGCAGGAGTAGGGTTCAAACCACACCTTCACTCCTATAATATAGCTATGCATTCATGGGTGTAGATAGTGTTTGCTGGGTAGTTTAGCACAAGGGCCTCAGGTTAGCTCAGGCCATAGGGAAACTGCCTGGCTCCATGTAGCTGAACCTGTAATTGAGTATGACCTCAGCTGTGTCACCTGCTGACAAGTGATGGGGTGGGAGGCAGTGTCAAAGTAAAACATGAGTGGAGACTGCTGGTTGTCCCCTGATAGGCACTCCCTTGCTCCTAGAACCCCGGACTATAAGTGAATGAAATATGAGCAGGATCATTGTATGAAAACTCCTAAGAACATTCTTTAAAAGGCAGGCAGGCACCTTGTACTTTCTGTCTCCCTGTCCTTTGTGTCTTGTCCATCCAGCGCCCAGGAGTGTGGTTGTGAGAGCAGGTGCTATAGCTACCTTGGTGGACCATGAAGATGAGTCTGGGCCATGGAGATGATGATTGGTGAGCTGGGTCCATGAGCAGAGCCCCAGTATCAGCTCTGAGCTATTTACCTCTGGAGCTTTACTTGAGAAATAAATACATTATAATTAAATATATATATATATATATATATATATATATATATACAGTGTGTGTGTGTGTGTATATATATATATATATATATACATAAAAGAGTAAAGATTTTATTCATTATTTTCAGAGATAAGGGTAGGTAGGGAGGAAGGAAGAGAGAAAAGTATCAATGTATGGATGCCTTTCACCTGCCTCAAGCTAAGGACCTGACTTAACGCCTGGCTTGTTACTGACTATGTGCCCTGACCTTTGAGTTAGCAGGCCAGCACCAACCCACTGAGCCACACCAGCCAGGGTACATTATAATCTTACTTTAGCCACTGTTCATTTGGGATTCTATCACTTGAAACCATATGTAATCCTAACTGTTGTCAGACAATAAGCAGTAAATACTCTCCTGCTTCCACAAGTGATGGGTGATCCATGGGAGTTGTACACAGTAGCGGAAGTAATATGATACTGATATTCTCCCTTACCCCCTCAATTATGTCTCTGGCTTTTAAAGAGTATTAATTCCAGACAACAGGCTGACTATGGTCATGAATAGAATGGACATTCTCTATTCTTCTCACTCATTTCCTGCTTTTAGAAGGCAAGGGAATAAACTCTTTAGAATTTGAATAACTTTAGAAAACAGCTCCTGGTGCTTTTATTGACTCAGAGCCTTTAACATACATAACCCACTGGTAGGCTTCAGTTTTTAACTACTATGGCCTGTTTTAAAAAGGGAAGACCTTTTAGAAAAGAAGCTTTCCAAACTTCCTGGGCTTCCTTATAAATGAATCAATACAGAGTGTGCTCACTCCATTAGGGAAACATACAACCACTATAAAACATGGTGTGTGCCTTAGCTGTGGCACAGTGGATAAGGTGCTGGCCTGTGAACCCAGAGGTTGCTGGTTTGATTCCCAGCCAGGGCACATAACCAGGTTGCAAGCCAGGTCTGTAGCTGGAGGCAGGTGAAAGGCAACCATACACTGAAGTCTCTCTCTGTCTTTCTCTCTTCCCCTCTCTCTGAAAAGTAATAAATAAAATCTTTAAAAAACAAACATGGTGAAAGCACTTGTAAGCTATAAAATGCTATACAAATGGAAGATAGTTTCTCCTTATTATTATAACAGGGCATTCCTGGTTTTAAAAATATCTACTGTGGATTGATGAAATCTTTCAACTGGAAAATAGGGTGCTTGCTTTTTAAACAACTTTCTCCCAAAGCAAGTTTGACCCAGTTCTTCAGAGAGGCCAGCTGTGCGCGACAAACTTTACAGTTTGCCAAACATGCTCCCTCATCTTTATTATTTTGATTAGTCCTCCTAGCAATCTTTAATCTCCAAAGAACAGAGGTTCAGAAAGCTTAAGGCATTTGCTCAAGCTCAAGTTCCACAACCGGGGTGGCTATGATTTCACTTGGACCTGAAATCTGGGAATGAAGGTTGGAGGGCAGGAGGAAGGAGGCCATGCAGATTCCTGGGCTGGGGGTCATGAGCAGCCTCCGCGCAGACACCAGGTGCCGTCTCTGCCAAAATGCCACAATGGGCCATTTCAGCCTGCAGCCACATTCTCACCTCATTTGCCTGGATGTACCCTTCCATTCTGGCACAATGAGTCCTGATGGACCCCTGACATTCTGGGCACATGTGCAGAACTTACAGGAAGAGCCTCTCCAGGCAGCTGAAGTATAGTCGCCTCTTAGCAGATGGTGGTTAATAACAGGCTTTGTTCTCCAGGTTCTTCTATTTTCAGCCACCGAATGCAATTTATAAAGACACACACACACACACACACACACACACACACCCTGCACCAATCCTTATCAGATCTCTCTTATAATTATAGAATGAGGTGCCTGCAAACTCCCAGGGAGCTGGTTTCCATGGCAATGACAAGCTATTATATTCTAAAGGGCAATCTAGAACTCCACCCCCTCGTCCTCGCCAGTGCTGTGCCTCTTGTTATTGCCATGTTCCAAAATAAACTTGCTGCCTAATCGTAAATCCCATATAATTAGAGATGAGCTAATCGTTACCCACTACCTTTGTGCGGCCCACTCATCATCCCAGCATTTTCCAGAACAGTGATGCTGACGACTGTTTGATGTCAGAACAGACCTTCCTCCCCCAGGAACTGGGTGCAGCACAAGCCCATGTATGGCTCCGGAAAGGCCCTCGGAACTCTGTGATCTGCCCCTGGTGCTTCAGCAAGAGGGAGTGCTGAGGTGGTGGCTGGGCTGCCAAATTGGTGGCTTTTTCCAGCTTTCCATGAAGGAGGTGGCATAGCAATTGAACTTTCATGCGTTTTGGCCACCTGCTGTGACCACCTGTGGCATTTGGCAGGAAACAAGGTTTTTCTTTTCTTCTTCTTTCCATTTCTTGTCCTCTTCTTGGCTGCTTCTTCATAGGGTCAAGGTTGCTTGCAGGGCAGTTTGTGTCTTGAGCTTGTGGGTTTTGTTCCTGTCCACGAGTGATCATTGTCAGGATTTCAGCAGGTGGAGGCCCCGGGAGGCCTTGTTCTGGGGGCTGGCAGAACAGTGACCAACAAGTGAGCTCTGGGGAAGCTCGCAGCCTCCCAGGAACAGATGACAGATAATACCTAACGAAGCGAACAGGATCCTTTCAGATGGGTGCTGTGAGGGAAAAAAACCAGGATTGTTGTGTTGGAATGTGTTTGGCATTTTGAAGGGGAGGGCTCACTTAAAATACTGGAGCAGGCACTTGGGGAGCCAGAGGACCCATTGCAGTTCACCTGTTCAGACCTCATCTACTACATTTGGCCTATAAGCTATCACGTCCTGTTAGATTTGCTACAGGACTTTGTTGCACTGCCTCCAGGTGATTTGGCTGCTCACTCTCTACCTTTCTCCAACCGAGTATCCACCGGTCATCTTTAGAGCCACCAGTGGATTCTCGAGCATCTGCTTGGTCTTAGTTTGCACTGAGTAAAGACTGGGGCACAGCAGCAGCTGCAATTGGTCAAGCTGGGCCTCCCTCTGGCTCCCTCCTTGCAGGCTCTCTGTTTGGGATGGGGGCTGCTCCCCTCCATGAAGGCCCAGGTGTTGCCAGGTGCCCTTCTCCAGAGCGGCCCCCTCTGGGTCCTGGTACTCACACTCTCTCCTTGTGCCTGAAGGGTCAGGACTTAGAGCAGTTCCCATGGTTGCTGCCCTGGGATACCCTCCACCCTATGTGGTTTTTTCGACTGCCATCACCTCTATAGACAGTGTGGTCAGTCAACACTGCTCTCCACCTGGTCTGGACAGACTTGCTTTTTCCTTCCTGGCCCTTGACTGATTCCATCTCTCCCTGCCACCTGTACCAGCTTCCTTTCCACCCTTTCTCCAATTGCTCACCCACTAAGTACGTTTCCTATTTCCCTCTGCCTCTTTTGATCTTGTTCATTCGAGGCCCAGCCCAAGTCCCACCATTCCCTGAAGCCTTCTCTGATCATTTTTTCCAAACTCCTGTTTTCTAAGAATCAGCCTTCTGTAGCTTAGAGTCACTTCTTCTTCTTTTTAAAAGATTTTATTATTTTTCAGAGAGAGGGGCAGGGAGAGAGGCAGAGAGGGAGAGAGACATCAATTTATGGCTGCTTTTCACCTGTCTTTAGCTACAGACCTGGCTGGAGACCTGGCTTGCAACCTGGTTATGTTGCCCTGGCTGGGAATCAAACCAGCCATCTTTGGGTTCGCAGGTTGGCATCTTATCCACTGTGCCACCAGCCAGGGCCTTAGAGTCACTTCTTTATTCTCTCCTTGCTTCTTGTCTGCTGATTTGACTCCTCCAGCTGGACTTTTACCTTTTGCAAAGTCAGAACCATGTCAGTGTGCTCTTTAAGCAGGACGCAGAGTGTAAAGTGCTTAAGAAATTATCCCTCATGGCTGTTAGTCCGCCTCTGCCTGGGGCCCTCTGCAGAGATGAGAACATGTCAGCTTGTGAATGTCAAGGCAGGGAATTGTCTGTAGTTGTTTTATCTGGTGTTCTGATGGGTGAGCTCTTGGTGCAATAACACTACTTGGGGGTCACATTTTCTTCTTCTTCCTAAAACATGGTAGTTAGGTAGTTCCCCCAAACTTCATCTGGATTCCTTCTCAAAAGGGTAATTGGAACAAAAGCATGAAATCTGTTTTGGAAAAAATACATTGCAAATCCTGTCTGCACAGAAAGGAGCAATGAATACCAGGGGACTGCAAGTCCCCAGAATGAAAGAGTGTAAGTGCAACGAGGAAATGAAAGTAAATACATACGTCCAATAGGTCATAGGTAGGGCTTATACCTGACAGTGTTGGACTTCTTAGAACCTAGGGAGACATAAATAAAATCAACAAATTTTGTTGTTTCTTTTGACTGAGAGGGAAAAAATATCAGACTGTGGCTGACTTTTTTTAAGTGCTTGCTGCTGGAGAATAATTTATTTAAAAAGCAAGACTCAGAGAGTTGCCCAAGATTAGATTCAGGGAAGAAAAAGCAAAAGACAAAAATAAAAAAATCATCCCAGTCAACAAGGAAAGAAGTGTCCCAGAATGCTCATATACTGATTTAAAACAAACAAAAAAATTAATCAATACAATTGTTTGTCAATTGTCTGTTGGGAATAACTTTGTAGATGCATTAACTGGACTTCCTAAAGAAGCTGCATTAATAAGGAGCTTTGTGAAGCATTCTCCCCTGTTCTGATGCCTGCCCTGCATTTGGGTAATCCAAAGAAATGTTGGATTAATTTCTCTGGCCTCTGGCATCCAAGGCAATTTGAGGCTTCACTGGAGTGGGACAGGTCACTTCAGGATGAACTATAAAAGCTGGCTCCAGTGTGATCTTATTCTGGGTGACATAATGTAGAGCATTTGGACAGTGTGTTCATCAAAATTAAAAATGGCCCTTTTGGTGATATTTTCATTTATTAAAGAAGGGTAATAAGTTTGGTGGTTCTCCCAAATAGAAAATCTTGTTCAGATAACACCCCTGGATTTAACTGTGGATTTCTTTCCATGGGAGGCAGGGAGGAATAAGACTGATTTGGGAGGGAGGGCCCTGGTGGGCAGTTGAGTCCAGAGGACACATAAATATCCATTAAGAGCAGACAGCTGGCTGGCAAAGGAAAAGCAGAGTGGGAGTGGTGGTCCATAGCAAAGGACGTTTGTGTCCCAAGGATGAGGTATATTTAACGGAAGCAGTTGAAGCAGCAGCAGAAGATAGAAATAGTAGATGCCATGTGACCACCTCAGATGATCCAAGAAATCACAGGACACAATCCTTGTGGTTTTCCAGAAGAGCCTGCAGTTGGGGGAGTTTATAAGTGACTGAGACTTCTGTTAGCAGATGGGGCAGGGGCCAGGGAGATATGAATGACTAGTAGAGTTAGGGAACTTGGAATGGGAGACAACCTGACTAATGGAATAATTGGAGGTCTAATAATAGGTTTATAATCTGCATGTTGATTTTGAAGTGATGTGGACATCTAAGTGAAATGTACCATTGTTGTTTTTAGCAGAGAAGGGATGATTGAATATTTAGAGTTTTAAAATTACATAGTCCCTCCAGAAGGGAGGCCCTTTACACACAAATCAGTCATTTACTTGTTAGTATGAACAAAAGCTTCGAGAGCAGTTTTTGGTAAGAAGGGAAATATAAGGAAACATGTATAAATACTGGTGGGAACATGGTTATAACTGAGAAGAGAAGTTCAGGCACAGAGGGAGTCTGAAGTTGCCAGACTATCCCCATGATAAAATATTGGGCCTGCTCTGCTGGGACCCATCATTTATTCATCAAGTCTAACTTTAATTTTATTCCCAAGTTCATGGAAAAACAAATCTACCTCTCTCTTGTTCTTTTTTAAAGATTTTATTTATTATAATTTTCAGAGAGAAGGGCAAGGAGGGAGGAAGAAGGGAGAGAAGCATCAATGTATGGTTGCCTTTTACCTGTCTCTGGCTGGGGACCTGGCTGGGGACCTGGCTGGAGACCTGCCTTGCAACCTGGTCATATGCCTTGACTGGGGAATGGGGAATCAGATTGCTATACTTTTGTTTGCACTATATCATTTTTCTTCCACATTGTATTTTATTTGCTTCATTGAGGTATAATTTACGTATCATAAACTTCACCCATTTCAAGTGTCCAATTAAATGATTTTTAGTAAGTTTACCATCATCACCACAATCCAGTTTTAGAGCATTTTCATTACCTGAATGAGATACTGCATGCCCATTAAATGTGAACCCCATTCTCAGAATTATTTTTATTATGGAAAATGGAGGCTCAAGATATGTTCCAAGTTCTTTGGAGAAGTGTCGGTGAAGATTTCCCTTGAGCTCTGGAGTTAGGAAGGCTGGGTCCTAACCCTAGCTCTTTCACTTAGTGCTAGTGATCTTATTTAACCACTTTGCTATCAACCGTTCATCTGAAAAGCATGATTAATAATATCTACACTGTAGGCTTTTTTCAAATAATTAGAGATAATATACAGAAGGGCCTGACACATAGGAGATGTTCAGTGAAATTATGACATTATTTTATAAGGAATTCATGGATGCTTGCAAATAACAGGTATTGATAAAGCACAGGATTGAATTCTGAGATTCATTATCTTATGATTTTGTGATTTAATCAGTGGGATGGAATAGGAAGGAGAAAACACCATTTATTTTCGTATTAGATGTTGGCTACATTTAAAAATCCAATGCATTTTTAAAAAATCTTAATTTCTTTTGATTTACATTGCTCAGATTCTTTCCCCCTCTTAAAACTACATGGAGATTTTATTTATAAGTGGCTTGACTCTTCTTTACCTCCCCCAACTCAACTCTGTGTCTGACAATTTTGTCTTGCTTTCTTCTGAAACAGATTAAAAAAAAAAAAAAAAAAAAAAAGACTCTGGTTTCAGCTTTTCAGAGCCCGGTAGTGATTTTCTCTTCTGTTATGAAATTTAAGACCCATAAAAGGCAGTTCCTATTTCCTGTGGATGTTCCGCTTCTGTATTCCAATTCATATTTATTGCCACATGAGTCAAGATCACAATAAGTTGTTCCATTGCCCTGCTTTATTGATATAGTGCCATCCATTTATGGGGCTGGGTGGGCACAGGGTGTTTAGCTACTGGCTGGCTGCCCAGTGCTAGGTACCTAGAAAGCTAAATAGCCATCAGGGGTACCTTTCTTCACAGTCTCATCCAGGATCCTAATTTGGGAAGGGTGAGGGAGAGCCAGAGGTGAGGCTGCTTCTGCCTGGCTTTTCTATCCTCCCTGAGAAATGCCACAGGGGAGGAGCACCACTATGCACAAGCTCTCCACTTTAGCCACTCTCCACACTGGGTCAGCTTCCCAGGTGACTAGGGGATCTTTCCATGGCTGCTTCTGGGGAAAGGTTTTCCTATCTGCTGCCTCAGAATCCCTAGGAGGTGCTTGACAAAGATACTATCTTGGATTTCATTATACAAAGTGAGGCAGAATCTCTGAGAACAGGGTTCAGAAGTGTTTGTTCTCAAGGGGATTTTCATGAACACCCAAGTACAGTGTTGAAATAATGATTGATTCAATAGGAGATGTAGCTATTTTCTTTAAAGAAGAATGGACTTGGTAGTAGTTTCCTGTGGCTGTTGTACGTAAGAAAGCATCACAAACTGGCTGGTTTAAAATAAGAGAAATGTATTTCCTTAGAATTCTAGAGGCTGGAAGTCTGAAGTCAAGGTATCAGCAGGACCAAGCCTTGTTCCCAGGGCCTTTCTCCCAGATGCCAGGGTAGGGCCTGTTTCAAGACTTTCTGGTGTCATGGACAATATCCTTGGTATTTCCTTGCTGCATAATTTCAATCTCTGCCTCTATTGCCATATGACTTTCTTCTCCCTGTGTATCTATATCTTCTCTTTTTTCTAAGGACACCATATTGATTATAAGGATAGTCATATTGGATTAGGGTTCACCCTAATGACCTTATCTTTAATTATATCTTTAAAGACCTCATTCCCAAATAAAGTCACACTCATAGGTACTGGGGGTTAGGATTTCAATATGTCTTTTTTTTTTGGGGGGGGGATAATTCAACTTATAATAGACATATCATTTCTTACAAGTAATCTATCTTCCTTTTAAGTTGCCAATCCACTGAATAGCAAGGGAAAGTTAAATTTAGTCTGATCCAGTAAATTCAGTCCAATTTAATGATTAAAATGGTCTATTCATTCTCTGTAGGCATGACTCAGATGATGCTCAGTCATTCTTATTTCCTGTTTCTTCTCTTTATAGCTCCATAGAATGATATGTAGAGGTTTAGAGGACTAGGTTTACATGACTGCATGGTCATAGAGAAAGGGGCAGGCTTACTCTGCCCCTGGATTTTTGCTGATCTCTGCTGCATGAGGACAGCTCTGGTCTGTTCCAGCAATATAGGGTGTGCACAATCAATTGGCAAAAATTTAGTAAAATAAACAATACATCATTATATTTTGAAATAAATTTTTTATATGTAAATACATAAACATAGTCATTATTTTTTTAATTGTTCAAAAAAGTCTCCATTCACTGTAATAATAGACTCGATTCAACTTTGGAACCTTGGGCACACTTTAATTAACTTTTCTTTATCCATGGACATCACAATGTTTTCAATCTTAGCTTTAACAGCCTCTTTATTGGAATGAGGTTGCTTAGTAACTTTTCTCTCACAAATACTGCATACATAATAGTCTAAAGGATTTGCATCTGGTGAACTAGGCGGCCAGATTTCCTTTGATCAGAATTCAGGAACATCAACACTGAGAAATTCCTGCACCCTTTTGGTGTTATGTGTTGGTGCACCATCTTGTTGGTCTTCAGTACAACTACTTCTCTCAAAATGTCAGGGTAAACATCTTGGATCTTCATTGATGATCTCCTGGATGCTGTGTACAGTATCTGGACTTGTGTGATACTTCTGTACCTTATGCATTTTCCTTGCTGGTGTGGTGACATCAGGATCAGCATCATATACCTTCTTCACATTGTAAGCTATATGTAAAGGGATGTTATTGAAGTCTACAATTTCCTTAGCAGTTCATCCTTCATGCAGTCCAGAAACTATAGTTACTCTACCATTGTATTCCTTTGACATGGCAGTTGCTCTCAGAATTTAATACTTTATATCTGGAACAATGATGTTAAATCATAATCTTAGAAACATAGTTTTTACAAATTAATAAGAAGCATGTGAAATAAGGAGATGCAAAGTTATTGCTAATTGATCACACGCACCCTGTAGTTTCCACTCAGGAAAGACTGACCTTATCTGACTTTTTGCTATCACATGCTGGTACCCTGCTCTGGAATCCCATAATAATGGTTACTAGTTCCTGAAACTTGGATATTTTTCTTATCATAAAGACTGGCTTTCAGGCTATTGTTTTATTAAAGTAATTGAGGAAATCAGCTTTGAGACTCATAGTTCATCAATGGCTTTTGGTTTGCAATTACAGCCAACCTCTGCATCCAGGAGGCAACAGACCTCCTGGCTTAGTCTCTACCTACAAGGGAACAAGATATAATAGCAAACAAAACCACGTGGTATATTAATTAGCTATCACTGTGTAACAAACCATTCCAAAGCTCAAAGCAAGAGTTGGAAAACTGCGGCTCATGGCCAAATCCATCCTGCAGCACATTTTTGTAAGCTTCACAAGCTAAGAATTGTTTTGCATTTTTAAAAAAGAATATGCAACAGACACTCTATATACCCTGTGAAGCCTATAATATTTACTATCTGATCCTTTATAGACAAAGCTTGCTGACCCAGGCTTCAAAGAATAAGCATTTATTGCTCACAAGTCTATGGGTTCTTTAGTTTCTGGATGGATTCCATGCACCTGAGGTCAGCTTTGCGTCAGGCAGCAATCTTAGCTGGTCTTTGTCATATGTTTGGGGGTTGGTTGGCTGTAGATTGATCTAAGATGACCTTGAATGGGATCAATGGACTCTTGTCCATGAGATCACTTATCCTTTAGCAGACTAGCCTGTCCCTATTCACATGGCAGCAGTAATATTTTGAAAGAGAGCAGAAATGGGCAAGGTCTCTTGAGCTATAGCTTTGGAGTTGACACACAATCCCTTCTGCCACATTCTATTGGTTGGAGGGCCCAGCCCACATTCTAGGGTGGAGAAATAGATGCCATCTCTTGATAGGTGGAGCTTCCACCTCGCATGACAAAGGGTGTGGGTATATGGAATGGTGAATAACGGAAGCCATGTTTATGATCATTCTACCACATATGGGTTATTATTTTCTAAATATTCCCCCAGTAGCAATAGGTTTGATTTAATTTAGAGCATGTTAGAATTTAGAAGTACATTAGGAGCATCTGATTTAGAGCATGTTAAGAGTTTATGTACCTTCCTCATCGAACTTTAACATTGTAAAATTCTAGGATTAGATTTTTAAAAAGTTTACTCTAAGGCTGTCTTCTTTTGTTTTCAGTAATGTTTTCTCTTCCTATTTCCAGATCCCCCCATCTGAAGGAAAGGAGAAGTTCGCTTTATTTAGTCACAGTATTTTTTTGTTCCTTCAGTCCATAGCTTCTGAAATCTGAGCTGGTTTGGGGAATCCTTGAGAAACTACCTCCAGATATGTACTTATCATCCTCATAAAATGCTATAAGCCACCTCTTCTGAGGAGATTTAAAACAAATAGACAAAAACCCCAACAACTTCTGAATTGGTACTCAGGAAAACCATCTAGAATTTCTTCTTAGCCAACCACAAGACAAGTTTACCACCAAACTTCCCTTAACCCAATCTTCAAACACTGTGACTCTGCTAATTTTTTGGGGGAGCAACTTGATGCTGTTTTAAGAAGGAAGCTAAAGAACACCACAAACATACATTTCATTGACCTTTGGAGTCAGAAAGGCCATCCAGCCTTTCTCTGATACATGTCCACTCTGCCACCCATTAGAAGGACTGGCCAGCCCTGGCTAATGGCTCAGTGGATAGGCACTGGCCTGCAAACCCAAAGGTCACTGGTTCGATTCCCAGACAGGGCACAGAACCAGGTTGCAAGCCAGGTCTCCAGCCAGGTCCCCAGCTGGAGGCAGGTGAAAGGCAACCATACGTTGATGTTTCTCACCCTCTCTGCCCCCTGCCTTCCCCTCCCTTTAAAAATAATAAATACCTCTTTTTTTTTTTTTTTTTAAAGAAGGACTGTCCAACCCCTTGGCTGTTCTCCACATTCAGGAGCTCACTGCCTCTGAAGACAGCTTTGACTGGACTAGAGTCTTAATGTAGACTCTGTAGGGAGCCCGAAGATATTTGAAGAACTATCTAGGTCACGGTAGTCACTTACATTCAAAGCATGGCTTAGAGGCTAGCATCTGGTTGGACAAATAAAAATAGCATCTCTGGGGGTGGTGGGGAGGCTGCCTATGGGAATGGTGGTCCTCACTCAGCGGGAAAAATGCTGTGCTACTGGGCATTCTCTTCCAATTCCAGTTGTACTAATCAAGCCCTTATTGAAACTCCAAAATAAGACCTGGGATATAAATTCTTTGGTGGTTTCTCTAAAAGGCTGGTAGCTAGTTTGGGAATGGGAAGGGGGCTGCTGAGGACAGACACCTGTGTTTGTTTAGCACATTGTTTTCAGGCCAGGGGGAGGAGGCTGGGGCCTGGGGAGGGAGTTTGCTCACTGGCAGATGTCCGAATGCATGAAGCAGGCTGCTTGAAATTGTGCAGGGCCTGCTGGGTTTGAAAAATTACCTTCATGGTTGCCGTGTGTAACAGGAAATTGTGGATTACCTGCCCAATTAGCCACTTTCTAATTTTCCCTTAGTCGTTATTAACCGAACTTCACTTTTTTGTGGGGCAGCTCTGTACCCAGCTAAGAGCCCTTACTTTCCCATGCTCCTTTGCAGTGAATGGTGCCAATGTGATAAGGCTAGGACCAATGAGATGTGACAGGATGTCTGCTGGGAATTTAGGGGAATGCTTTCGCTTCTTGTTACAGGTTCTTCCTCCTTGCCTGTCCTATAGATGGGAGACCAGGAGATACAGTATCTCTGTGGCAATAATAGGCCAACAAGCATGGATGGAAGTTGACACCCTCAGGAGTCAGCCCTTGGAGGCTGCACCAGCTCAGGATGCCTCCCTGGACTTTTGCTCTGTGAAAAACCAACCCTGTGTGTTTAAGAAAACATTAGTTCAATTGCTCTGCTACTCTCAGCTTAGTTCTCTTACTGATGTAGAATTTATATGCTATCACATAGCTCTTTGGGTGTTCTTACCTCTTAGTGTGACACCAGAAAGTCAAGAGTTAGCATCAGGCCTGGATGACCTCAGAGATAGTCATCTTCTCACAGAGTTGTTCTATGGAAGCTATAGAAGTAAGACAAATGGGGACCGTTGTGTCTATGAAGTCTTTGATCTGAGAGACTTGATCTGGTTGGGGGAGCTGAGAGTTGGTATGTGCACCTTGTGCCTACAGGATGAGAGTGGTATAAAAGATTGGTGGGAAACCAAGGTGCTCTATGCTTCTCTGCATCAAGGTGACCCCCCTCACATGCACCTGACTCTCATCCTTGGCGGCCATGCCTGCCCCATGTAGGTGAAGGGGAAAGGGATGACTTTGGGTGGGCCTCCAATGAGCTGAAAATACTGTCCCTTCAGCATCCTTCTATTAAGTTGAATAATGATGTAAGAGGATAAGTCCTCTCTGCATCTTATAAGTCTGAGTGTCAACTTGGACCCACAACCATGGCTGTGCCAGACCAAGACCCAACTGATTTAATCAAGACTAATTAGCAATACTTCCTTCCCCTATTCATTATAATTATTTTATTAACTTTTACATGGTCTTTTGTGTCAAATAGTTTTTGGAAGGATTGGGGTATAAATGATTTTAGTAAGTACAACCAAAAAGCTTTTCTCACCCATGGCAATTATCTTCTGTTAGAATAAAATATGTCAGCTCTTCAGGAAGAGTTGATGGGAGCCTGTGTGATGAGGGCCATTCCACCTGCCGTGGGCAAAAGGAAGCACTGATAATTGGAATAGGCTTGGAAGTCAAGGAGATCGGAAATGAAATCCAGGTGCTATCATTACAGCTGCAAGGTCTTGGGGGATTTATTTAGCCTTTCTGAGTCTCAGTGACCTTATCCATACACTGGGAGTAAGTCTCTGTATAAATGAAATGAAACAATATAGTCAAGAATAGTTCCAATCCAGGCACAGAGACAGATTTCCTACCAATGTTAGTTCTCTTCCTTTTTTTGAGTCCTTAACAACAAATGCCACTGCAACATCTGTGCCGTGATTTTCTCTTACAGTGAAGTGAGGTTAAGTGCATGGGCTCTGGACCCAGAATCTGGAGTTTGAATCCTTGGTCTGCTTCTTGGTAACTGAATAACTTTGGGCATGATATGAAATTTCTTTGTGGCTCATTTGCTTCATTTGTAAACTAGGGATAATAAAAATACTGCATAAGGTTGTTGTGAAAATTATAGAAGATGAAAGTCAAATGCTTGATGCTGTGCCTGGCACATATTAGTGACTCAATAAATGGTTATAAAAAAGAGGATGTTCTCAAGGGCTCAGTTTTCATCCTATGGTTAGTGCCACCTGCATGTAGCTGAGGGAGCTGGGCTCAAAGCCAGGATCCCTGACACGGAGCTTGGTCAGTGTCCTGGCCCTATGTTCTGGCATAAGAGATATAAACTGTGAATGAGATACAGCATCACCTTTTGTTTGCAAGGAACTCAGGGCCTAGAGACAATGAGTGTTCAGGAAATGAGAATATTAAAGTTCCCAGTTCTTCACTTCCCCAAACTGTTTTGAATTTTACTCCCCCTAGAAACAGGGAGGATGCACTGAATCTGAATAAGGTGGCTGCCTGGGACAAGATGGTAGTAGCTAGAAGCAAATCTATGAGACGCAGCTTGTTGTTTTTCCATTTTGGCTGCATCTGTGTGCTCTGGTGAGGCTCTTCCCCTCACAGATTTATGTAACATATCATCACAGTCACGTCTGTGTGTTTTGTTGATGCCATTTAAATTCTGTTACTATTTAATACCAAGAACATCTAAAAAGAACATTTTGAAAGACTTGAAAAATCCAATTGGGCTCCTGGTAATTTGATTTGTAGGAAATATGAGAAGATAGTATTCTGAATAGAGTGCTTTTAAATGAATCATCATTGCTTTCTTGTACAGGCAATAGATGGGATCAGATTGGTCAGGAAAGGCTCAGCTGTGTGTGGCAGAAAAGCCAAAATAATAATGGCTTCAACAAGATGGATGCTATTTGTTTCTTATGAAAAGGAAATATGATGTAGACCATTCAGTGCTGACAGGTGGCTTCATGGATTCCAGGCTCCCTCCAAATCCCTGTTCTGCCCTCCTTAGAACCCAGCTTTCTCTGATGGACAGAGAAGACTTCCAGGTTCCATCATCATCATCTGTGCCTGCACTGAAGGCACAGAAAGAGGGCAGGACAAGAAGAACATGTCCTCATCCTTTGAGGTCTCTCCCAGGAGTCACACATTCCACTTTTGCCCACACACTGTTTATTTGTCACTGTCTAGTCACCCAGCCACCTCTAGCTGCAAAGAAGGCTGGCGTTCTTGTTCAGGCTTCTATAACAAACACTATGGGTCTGGGTGGCTTCTAAACAACAGAAATCTCTTTCTCACAGTTCTGAAAGTTGGAAGTCCAAGGGTACCAGCATGGTTGGGTTCTGGGGAGGATCCTCTCATATGTTGCAGACTTCTTGTGGCCTCCTGTGAAGGAGAGCAGGGAAGGGAATCATGACTCTTATGAAGGCACTTACCCCATTCACTAGGGCCCCACCCTCCTCACCTCATTTAACCTTTCTTAATTCCCAAAGATTGTACCTCCTGCCCTGGCCAGTGTGGCTCAGTTCATTGGTGCATCATGCTGCACACCAAGAGGTCTCAGGTTTAATTTCTGATCAGGGAGCATGCCTGGGTTTCAGTTTTGATTCCTGGTCAGGGCATGTATGAGGGGCAACCAACTGATGTTTCTCTCTCACGTTGATGTTTCTCTTCCTCTCTCGCTCTACCTCCTTTCTGCTCTCTGTGAAGTCAATATGTATTTTCTCAGGTAAGGTTTAAAAATAATAATAATAAGATTGTTTTATTCTTTATTCAGGGTTTCTAGGTACAGTTCTGAAATAAGTTTTCATTACTAGGCACAGAGGTGAGAATGGGTGAGAATGGCTACTGGGGCTTACGCAGCAGGCTTTGAAACATGTCTATTTTAAGACCTGATGACACCCTCTTTTCTGCCAGAAAAGTTCATTTGTTTGGGAGTGACAGTGGGGACCAGCAGCAGAGAAATCCCTAGTGCAGATGGGACTGCAAATTGGGCACACAAACTAGAAAAAAAAGAGGGAACTGTGAAATAGGGTTTGAGACAGAGTCGAGGAACCTTGGTTGTCACCTAGGGCTGTGGGTCAGCTTCCTCACTGTGGGCCAGAGGGCTGAGCTGATGTGTGTGTCTGGGATCACTAAGGACACACTCTGGCTCCATCATGGGCCAGAAAGATGCACAGACTCAGAAAAACTGTTATACTCGTGGTTACAGTTTATTACAGAGAAAGGATGTAAATTAAAATCAGCAAAAGAAAAAGCCTTGTAGGGCGGAGTCCAGGAAAAACCAGCTGTGAACTTTGAGTCGTTGTCTCCCCGTGTTGTTACTGGCTGGGGCTTAGTTCCGCAGCTGTATGGTGTCACAGTACATACAAAGCTCTGCTCACCAGGGAGGCTCCCTGTGGCCTTGGTGTCCGGGACATTAAGGGGGAGTCGGTCATCTAGACATGCGGTGCCTACATGACTTGCCATAACTCCACAGTCTCCAGCCCACCCCTCAGAGGTCAGACTGTTGGAGTGGGTCCAAGGCCCCCATAGGAAACCACACTGATAGCATCAACCCAGGTATATAGAGACACTGTTATCAGTGGTTATTTCCCAGAGCTGGTCAAGGGTCAGTTCTGAAGATCTTTGAAATGTGCAGGGTTTGAGCTTCTTCCTGCACATTTACCCAACATCACACATCTGTGACAGAGTCAGGCCCAAAATGTTCATATTTTTAGAAGTCATTGGGGATAATTGGAGTGAGTCCCCTTGCTTATGGCAGAGACAGGTCTAAAGTGCTCACCTCTTGACCTCCGTCAATAACACCCACAGGATTAAAGGCAAATGATTTTGGGTGGTCCCTACCTTCAAATTGGCTCCTACACTTAGGAACTGTATGATTTGAAACAGTAATGTAAACTCCTGGTCCCTCAGGTTGCTCATCCATAAATAGGAAGATGCTAGGACTATCGTCTACTCATAGAGTTTGAGTGAGAGGCAAAGGTGGCAATACACATGGGGTTCTCAGAACAGTGTCTGGTATATACGTACGTCCTCAATAAGTGAAAGCTAGTTTTGCTATTATCATCATGTTGCCATTCCTCAGAGTCTCTTCATATGTCTGCAGAAACCCCTGGAGTTGGTTTAAAACCTGGGTGTTGACAAATACAAGCTGTGCAATTTCAGAAAAGTCACTTGGCTTCTCTGGGCTTTAGTTTCCTTCTTCCTAAATTGAGGGGATAGGGGGAGAGAGATGCTAAGACTCCTATCTCTACTATGCTCAGATGCCGAATGTGAACATGCTTCATCTGTGTCTCGGGTCATCACAAGTATACGCACTGTGTGTTTGTGGCCTGTCAGAGGGGTGCCTGCCTACATTTGGGATAAGAACCCCTTAGCTTACTCAGCCCTCTCTCCATGCTGTCAAAGCCAGTGCACTCAGAAAGGTTGGAGGAGACAACGTCCAGTTTTTCAGAAGCTTTGAAGTGACCTTAGGACACAGACTCTCGAGGTGATGGGCACCCCTCTACCATCCTGAGAATGCAAGACTGAGTTTTAACTCAGCTACAACATTGGACTTACAAAGAGGCATGTAACGGGTGATGTTTAGAGGAGGGCCCAAGAAGGAGAAGCAATGACTGTGTCTGGTATGTCCCTCCCTCCCTTCATCCCCTCTTTTTTCCCTCCCCAAGCTGTCCCCTACCCAGCCTCTTTCTGAAATTCCATAGGAAGTGCCACCTCCAGCAGCTACTGAGCCTGCCTTCCTGCCTCAGCATCCTGCAATGCCCCACACAGCAGGCTCCTTGCTCAGCCTTCTTTTTAAAGCAATGTATAAAAGGAAACAGCCGCTCTCCACGAAGCCTGAATAGCAGCAATTCTATCATCAGTTGTCATGACATGGGCTGACACAGGAGCAGCCCCACAACCAGGCTGACAGTTTGATGGGTTTAATTTTGGTGCAGATTTCTGCAAAGAGGCAGCTGCCAGGAATGTGCCATTTGTGGCTGGGGAGAACCATGGGAAACAAGAAGGTGGTGGGTGTCTAACATTACAGCTCAGGGTTGCCATGAGGGTGTTGTCCAGCACCAGCATTGCTGGATGACTGATTTCAGGCTCTCAAAGGACTTGCTCAGCATCTATCCAGCCCCTAAAGGGGCCCATCTTTGGTCTCTGTCTGATAAATGAAGGAAGAAATCAAATAAATTGTACCTAGATGAAGTTGGTCAAGACGACCCTGCAATCCCTGTTCTTGATCCTGGGTGCAAATTGCTCTATTAAGCAGAGGGAGAGATAAGGTAGCATCACTTCCCCTTCCATTCTTAGCCCCACTTATTGTTCTAACATGGGGTCCCAATGCATGTGACAGAGGATTTTATGACAAGAGAAACAAAACAAGGCAAGATTCCTTCTTCCCAGCTCTGTGCTTTGGTTCCTCTCTACGTGTCCTCTCCCACCATGGTCTGTGAGCTCTTACTTGGCAAGTGATGGGATTGACCACCATCTGCTGCCCTTCCTTCTTCCATACCTTTGCTTCTTTTCCTTTCTCTTCTTAAAAAAAATTTTGTTTGTAGTTCTTACCTGAAAACACTTTTTATTTGCTTTTAGAAAGAGAGGAAGGGAAAGAGAAAACTACCTATTGGTTGGTTGCCTCAAGTACATGCTAGGACAGGGGATCATGAATGGTCAAATTGGGGATCATACACACCTGGACTAGGGATGGGACCCGAAAGCTTTGGTTACAGGAGGATGCTCCAACCAACTAAGCTGCACCAGCCAGGGCCATACCCTGGCTTCTTATTGTGTTCCCTTTTGAACCTGTGGATCAGGAAGCCTATGAGCTAGCATCATTTATACCTTCCACTAACATTAATGGCCCTGTGTGCTTTCCATTCTGCTCCATGCTAGAGCCACCAAGCTAAATCATGCATACTTCCTGCCTTCAGCATTGGAACATCTTGCAGGGAGAACTGATATACAAAGAGGTAATCTCTGGAAATGCACATCAAAAACCAACTTGTAGTGTTCAGATTGGTAACATTTGGAAAACCTGCATGTATTACGTGTTGTCAAGGATGTAAAGCAACCAGGTCCCTTATACACTACTGGTGAGAAGATCAACTGATATAAGTAGTTGGAAAGTAGTTTCATATTATTTAGTAAAGGGGGAGATACACAAATGCTATGACTGGGAATTTTATAATTAAATATGTACCCAGGAGAAATTCTTGTGCCTTAGTTCAAGACAGTGATGTTTGAAACTGTGAAACACTAGAAACAATACAAATATACATTAAGACTAGAATGAATAAAAACATTTTAGAATACTATACAGCAGTGAAAATAAGTGTATTACTGTGACACACATCAGCATGCATGAATGTTACTAACAAACAGTAGGACAAGAAGAGCAAGTTATAGAAGAATGGGTTGGACATGGCTCTTTTTACACAAAGGTCAAAAACTGATAGAATTAAGCTACATATGTAGTAAACATTTTTAAAAACATTTTGAAGAACATGATAACTACCAAACACAGGACAGTGCTTACCTCTGTGGGTGGGTGGTGTTGAGGAGGGACACAGTCGTAAATGATGTCATGGTCAAGTCTTTGCCCAGACCTATAGCTGGGATGTTCATGATATCCAGATGATGTTTTCCCTCATTAAAAAAAAAAAAGTTCTATAGAGATATAATTAAAATAAAATTACATATATTTAAGATGTATGATTTGATCATTTAGATATATTTTTCAAATTCATTTTGGTTATTTTAAGTTCTTTACATTCCTGTACCAAGTTTAGGTTTTTACTTGCTTGAGGGTTGAGTGAATGTCAAAGGTTCTTTTACAATTACACTGACTATTTACTTAGTGAGAGAAGACTGGGAGCAAAGGGCAGTAGTGGAAACAGAGGACCTCCAATGCCAAATATAAGGATCTGTGGCAGCCCGATGCCATCAAATCAGAGGAGGTCAAATTGTCTGCCCAGTTGGCAGGCAGTGGTGTTCATCTACAAAACATTGGCAAGTTCCTCCCGAACCCCATGACCTGCGCACTGAATGGCACCCTTTTCTTGAACATTTTCTCTGCTGCCCTCTTAGAGGACATGGTGTGACAATCCACTAACAGAGGCAGAAAGGAAATCTCAAACTCTACTTCCATATTCTTGAGTAGCTTCTTCATGGCATAGTGAGAACATTATGAAAAATGAAGTGAAAACCAATCTTTCCACTAGTGTGAAAGACCCTAGGACTCAACTTCCTTCTGCCTAAGCCAGAGTCATAGAGAACTGGATGAAGGTTATGATTCTTACCCCTCTCCCCTGTGCCAATGGGCGTATGTATTTGCATGGTGTGTCAGTGCTCACGGAGGCAGATGTGGAGGACATGTGTCATCTAGCATCCAAATCCCCCTCCTCTTTGAGAACCTGATCTCCTATTAAGGCAATTTGTTGTTGCGCATCATCTTGGTGGATGGGCAATTCCTGGTAACAGCCATCCCCCATTACCTGCTACCATGAACATGTAGACGGAGGCTTTATCTATCTTGTTAGATAGAGGGTCCTGGGACATTGATTGTGGAACAAATGAAGCCAACATGAAGGAAAGGGGAAGGTGAGAATCTGAGCCTGGAGCAGGCCTATCTGTTCATGCATGGTGACATTTTTATATTCCTTACACAGTGCTTGCCACATAGAAGATGTTTGGTAAATGTTAAATGAATCAGTGCATGGATAGTAATACTGTCAGTAGATCCCGTTTCTGCTAAACAAAAACACTGCTTAGAATCACAGACTTGTTAAGCTGCGACAGAGTTTGGCTTTACCTCATGTAATTCAAACCCTTCATTTTGCTGATAAATAAACAGAGACCCAGGAAATCCAAGAGATGGGCCAAAATATCTCCCCTCTTTCTTCCCAGGTATAGTCAGAGCTGAGTTCTAAATATTCAGACTCACAGTCTATTTCCTTTTTAGCTACTCTATCTCCAAATCTCTAAAAGTATATTTAGATATTTGCCTTTTTAATTAGCCACACACAAACATAAACGTATTTATAGCAGAACCATTAAAAATGGTACTGGTTGGGGGTAGCCTTGATATCAGCCAAGATTCAGAGATTCAAGATACTAATTAACAGGACTATAGCTGGTGATTAGTCTAGATGGGTTATACTTAGCAGAATTTTTAGGATTCCAAAGCATCCTTTCACTGTCTTTGTTTTGCAGACCATAGTTTGCTGTAAATTGACTTTCTTAAGTCCCTTAGGTGGACTCTTGGAAACTGGCTGATACCTCAGCCTTTTTGATGGGACTGCTTAGTTTATGGGTCCAGGTAGTCTTCTAGAATTTAGAACACAAGTATGGCAGCTTTATAAAGACCTGTGCACTGAAGGCAAATTTGCTTCAGCAAATGTATGAGAAAGGTTTTCTAGCTAGTTGTTAAGCCAACAGCTTAATGGCAAATGTCCATATTTATTACCATACAATAGATGATAAGCTTCAGACTTGTCCAAGACTATCTTTACCTGAGGGTATTATCATCAGTTTTAAATAGATCAATCGTGTGTTGTTAAATCCCCAGGAAGTTTGGAGCAGTCTGTTTTTGAGTTTGGTATTAATTAGGGAAAGTAAAATCTCAGTTAGAGGTCAGGGCCTGGAATCTGTAGCCAAGTGTCCTCACTGTGAGGAGCTTCTGAATTGGGGTCTTTCCAAAGCAGACCCCGAAACTAGGAGTAGTGTCCAGGTGGCTTATTTGGAAGATGGAGTGAGGGAGAGGGGAGAGTGAGACAGGAAAGAAGGAAGAACCAATAAAAGGTGTGATCATGAGCCGAGTACTCCTGCTGGCACCTGAGGTTCAGTCCTGCTAGAGATCCTTTGAAGGTAGTGTTGATTACAACTCAGGTTCACCCCTCTACTAGGGAGGGAGATGCAGCATTACCCACCAGCTCTTCTCCTCTATTCCTTGAGGGTTGTGACTTAAGTGTCAACTCCCTGGCATTTCTGTGTGCAGGTGACCTCTCAGTTGGCCAAGCCATGTGATGGGGAACCAGTGTCATATGCTACACTAAGGAAATGCTAATCCAGCTACATAAGAAAATAGAATCATTGTATAGCCCTTTATAGTTCTTTTCTTTAAGCATCACCATGACAACCATCACAAAATAGAACACCTAAAGTTAGGAGTAATTTAAAATTTCGGGGAATGTGGACTCTAGGAGAGACTTGCATTTCCATTTGATAAGAAAGCTTTACAAAAAATTAAATACTGTAAATTTATTCTAGCTCTTCATTGTTTATGTATGTGCTGTTAGCGTTGTGTGTCTCTCTTCTCAATACCTTATGTAATTATAGTATAGTATAAAAACCAGGAAATTTATGATGATGATATTGACACAAACAGTGACCTTATTTGGATTTCACCAATTTTACATGCATTCATTTGCGTTTATCGAGTTTGATGTAATTTTACCACCTGTGTAGATTTGCGTAGCCACCACCACTTTGAAGGTATAAGACAGTTCCTTTGCAAGGATCCCTTGTGCTACCCTCTATAGTCATAGTCACCTCCTTCTCCATCTCCCCCACGAACCCTGGAAACCATTCACCTCTTGTCCATCTGTATAATTTTGTCATTTCAAGAGTGTTGGGTAATGCAATCATGCAGGTGTAGCCTTTTGAGATTTTCCTTTCTTTTCTTTTTCTTTTTCTTTTTAACTAAGTATATACTCCTTCAGATCCATCCAAGTTATTGCATGTATGAATAGTTTATTCCTTTTTGTTACAGAGTGGTAGTTTTTGGTTTTGATGTATCACTGTTTCTTTAACCATTCACCAACTGAAGGACATTTCAGTTGGTTCCTGTTTTGGGATCTTGTGTATAAAGCTGCTCTGAGCATCTGTGTACAGGTTTTTGTGTGAATGTAAGTTTGCATTTCTGTGGCATAAATGCCCAAGAGTACAACTACTAAACCCTATAAGTGTATGTTATTTTTATGAAAAACTGCTCTACTGTTTTCCAGAGTGGCTGTGTCATTGTGCATTCCCAGCAGGAGTGGATGGGTGACCCACACCCTCACCAGCACTCAGAGTTGTTTTTGCCTTGATCAGGGAGTCAGGGAGATGGTCTGTGTTTTGGTTTACAAACCTCACAGGGAGTCAGTCCCATTCTTGGGCCACCTACATGCTATGTCTTACTATTCTTGTTCTTCTGTTTCTTGACTACTTCCTCTTCTTCTTTTTATTTTTACCTTGAAATAACAACATATGTAATAGTTGTAATAGATCAAAGCATTTTAAATGACTAATTTCCCCCAGGTCAGAAAAAATAAAGGGCCGATCCCCAGTCTGTAGAGACAAATGAGTGACTCATAGTAGCCTGAATCAATGTAGGAAGATGAATGGGATAGAAAAGAAAATGAAGGAACCAGAGGAAAATTACCAAAGATATTTATTATCAAAAGATGTAAAGAATATTGAAATGGGGTAAGCTAAATATCTTCCGTATGCACAGCAATGAAAAGAAATATACTTGTAGTGATGCTGGGCTGTGAGCTACTTTAAGGAGGCTTGGTAGGCCATATAGAGTTAAATGACTTGTTGGAGTAACATAATTTGGGCTGAAAAGGACATGAACATCCATCAGTTTAGATGTCATCTTAGAAATGATGCCATAGTTTTAGAAATGATGCCATAGTTTTAGAAATGATGTAACTAATGCCCAGAGCAATTAAACTGCTTGTCCAAAGTCACACAGGGACTCAACTGCAGACAGAGCCAGGGTCCCATACAGCACAGTCTGGGTTGCAGGGTACTTCCTAAATGACTATGTGGGGTGATTCATTTTAAAAAAGATTTTTACCCTGGCCTGTATCAGGTATTTTCATGCCATATCATGCCATGCCCTGCTTTCCTCAGCATGCCACTTGCTGTAAGTTGGAAGCTTCTCAGTTGTTGCATGTTGCTTTACACCCCATTTGACTTTTGAGAATGGGCATTGGAGGGTAGGAGAGGTGTCACTATATAGGACAATGGAGGGTCTTGCTTACAAACATCCTCTTGTCTTCAGATAATGGAAGGCTCAGAAGTAAAAAGAAGAGCTGGTTGTTTAAAACAACAGATTAGCCAGAGTACATTTTAAAATAGCAAGACTTAAAGTGATTCAATGTTAATTGAATATTGAGTAAGGAAGAGGTAGGGAGTTAATTGGATGAGTGAGCTTGGGGTTTCAGATAATTTTTTTCATGATGTGAAGGAAATTATTTCAGAGTTGGACACAAATCAGGGGAGAGAGAGAGGCAGCATGGTCTTTGGAAGGAGTAAATGGAAGCCATTTTGTTTGATGGGAGAAAGATAAGCTTGTTGGGCTGTTAGTTTTTCCTTTAAGCTTATAAAATTCTATTAAAAAAATAACATTTTGTATTGTTATAGAAGGTTACAAGTTATCTGAAGAAAATGTAGAAACTGTGGAAAAGCAAACAGAATAAAATAAATATCATCAGTGGTCACATTATAAATACTTGCCATTGACATATTGTTTTATGTCCTTTTAGTCTAATTCTATGAGCATATATCACTTATATATTTATACACATATATTAAATGTTCATAAAATATTGGCTAATATTGTTTACTAACCTACCATAAAACTTAGTCCATGAATAGCTTTCCATTGTAATTTTAAATCACTGCCTAGTATTCTGTTGTACAGATCTTCTTTAATCAATTTACCCAATATTATCTCCCTCTCGGAATAACCCTGTGGCGAATGTTATAATTTTATTTTTGTGCTTATCTACAATTACTCCTTAGGTTATATTTAAAATTTCAATGCTAAATGAAATGTAAATTTTAGGACTTTTGAGTTCTACTGACATCTTATCAACCCAGAAAAAGACTGTGTCAGTTGTTGGGTTTATAGGGCTCTCCATGTCCTTTCCAGAGTGAGTTCTATTATTTCTTTTTAAATTGTCAGTTTGTTAAATAAAAATTATATGTATTTATATTTTTTATTTCTTTGATTATTAAGGACATTATACTTTAATAAAAAACAAATATTTGGGTTTCCATGTTTATAAATTTTCTGATCATGTTCTTTGAGTATTATATTTTTCTATTGGGGTGCTCATCTTTTTCTCATTGATTAAAAAAACTTTATTAAAGTGTGGAGTTTATTTCACACATATAGATAGTTGCTTAAAAGTCGCAATAGGCCTTGGGTTCCATAATTACTTAGTGTTGCCTTATTACAGCTGCTACTATATCTTTTCATAACATTCCATATATACTTAAAACCAAACAAAGGGTGGAGTTCCATCTTTAAAAACTAATCAGTCATTTTGGACAACACATTCTTGGCAGTGGAACCTGGACAACATTTATCAGACAAGGTAGGGAATGTTCTAACTCTGCATTATAAAAAGAACAGCCAGATATCAACTGTTACAGAAATTAAATAAGATGGGCATTTTTAACAAGCTGTTTAGGCTGTTTTCTTGAAAGAACCTCCCTCTTCTGCCAAAGATCTTGAAGAACCACATGGCCAGTCATTTGGAAACAATTCTTCATATAATTGATGAACTTTGCTTCCACATTGAAAGGAAAACCTCCTTTTTCTACTTGCTTGCATATTTGCTTTAATGTCTTTTATAGGATTAGGACTTCGTGGCATTTTAGGAGTTTCTCCTCGGTTTTTTGAAGGATTCTTAACTTTTGATCTTAGTGTTGATTTTGAGTCTTTTCATTCTGGTTTTATTTTTGTGCAATTTGTCTGGAGTATTATTTAGATATTTTTAAAAATCATCTAGATTTTTTTTACTGGACTCCTCCTTCTCTCTCTCCTTTTCCTCTTCCTTCTCCTTCTTCATCTTCTCCTTCTTCTTCTTGTTCTTGTTCTTGTTCTTGTTCTTGTTCTTGTTCTTCTTCTTGTTCTTCTTCTTCTTCTTCTTCTTCTTCTTCTTCTTCATCATCATCATCATCATCATCATTTTCAACAGCAAGTTTGGCATTTTCTGTGGAAGATATTCTTAGGAGTTTCACCCTCTCCTCTTCATCTTCTGACTCTGCATATTCCTCTAAGTGCTATCCCTTAATATGTACAAGCCCTGAATCAGCCTTCAAACATAAGCCACAGGTGATACTATTTCAAAGTCCTTGAGGGAAACCATTGGTTGTACAGATATTTTCAAAGTTGCCAGTGTTTCTTTAATCATTGCTTCTGCTTCAACAATCTGTGGGATTTACTCTTTGCACCTGTCCCTAAACTGACCATTCTTAAAGATAACTGGTGTTCACTTTCATCATTAGGCACCTCAAAATGATAATCTTTGTCAGCCTTTAGTTTACAGCTGAAAGATAGTTCGGAGATCCTAGGGGGCTCATGTTCATCTCCATCAGATTGATCTGGGTGGGAGATAAGGTGGACGGAGACACATAATGACTGTTCTAGGGGACATTTGTGCAGGACAGAATCACACTGGGGATTTTATGGATAAAAATTGCTTTGTGTACATTAAATATACTCACCTTTTTATTTTTTCAATGTTGTCAGCATTTTTTTCTCTGTTGGTTGTAGGCTTTCAATTTTATTGATATAATTTTCAATGTTAGTGATTGTGGCTGTTACTGTTGCTTTTTTTTTCTTTCCTTTGTGTAATTGCTTTTAGTTTTCAGACAAATTTATTGCTGTTGTAATTTCTACCATTGGTATCATCCTTAGAAAGACCATGTCACCCTTAGATCATATAACACCTGCCCAGTTTTTCTTCTCATCTTTTTATTGTTTCATCTTAAATCTGTAACTTATTTTGGTGAAAGGTTTTATTTCAGGATTCAACTCCAAAAACTGCATTCTAATTTAAATTTGTAAAATAGCCATTAGCATAGTTACTGACCAGTAAGTATTGTTTCTGCACTGAACACATTTATATGCATCATGTCTGTACTTGCCAAACATATTTATCGACTTCTGGTCTTGAAGCCTGACTGTGAGTATCATCACTTAATTGCTTCTAAGTCAAGATAGTAGTTCCATAACTACTTAGTGAGAGAGCCGTCACCCTGATGCCATCTGGCATGCCCAAATTTATTTATTTTTGGTTCCTCAAACAATTAAATTTATGCTTATGTTGTGTTACCCCTGAGGCTCATGAGAAGAATGTATATATTTTAGTCATTTGTCAGAGTCCATAGTTTGTGGAAAAAGCACTTCTGGGGGGATGATAAACAGGAGGAAGTAGCTCCTCTTGGGACCCTGCAGTTCAGCCCCTGTACCAAGGGCTCCAGATAGCTGGGCTGCAGTCTCGCACACCTCTGAGCACAAACAAAGCTTTTTCCGTGTTGCCCAGCTCCAAATAACACCAGCTGCAGAACAGATTGTTTCCTACCTAAGAGGTAAATTTGGTCTTTTATTTTCCTTTCTTTTCCAGAGCTTCAAACATGGGAACACATTCCAGTTGTTGGATTGGAGGATTTTTCCTACAGCATCCAAATGCATGCAGCTACAGCAGCTTTGCAAATAGGCAAGAGAGGGCACATCTTGTTATTCTTGTTTTGAGCTTCCTTGGTTTTTGTCTCATAAAGTGAGACTGGTAGCCAGTAGATAGAGGTGTTTTGCAGGTAGGTGACTAGGCAAGGGGAAAGGGTAAGCAGGGAAAAGCATGAGGAATTCCACACATTTGGAAAATGCTTCCACTCATATTTTGTGTTTGTGTTTTAAATTTTGGGAGTGACTCATAGACGTTTAACAAAAGTAATTGATTAAGTTAAGCTTATCAGTAATGAGGTTGCTGGATCCTTTGCAATCAGACACTCAGCTCATGGGCCAGTCAGCATTCAATCGGCAGCCTAGTAGCCAGTGAAAACAATGTGGGTCGAGTCTCAGTTTAACATGTTTAACAGTACATCAAAATATACAATAGTTGCTATGTTGTATCCAGACGTTATTAAAATTAAAAAGTGTTATGTTGAATTGTTTGTTTTCCTTATTCACACAAAACATGCTCAAGACTCACTTTACTTAGACGTAGTAAATTAGGGTCGAATGTGTTGAGTTAATTGAATTATTTTGCATTCTCTGGAAGAAAAAATGCCGTAGCAATTGTCCGGCTCCTGCTGAATTTGAAAATAATAAATGGTTTTCTTTTCTTCAATACAATTTGATGTCTTTCAAATGTCTGGTTGGAGTTCAAGGGTTTTAAAATCAGATCCCTAAGTAGTAGGTTGGGAAAGTGCTATGGACTGAATTGTATGTTCCTCTCCCCCAAATTCATGTGGTTAAGTCTTAGCCCCAATGTGATTATATTTGGAAACAAAGCTTTTAGTGGTAATTAAAGTCAAATGAGGTTTGATATTGGTCCTCATCCTAAAGAATTGGTAGATTTATAAGAGGGATGAGAGATTAGCACCCTCCCCCCATTTCCCGGCATATGCATGCACAGAGGAAAGGCCTTGTGAAAAGAGAGCTCTCACCAAACACCGACTTTACTCATTCCTTGATCTTGGACTTCTAGCCTCCATAAATGTGAGAAAATACATTTCTGTTGTTTAAACCACCCAGCCTATGATATTTTTTTATAGCAGCCCAAGCAGACTGGGAGAGAAAAAAGGAGATGGAGTGTGAAACACATTTCTGAAGGGAACTAAAAAAGACTGAAAGCAGTGAGCATTACTTTGTGAATATCCCTTTCCAACACAGCTTGGTGAGCTTGGCACAGTCCAGTGGAGATAGGACCTGCCTGAAAATATGGGGGTGGGTTGACCTCTCAGCATTGCCACTAGCTCGCTATGGGACTGTTCTTTGGGTCTCAGATTCCCCACCTGCACAAAGAGGTGATTGGGTTAGTTCTTTACATTCATTCGAGTACTTTGAAAAGTCCAAGGGGATAATGTATTCTAATTATTGAAATATTCCAGTGGAACTTAGGTGCTTTAGATTTCTTTCATGAGTGGATTTTGGGATCCTCTTCAAATGAGTGTTGCTAGCTAATAAGGTGACACTGTTTCATCTTTCAACCTGAAACTTAATGTTTATTTTAGGAGAGGAAATGGTAAATTTTAGAAATATGCCCCTTACCCCCTGAATTGTGGCCACTGAGTAATCAAAACTCAACTTTATCTGCACATCCCTGTCTCTTTACAATTTATTTAGTGGGGCTTGCCAATAATTAAAGCTGTTACTGTCCTTTTCCAAAATGGCAAGCGGAACACCTTGCAATCAATTTTTTTTGACAAACTGCAAATATTCTAATACCAACACATGCACACACATATACATATTCATAACTTTAAAGCTGGGGCCTCACATGATTTTTAAAATCACTTTGTGGGGAAATGCAGCCATTTTTAACACTATCCATGGGTTACCAGGTTCTCGATGCAGAAGGGCTGGGGCCAGGGGCAGTGGGAACTGTCTCCATATGGCGTGTTGTATTACAGCAGCAGGGGCTGCATCCTTAGCTGGAACTGGATCTTCAAACACAGATCTGCACACAAGATTCCTGACCTCTTACTCATAGAAGGCCAATTCTATGTCTCTCCCAGTGTTGCTTGGTTTTGTATTAAAGCTCCTGGAGGTCCTATCAAAAGTAGTTAGTGCTCATAAATAAATAAGCACATTTTTTTTAATGTTTTTTTTTTTTTTTTTTAAGATTTTATTTCATTATTTTTAGAAAGAGGGGAAGGGAGAGAGGCAGAGAGGAAGAGAAACATCAATGTATGGTAGCGTTTCACCTGCCTCCAGCCACAGACCTGACTGGAGACCTGGTTTGCAACCTGGTTATGTGCCCTGGCTGAGGAATCGAACCTGCGAAATAAGCACATATTTTTATGGTGTCTAAATCTATTAGAGAGTCTGGGGAATGAAAAGTCCAGTTGAATTAACTAATGTGAATATAAGCTTTGCAATGCATAAATGGCTTCCACATACATGACCTCATTGATTTGTAGCACAATTCTGCATTGAGCTCCATCTTTACTTACCAGTTGAACACTGTTCACTATTCACCAATGAGGAAAATGTGAATCAGAGAGGTAAGATGACCTTCCTGCCTCACAAAGCTCAAACTTGGAAGACTGGAAGCTTGAATCCATTGCTTCTGGCTTCTAAAATTTCACTCTTACAAGGAGTAGAATAAAATGAAGTTCAGTGGGTTTGGGTGGAGGTGGAGAAAAATGTTACATGTTATTCATCCTATTTTTCTCAATCCATTCTGATCCCCCATAGAGTCACTGGACAAAGATCTCTGCTCAGACTCTAGGCTGTAAGATGTCCTCACTTCATGAGCACTTATTTATTCTCTCATTCCCACAAAATATAGCCTCTCTTCCTAGTCATTGCTTCCTTTTGATTGTATTACATAACTTGGATGTGAGGTGGGAACAGAGAAGTCCTGGTGACTCAATGACTGAGTGAACCATTAAGAAAGGAAAAACATTGTCTTCTTGAAGAAAAACTTGACCTTTCAAAACTGAGATCCTCTAGATCAAGAGAGTTTCTTACCTTTCCTAAAAATTCTTTTCCTTTTAAAAAATGTTTCCATTTTCCATTTTTCTATGTCATTAGTGAGGGGGCTCTGAACTGCGAGGGCAGGTTCCCAGGCAGCCTCTTTATCAGTCAGTGGCCTGATCCGATACCCATACTCCACATTCAGGGACTGCCTGATAAGGATTTTTCAGATGAAAGCTTATTTCAGATAAAGGAGAAGGGCTTCTTCCACAGCTTCTCTCTCCAATTTGGTCATGTCCCTAAGATAGGCGGCAAATCTGGATTAAGTCCTAGTCAGGGTCACCACCATCATAGCTTGGCCTCAGCTGTCCAGAGTGTGTTCCCATTCCAATGCCACTGCCTAATCAAGCCCATCCATGCCTCAGAGGAAGTGGTCATCTATTATTAGATGACCAAGTTCGGTGATTCATCAAATATTTATGGCCCAATAAAGCTCAATATCTTTTGCTATTATCTCAATCATATTATTATTTAGTTTTATTTTGTTTAGGTAATTGTATAACAATAATTACTAATTATTTAAGGGATAGTTGAGTGAATGGGTTATTTTCCTTTCTTCCATTCGGCCTTTGTTCAACACATATTTATTGATTACTTATTATGTGCTGGTTATGTTAGGTATGGAGAATGTTATAAGAAAACAAAACAAAATCAAACAGAGATCCTGTTTTCATAGACTTACCATTAAATAAGTAATCCCACTAAAGATGCATAATTACAACTAGAGATTCTGAAAAAGAGAAGGTGGGTTTGTGGCAGTGTTAAACAAAGGATCTTGTACTCCTGAGATAAATCAGGAGAGTCAGGAAGAGTTCTCTGAGGTTATGAAACTAGGGCTATCTTTTGAATGAAGAAGCAGAACTTTCCAGGAGTCAAATAGCTTGAGGCAGAGGCAAAAAGAGAGCTCTTCAGACAGAGGAAAGAGTCAGCTCAAAGACCTTGCCGAGGGAGGGAGTAGGATGTTTTTTTAAGAAATAAGGGTCATGATAGCTGAAACTCAAGGGAAGGCTAGCACAAACTGAAGCAAAAGAATAGGGGATAACCCTCAAAGGGCCTTTTAGACCATGTTAAACATTTAAATTGTCACCACAGGACCTATATATTGTTATTGAAGGTACGTAAATGATTAGATACATTTTGAAAAGGAAACTGGATACAATAAGGGCCTTACATTGATTGGAAAACAAGCAAGGAAGCTGTTTCAGTCACTCTGATGATGTATAGTGGTATCTGGCATTTGGAGTTAAAATACCAACAGTGGATAAACATCTAGGCAGCAGTGGATTGAATATGAACATGAAAGAAAGAATGATATGAAAGACAACTGCTAGATTTCTGGCCTATATGCTTGGAAGGATGGAGGTGTCATTTACTATTTTTTATTGGAACCAGGACACCAAAAGAGGGACCAGGTAGGAGAGGATTTCATGAATAAATTTCTGTCTTTATATTATATTAATGATCAGCTGTAAGGAATAGAAAGCTCTGCTGGAGTGGTTGAAATAAGGATGTGTGTGATTCACAAGAGAGGAAATCCAAGACTGTCTTGGCCTTGTAAGGCAACTCAATAATACAGGAATTGATGAAGGCTCTTTTTAGTTTTCTGGTCTACCTACCTTGGTGTGTAGCTCTACACCTTTTTTGTTTATCTCCTAGTAGTTTAAGATGGCTGCTGTGACCTTGGCTTTGTAAATGCATCCCAAGTAGAAAGTTAGATGAAGGGCCATGGGGTGAAGAGCTTACCCTAACAAAAAATTTCCTTTTTTTAAAAAACCTGGGTAGGGACCCAGAAACTTTAGTTATATCATATTGGCCTGAATCAAGTTTTGTGGCTAATTGGAAGATTGGAAATCCAGTATTTTAGCTTTCTTGCTCATACAAGTAAAGGAAGACCAAGGAGAGGGGGCATATAAATAGTTTTTAGGGTTAGCATGCAGTGTATCTACTAGCCATATGGAATCTGAGGTGTTTTGTGTCATCCAAGTAGAGATTTCGAAGAGAAAGAGAGAGAGAGAGAGAGAGAGAGAGAGAGAGAGAGAGAGAGAGAGAGAGAGAGTTAGATATATTGGTCCAGAGAACTTTTCTTTCTCCTTCTCTTCATCCCTAAGGGGAAAGAAATGATTTGGTGACAGTTTTTAAATATAACAATTAAGGCATATATCCCAAGTGTTCTCCATCTCCTCAAAACAAAAGGAAAGCAAAATAGCTCTGGTTAAGATATTTGGTCAGTCAAGAGAATTTTAAAAAATATTAACTATTGGATTACTAGCAGTAGGTGACTAAGAGGACTTAGAATTACACACTATATCTGTGGCATCATGCTCAAAAATGGCAGGGAATGGGCTTCCTGACCTTTTATCGACCCAGCCAGCCTCTTAAATGGTACACCAACCTATAGTTATCAGCTCTTAGTGATGTGGCCACTTAGGAACACATCATAAACTTTAATGCACCAATTATAATGATGGTAATAACCTTCTTGCTTCAAGGGCCAAATCTCATTCTTCCCTACCTATAATTTATTTGAGAAGAGATGATAAGAACAAGGGTAGTGCTGCATCACAGGGGATTGTCACTGAGGAGGTGACAGTTGATCAGAGACTTGAAGGAAGTGAGGGAGGTGCTATGATGACCTATGGTGAGAGCAATCCAGGCAGAGGCAGAAGGAGTCCTAAGGCCCTGGGTTGTGTTAAGCAGTTTGATGTTGCATGGGGATGGCATTATTGGAGAGTATCTCAGGAAGGAAATGAAATATTAACACTGGACTCTTTTGTTTTAAAAGTTTTAAGGGAACTATGACAATGATGTACCTGAAAAGTATACTATGGGACTTTCTCTTTCCACTGACACTTTGAGGCCTGTCCCCTTTGAGCCATCCATCTGCATTAACATGGTCCTAGAATTGCATCAGTATCAATCAGGATAAATTGTGTTAGGGAACAGAAACTTTGACTAGTATTTAACTTGCCAGAGTGAAGTCTGGAGGTAGGAGGTTCACGGGTTGGTTTAGCAACTCAACACACTTTCATGGTGATGAGGTGGTTATGGTAATTCCAAACATTACCCAGTGGCACCCCAAACAGGAAGGAAGGTGAAGGCCCCAAAAGAAAGCCTTTTCCTCTTCTACCTCTCTCTGTTTGTCAAGGAGAAAATGAATTCCTCAATATATCTCTTCTAGTGTCTTAGGGCTGGCATTCAGTCAACTGCCCTCTCCTAAAAATTATCAGCAGACAGGAGGAGGGTAGCCATGCTTGACTGGCACTGAGCTTAGTTCATCCTCAGGGGATGAGGGAGAGGCTTAGCTCCTCTGAATTTATTGTGGCCTGAACAAATTGGTTTCTTTTTTTTTTAAAGAGAGATTTTTTTTTTTTTAAATTTTATTTCATTATTTTTAGAAAGAGGGGAAGGGAGAGAGGCAGAGAGGGAGAGAGGCATCAATGTATGGTTGTGTTTCACCTGCCTCCAGCCACAGACCTGACTGGAGACCTGGTTTGCAACCTGGTTATGTGCCCTGGCTAGGGAATCGAACCTCCGACATTTGGGTTCGCAGGCTGGTGCCTTATCCACCAGTGTGCTACCAGCCAGGGCCAAATTGGTTTCTATTGACTATGGAGCAAGGGACAATTCCTGTAGGATAGGTGACCTGCAGTGTGTGACACATCGGCATATCCAAGTTTGGTCACAGAAGAGATAACTATTTTCCTCTCTGTATTTGTCTGGATTCAGACCCTCACTGATGTATTTCCTAGCCACATCTATAAGATGGAATCACCCTGTCCTAATTTGAGTTCCTCCAGAAACTGAATGTGGGCAAGATTCAAGTGCAAGGAGGGTCACTGGCAAGGACGCAGGTGTGATAAAAACAGCCAATAAAGAGTGAATTAGCAAAATAGCTACCAAGTTGAGCAACTGAAACTTAATCCTATGGGAAAATGCTTGGAAAGGGTAGAAAGCAAGTCTCAGAATTGTTTTTCTCAAGAGAGAAAGGAGCCGAGTTATTTATCCAACTCCCTTTGGTTACTGGTTGATGGCTGCTCTCAGCATTCTTGCCTGCACATGTGGGCCCAGTGAGTGGTCTCCTGTGGTTCTGGAAAAAACTTTCAAGTCCAGAGATACAGGTAATCACTGGTCAAGGTCATCCAAAGCACAAAGAGGTTGTAGGGTCTAAGGAATATGGGAGAGGCACCAACAACATTTGCTGCACACTTCACCTCTAAAGTATATACACCCCTCCCTTGATATGCACTAAAATGCTTTAGTGGAATACTTCTGACTTAGATCTGTAACTTTATCAGTGTTCACCAGAAACTGTAGGCACCTCAAAATATGGATGGGCCAGACTTTGATAATTTTATTGACAGCATTTTGCAATAGCACTGTGTAGAAGTAACCACTCTCTCACATGCATTTTGAAGGTGTCAAGTTGGGGATAAGAATGACTTTATCCAGCCACACCATTTGGGCCTGTGGTTATCATCATCATGGTTAGTGGTAAAGTCCTAAGAGAGTACAGCTGTGCCGCATAGGGTGAACCTACACACCACAACAGGAAGTGGAGATTTGGCAAATCTCTTTTAATGGTATGAGAGTCAGCCCAGTGAAAAATTTAGTACTCCAAATTCTAGAACCATAATCACATTTTGGGTCTAGAGATTTCCTTCTGTTTCCTTTGAATCCAAATGAAAGGCACATAACAATTTTAAAAGGCTTTATATGGAGCATAAGCTGTTTTTATAAATGTGGAATAATTCATTGAGGATGTAAGGAACATTGAAGAGGCATCCTGAGAAAACCTTGCTTTTGATGTAATCCAGTTGGATAAGTTATTTTTTTCCTGCTGCTCCCCACCCCCAGTTCATTTTTGCCAAAGTGAGTTTCCATATGTTTTATCTAAATGCGTCACATTCAGAGAAATCATTCAAATGATCTGTGGGCATGGATAATTTTCTTTCATTTGTGGCTTGAAGGTAGGTGGTTATAAGGCGTGGAAATGGTGGTGGGCTCTTCTCCAAACCTCAGATGCTTTGGCTTGCTCTGATTCTCTGAGCTTCTCTGTGTCTTCAACTTGATTCTATACCAGAGGGAAATAGCCTTAGTAAATTGCAAAGATTATTCAATTTCAGTCCACTTTAAGTGCCCTTAAAGGGAGACTGCACTCATGACTTCTTAGGGGTTAGGCAATGTATCTTGCTACGAATAAAGAGCTGGTTGAGAGGTTTTAAATCACATTTGTAGCTTGGGAGACTAATATTGGAGGCAGTTCTCCTTCTAAAAAGTAATGCCATCTGTGTCACTGTACAGAGCATGGGGGGGATGGGGCAGGGAGACCAGAGCTAACTTATTTAAAGACTGATAGAACCATTCAAGGGCTGTCTTTCAAGGGACATAAACACCTTATCCAGGTTAATAAAGAACTTTCATTCCATTTTATATTTTACACAGAGGGATGCAGTTTGTTCTTCCTATTGTACTTTGTGTTGGTCAACCTAAAAAATGCACAAATACAAATACAAATGAGGCAATACATTTGATCTATGCTTTTTAAAAGATCGCCATTTACTGAGTTTAATGATCTATTTGATTTTCACCCTTTTAATCAAAGGTTATCTTTATGCATGAACACTTACGAAGCACTCACATCTGGGTGGCCTAGATATGGCTTATTCATAACTTCTTCCCTCATTTGGTTGGTGTTTTCAAATGAATGGGTATATTGTCAATTGTTTTGTGGATTTCATTGCTGCTCAGGTTCAATAATCTCAACGGTCTCTTGGAAAAGGCTCCATTCAATTCCACATACCCTTTTTTAAAAAAAATAATTTTATTGTTGTTGTATTATGTTCATCCCATTCTACCCCCCACTATCCCCTTTTCCACCCTTCCCACCTCCCCACAGTCAATCCCACATGTTGTCCATGTCCATGAGTCATCCATGTTAGTTCCTTGACTAAGCTGCTCCCCTTCTTTGCCTCCTTCTACCCCCATTTCCTTTCCTTCCCCATCCCCTCTGCACACTGAAAGTCTGTTCCTTGTATTCATGTCTCTGGTTCTGTTTTGCTTGTTTGTTTGTTTGTTTGTTTTGTTCATTAGTGTACTGTAACGGGTGAGATCATATGGTATTTGTCTTTTACTGACTGGCATATTTCACTAAGCATAATACTTTCCAGTTCTATTTATGTTTTTGCAAGAGATGGGAGCTTCTTTTTTCTTTCTGCTATGTAGTAATCCATTGTGTAAATGTACCAAAGTTTTTTGATCCAATCATCCACTGATGGGCACTTAGGATGATTCCAGCACTTGGCTATTGTAAATAGCGTTGCTATGAACATAAGGATACATAGGTTCTTTTGAATTTGTGTTTCAGGGTTCTTCAGGCATAACCCTAGCAGTCACAAACCCTTAACTGAGCCTGATGCTGGGATAACAAACTAGCCAGCCTGTCTGGAATCCTGCACAAGTGCTAGGCTCTCATATAGACCACCCACATTTTATTATCACTGCTATTGTCCTAGAAAGTTAGAGAAGAAAAAAAGAAAAGAAAAAAGAAACAAAGAAAAATGAAGAAGCAAGAAAGGAAAGAAGGAAGGAAGGAATTGGGGCTCTAAAATTTTCAGATTATTTCAAGTTGAAATTATGTCTGTGATGAGATCATAATTGAAGTGGATGCAAACACCTTGCCTTTCCCCTTTGTATCTGTGGACATGACTCTGTTGGACACATTCCATGTTGTGGGCAGTGTGATACACCCAGACTCTTGCAGTTTCAGCTCTTATAATGTTTCTAAAATTGGTGAATGTAAAGTTCTTATTTATGGTGATGAGGTAGCTCATGTCCAGCCCTGGCTGTTCCATTTGTGCTTCAACAACCACAGTGGCTTGGGCAGAAACCTGTGCCTCATTCTTTCTTCCTTCTCACTCATTTCCCTTGCTGGCAGGGTAGGATTCCTGCAGCCACTAGCCAGCTAACTCCTGTTAGGGTCACTTCTTTCATGGTTTCAGGTGTGTCGAAGCTAATTTTGACCTGCATAAACAACAGAAGTAAGTTAGGGTCAATGTATATGCCTAAATTGTCATTGTTATTTTTCAAATGTATTTATTATTTACACCCTACTTATATCTAAAGGAGCTTTGTGATGACTTACAATAAAATAAAGGTAATTAGACCAATATACCAGGGATGAAAAATGAAAATTTATATAACATATGAAATGACAAACCTAGGCTAATAATAGCTATTACAGTTCAACACTGATTTTAGTAGTAGGTTCTTAAGCAATCCACATTTTAAAATCTAATGAGGGACTAAACTTTCATTGCTCTATGAGAAAAGGATACATACTAATTCACCAGGAGGTGAGTTTTTCCCATAGATCACTCACTCTTTATTGATATATTTATTACATGAATTCTTGCATACAGTCAAGGACTGGCTATTGAACATTTTTGAAAATAAGTTTATTGGCTCATAAGAATCAAGATACTTTCTAGCTTTCACTTCATCTGTGTTGCATCTTATCTAGGCCTGAAACATAGACATGAGCTTTTGGCAGGAAACGTGACCATTGGCCCACTTTTTGTGCTAAGGTGGTTTGAATCTCAGGTTCTTAAAGGTTTCCTGCAAGGGTACCTCATCTTGGTTATGTTCCATGATTACGTGGGACAGCCTTCAGTAGAATTCTTCTCTTTCCCCCCAAAGAAAGTTTTCCTTTAAAAATTTTTCACAGCTTTATTGAGATATAATTGATATATTACATTATGTAAGTTTAAGGTGTACAACATGATGATTTGATACATATTTTACAAGATGATTACCACAGTGAGGTCAATTAACACCTCCATTTCTTATATAACTAAAATAACTAGTTTTTTTTTTTGGTAGTGAGAATATTTAAGATCTACTTTCTTATAAACGTTTGAGTGTATAAGACAGTGTATTAACTAGAGTCATGCTTAATTTATTTGTCTTATAACTGGAAATTTGTATCCTTTGACTGAAATCTCCCCATTTCTCTCATCCTCCCAGCTATTGGCAACCACCATTCCACTCTTTGTTTCTATTAATTTGGCATTTTTATACCCACATATAAGTAAGTTCATACATACAATATTGTCTTTTTTTGTCCGACATTTTTTTTTACTTAGCCCAATATCCTCAAGTCCCTCTGTGTTGTTGCAAATGGGAAGATTTCCTTCTTTTTATGGTTGAATAATATTCCTTTGAATACACATGCTACATTTTCTTTATTTAGTCATCTATTAATGAACACTGAGATTGTTTCCATGTCTTTGCTACTGTGAATAGTGCTGCAGTAAACATGGGGGTGCAGATATGTCTTTGAGGTAGTGATTTCAATGAGAGATTCTTGAAATTGCCTCTCCTGACTCACCCTTAGAGGTCCTTGGAATAAGAATTGGTTGCCTCTTTGGTGATAAGGTCTGTCATTAAAAGTCTCTGGTTGTTTTCTGGGAAAACTCCAGGCCTACTTAATTTTTGCATCCTATTGGGAGTGTGGTATTCTATAATACCCAAGAGGTCATATATGATGCATGCTAATGCTGCATGCTGGTACTCCATTAGCTGGGGAGATGCGAACCAAGCTTCCAGACACCCTCAGGATAAGATATCACTTCATTTCAACACTCAATGCTACAACTAACTTTGGAAATCTTTAGTACTTGACAAAAAAGTTCTTTATCATGAATATTTAGAGTATTTAATTTCTAGGACTCTGCCGAGTGCAGTGACATCACAAGTGAGTAAAACAGTATGTCTGAGCTTCAAAGGCTGACAAATAGTTTGATGAAAGCAGCAAATTGAGTCTGGCTCAGAGCCATTTATGCAGCAGACATAGAACCCAGATGTCAAATGCCAAATATTATTTAAAAAAAAAAGAGAATTGAAGAAACAGAACATTTTACCTGGATAGATGATACTGTCCCAGTCATCAGAGGGCACAAAAAAAAAAAAAAAAAAAAAAAAAAGAAAGATCAGAGATTAAAAACACATGAAAAGCTTTAATAATTTTCAGAAATATGGAAATTAATGATATTCAGAGCTTGCAGAATACCAAGATTTTTCAGCTTAAAATAATCTTCCTGCTGATGAAGTTACTGGATGGCTCCCAAAATGCCACAGAGAAAATTAGATGTGAGCAAAATGAAGCAAATTTCTGAGAATCAGAGAATAAGGTAGTAATAAAGTAAAATTATTTGTGGCTAATTGAAGAGACAGTAATATGGAAATAGAACAGACTGGGACTTGGATCAATGCCCCAGTTTTTTCCTTAACTATCTTAGTTGGTTGTAGACAAGATTCATCATCCTTAATTTCTTTATTTAAACAGTGGAGTTTTATTAACTTTCAAGGTATGTTTACATCTTTAAAACTGTATAATATGTGCATATGACAAAGACTCAGTATCCAGAATGACTTCTGCCATTCTACTGAAGTGGATAAAGTTTTACCCCAGACAACCCAGTGTTTGGAACCTATTAAGAATTTGTAACAGAAGGACTGCTCAACTTCCAAGATCAACTATGACTATAACCACACTGCCTGCAGAACAGAGCATGGGTAGGGAGAAGAGGGGTAAAGAAAACAGAGAGCTAATCCATGGGAAGCTTATATGTAATCACATTACCAACTTATTTTCACCTATTTCTGCTTGAAATGGGGATTACATTGAGTAAAAAGATTTAGTGGGATTTAGTGCAAATCCTAATCCCAGAAGTGAGATTTCACCAAAGCAGACTTTCCAGCTGGAAGAGGGGAGAGAGAAAGAGAGAGAGAGAGAGAGAGAGAGAGAGAGAGAGAGAGAGAGAGAGAGAGAGAGAAGGAGGGACCTAAGATTTGGGTAAATGCACTCAAGAATGACGTATCTGATTCACCTACACTCGTTTACTATAATTGAATCAGATCTTCAAAATCCTTGAACTCTGTCTTGCGTTTAACCCCAAGACCTTATTGGCAACCAGGATGCTTTCTAGAGGGAGGAGAAAACCAGAAAGCTTTTAGCTGACCCTGGATTCAGGAGTGATAGACCTTGATCTAACAGCTCTGAGACCTGCAAAAATCACAAGAGTGTTGGGAGGTCACCAGTGAATTTCTGAATTATTAATGCATGATTAACAATTAAAGAAAGGCATATTGATAGGCTATCAAGGCAATTAATTATTTAGTTGTACAAAGTAAAGAGGGGAAAAGAGATTAAGAACAGTGGGTATGAATTTTAGGCTACAAAGGCAGGTATGCATGAAATGTCTGCCTGAAACTGTACGTACCTGAAATCAAATCATGTCTGATTCCAAGCTCTCAGGCCACAGGGCTAATGCAGACTTTAATCCCATGTGTTATTAGTACTTTTTCCACACCCTTTTCCAGAGTCATACGAAAGTCCTTATTGAGAAGGGCTAGGCCTTATATGAAACTGATGTTTGGAAGCCAAGTCTGCATAAGCCGGTCTGTCTTCCATGGGCTCTGCTAAAACTGAGGTATGCTTGGGGGCAGGAAAAATTGTGTCCCCCACACCCTCATTGCTTCAATCCCTCAAGGAATCCAGCTGTGGTTGGGAACCTAAGGGCCCTCCACCATTTGAACAACTCAGGGACATCTCATTTCTTCTCTTATCCTGCAAAAGCTTTAACTTTTCTCTCTAATTCTCTTTAGAATTTTCAAGAAAGATTTCTTCCTTTCTTTATTCTGGAAATACTTTATCAGTCTCTTTCCCCAAGCACATCTGAACTCACCAGAGGCTGGCAAGAATTAAACTTCTTGAAGGCGAAAGTTAATTAAGTTTCTCCTATACCACCGAAGATATAATTAAAGATTTTAGACAATGATTTATATTTTTTTTTCCTTTTCAGTATCTATAGTTATATGCCTTGTTTTTAATAGATTGTCACATGATATCAACAACTTTTAATACTTTCGTGGGAAACACTTGAATATTGTTTAAGATTGTCAGGTATTCTGATATTTACTGAAAGGTATATTGATAGAGTAAATGTGTTAAGTTAATTACCATCAAATGGAAATATGGAACAACAATTTGTAAAAATCTAATGGTGTCATTATATATAAATCGATCAGATCTTGGAGCAAGAATCTCCAGGAAGGAGCCCTCGAAATTACTTAAAATAAGTCTTGTTACTTATTTTAATAAACTAAATGAAAACACAGTGAGAGAGAAAAGGTTGAGTTCAAGTATCAATCCATTGGCTACAAAATCCTAAACCTGTGAAAGATGATACTTTTAGGTTCTCATACTATAAAAAGGGGAATTGAAAGTGGAGTAGAGAGAGATAAGCAATGAGACCTTAGTAAACCAGTGAGGGAAGAGACCAGGAGCAGAGATGTGGCATGCAGTAGTCAGCTAGCCCACGGACAAGCTACACCCTGAAGTGCTGGTTGTGCCCACAGGGGATTGGTGTCTTTCCTATCCATCTTCCAAGTTCCAACAAAGAAGCTAAAGCAAGATATTTGCTGGCTTAAACCTGAAGCTACAGTCTTCTTCTGAGTCTTCTTATAAAGTGGCCAGAAAAGAGGCCTAAGTAACTCTTCAAAAGGGCATTATTTCATTCATTCTTTTCTAGATCATATTTGACACCTATTGCTCTTTTTTCCCAAGTCTCTGTTTGGTATTTATGATGGCAGGCAGAGCACATTGCCTTCTGGGCCCTCACATTGGAACTGGGATGGATATTGCACTGCAGGCAAGAAGTAAACTGTATTCTCTGGTAGCAATATGGTATACCCTTTTGGTCTGGCCATTGGGACAAATCAGGGCCCGTATATATAGCTTAACCTCTGAAAGGCACCTTAAGTTTAGTTATATAGATTGATAAATTGTTATTTAACTTACAGCTTGAAGTGACTACTACTAACTTTTATAGCTAAATGAGATGCTCTGGAGTGACATATGTCTCAAGGCTGAAAACCTGGGAGTCATTAACCAGCAACCTGAAAACTGTAAAGACATAATCTCAGCTTCAGAAGAACATGGACATAGCATAGGATGCAACTTTACTTTGCTCTCCTCGATATTCCGATGGCAAAGGAAAACAACACATAATTGATTCAGTGCTGTAAAAGTCCCCCACCTTATTATTTATTCTTTTTATTTTTAAAATTGATTTTATTCATTATTTTTAGAGAGAGGGGAAGGTAGGGAGGAAGAAAGGGAGAGAAACATCAATGTATGGTTGCCTTTCATCAACCTTCAGCTGGGGAACTGGCTTGCAACCTGGTTATGTGCCCTGGCTGGGAATCGAACAATCGACCCTTGGGTTCAAAGCTCCATGCTCAATTCACTGACCTGCACCAGCCAGGGCCTTTTTTTTTTTTTAATTTTTAAGAAGGGCATGCTTCAAGGTCATCTTCTCAGACAGTGAAAAGCTGGACGGCATATCAGTTCTTCGAATAACTAAGAACCACTGAAAATATATTAAGATTTGTTCTGTGGCCTGACAGACAGTAGAATATAATGATTGAGAACATGGATACAGTTGGGGTGACCCAACTGGGGTTCAAATCCCAGCTCCACCAGCCACTAGCTCTGTGATTTTGGGCAGGTTGCTGTTTCCTGTGGCTCAGTATAAATGAGTTTATGTATATGTATATATGTACACATATACATAAACATGTTTATATATAAATATGCTGTCTATAAGTGTTATATATTTAGAACAATATCTGGCACATGGTTAATACCATGTGTTTGCTATATACTTTAGAAACAGAAGTAAAGTTTTGTATATTTACCTCAAAAAATTTAGGGACTGGCTTTGAGTCATTGTAAATAAGTTTTTGATCAACATCAACCATTTAAAATAAAACACAAATGACTCCTTACCTGGAAGCTAAAGAAGCATTAGGGATAGAATTTCAACATCCTATTAAGATTAGCAATTCACTTCTGATCCTAGGAAGAGATTTATTCATTTTTGATCCATTTATCTTCAAGAGGAGTTAAATCTTTTCTAAATGTGGGTTTGTTGAGGTCAATTATAAATTTATAAAAACTTGGCTATAATAAACAAGTTTATAATTTCTCTTTTAATTAGTGCTCATATTTCATCCCCCATATCGGCAAACTAACACATTAAAATTTCATGTTTCTCTAACCTTGCAAACCAAGAATCACTAAAAATAAGACAAATCACAGCAAAAATACCACAGAACAACAACAAAGATCTTTTCTCTTAGAGCTTTTCATTCACAAAGGTCTATTGTTTTCTTTCTCCATTCACTTCCTTTGGTGTATTAAATGACCAGCACATTGCAGATGCTGACCAAGAAGCCATTACAGATGTTCCTCATGAGCCCTCTGATTTAACTCTCAAGCTATGAGGTTACCTTAGGAAAAGAAATGTGGGATTTGATTTCCTTGGGAAGCCACTGTTCCGGAGCATGTGGTAAGGGACAAAATAAACAACGAAACACAAAGCACCTGGAGATACAAAGAGATGTCCAGGAAAGTTAAGGTTTTTTCATTCCATCTTAAAACAACACATACAATCAAGTGCTTTTAGTGCAATAGGAATTCAGGATTGACTCAAGTCCTATAAAAAGGTGGATGAATATATCAAAACTAGATTATAGTATTACTCTCCAAAATAGGTTTGTAATGGTTTATGAGGATTTGACAATTGATAGGCTTTAACACAGTACAGCCACCAAAGATGGAAATTTGGAATCTTGTCTCATGAGGAGGGTTGGAGAGAAGTAGAGATGGTAAGAGTGGTGTAGAGGAGGGGAGGAAGTCAAAGCTGTCTTCCTATATTGGAAATGGTGGTTTGGAAAATAGGAAGTAAATTTGTTCGCTGCTACTTTAAAGATGGTATTTGGCATACAGTGGAAGTTACAGCAAATTAAATTTTAACTCAATTTAAGAAAGATAAAGAAGCAATTAGAAATATTCAGGAAGTAGATCCAGTTGCTTCGGGATGTAGTTGAAGTTCTTATCAAATAGATATTCTAACCAACAGCATTTAATCAGCTGCCAGTGATTCTTTAGAAGATCACATTGAATAGAAGGTAGGTTTTGCTAATCTCTGAAATTCTATAACATTCTGTTAATTATAAAATCCTATTTTTAAAAAAATCAAGATTTTTATGCCAGGAACAAATTGCAGCCTAAGTTGCACAGAGGGGGGAAAAATGTATGTGGCTTTTCAAAAGTAGGATAAAAAAATTAATGTATTTTCTCAGTCTTCAATGAGTATATCTAGACTTTCTTTATGAGCATTATTCAGCATCTATTGCACACATAGAAAAACCTCCTGCAGTGGGTAAGTGTCATGATTTTGAGGAGACCCAGCATGTGAACTCCCTCCTCATGGTTTTGGGAATTCCTTGACAAGCCAAGGGGGGAGATTAGTCCTACCTCCTATTACAGAAACTGGTTTCAAGCATCTAAGACTTACAACCTGGAATCCACAAATTAGAGGCACTTGTGGGAAACTTGCAAGGGTTGTAAGGAGTCTTCTCAAAGGGTGTGGGGGTTTCAGGAGGAGGCCCTGGGGCAGTGAAAGCTCCGGTGTTTGGGGTAGTGCACAGGATCCAGGTTGGAAGTCTTTGTGGGGCACGATGTAGCATCTAATGCCTGGTCAGGGGCATCCTCACCAGATCTGTAAGATGATTTCAGGCAGTTAGACAAATTCCTAAATCTCATTCTCCGGCCTTTCCCAAATGTTTGTGAGATATGCAATACCTCTCTAATATTTTTTTTTTTATGTACATAAGTCTGAGTTGATAACATTGGTTTTATATGACAACCCTGCATGATACTTAAGCTGGCACCAGGAATGGTTACAAACAACTGACTTTCAAGAAAATACGGAAGTCCAGAATTTTTTGGTATATTTTTGTTGGGGCTGAAGATTGTGAAAATACAGCTATTTGTTTTAGATTAAATAGAAAGTATACACCTTTGCACATACAGTTTTACTTTGAAACAGGAAATATACCAACCTTATTTTTTCTTTTTACCTTTTGGCTTTATTCACCTATTTCTTCCCCACCTATCTATCCCCCACCTCTGGTAATCACCAACCTGTTATCTATAGATGAATGTGGTGATTTTCTTTTTCTTTTTCTTATTTTTTATTCCACACATAAGGAGATAATATGGAATTTATTTTTCTTCACCAGACTTATTTCACTTAGCATAATACCCTCAAGTTTCATACTTGTCATAATGGCAGTATTTCATTCTTTTTTATGTCTGAATAATATTTCATTGCACATATATACCACACTTTATTTATCCATTCATCCATCAATGGACACTTAAGTTGTTTCCATGTCTTGGTTATAGTAAATAAAGCAGCAATAAACATGGGAGTGCATATATCTTTTTGAGTTAGTATGTTTTTGTTCACATAAATACTCAGAAATTGAATTACTGGATCATATGGTAGTCCCAATTTTAATTTTTTGAGGAACCAACATAATGTTTTCCAATGTGACCATACCAATTTACATTCCCACCAACAGTGCACAAGGGTTTCCTTTCCACCATGTCCTCTCCAGCACTTGTTATTTCTTATCTTTTTGATGATAGCCATTCTAACATGTGATAACTCACTGTGGTTTTATTTGCATTTCCCTGATGATTAGTGATGTTGAACATCTTTTCATGCACCTGTTATCCATCTTTATTAGCCAACAATTCTGAAACAATTGTGAATCAAATAACAACTGGGAATATCACTGAAAGACTCAAGTTTTAAACCTTCTAAAGCCTAAAAATTGGTATAGGAGTGAATTTTCAGGTAGCTAGATGAATAAATAATATAAGTTAAACTTATTAATATGGGTGCTCTTTAAAAGAATTCTGGATTCAATGTACTAGTTCAAGTGGTGGGGAGTGGTTCTAACTGGGCCCTTGTTTTAGTGCTGGAAGACATGGAGGTGCCAGGATTCGCCTGGTTATGCTCAGGGAGAAATCCCAACTCTTTGAAGATGAGAATGGCGTACTGGGTTTATATGTTTAATCTGTGTATCCTAATTATGTTCTTTGGATAAATATAGCAGTAAAAGGCACATCAACACTTTTGTAAAGTGCTATAGCATCTGTTCTCCATAGGCTGAAGATTTAGTGAAAGATATTGAAGCTTAACTGTGTTCTCCATTTTGAATGTGGAAACCAGAAAGTAGTCATGTAGGTATTACACCAGACAACAGAGCCGTCCCCAGAACCAGAATTTTCTGACCTCCAGAAAGCTCTGGTGATGGTTAGTTGAGTGTGGGACAGTAGGATAGAAATGAATGGCAGCCCATTAAAATGTTATTTCATTTGCACAACTGCGAAATAGTAGACCTGGTGAACAGGGGCCAGATTTGAGCAGCCAGAGTAGAGGCACAGCCTTGGGTCTTATTTTAAAAAGGTGACTGAGTAATGACAGAGAAGCTGACACCAATGAAAGATTCTTGTTACTTACATTTCCTGAGATAAGGATGCATATCTCACAGGGCCATAGGAGAAGCATGAGGTTTTTGGTCAAGAGGCAGAGGCAGGAGTGAGGGGAGATCTTGACCATAGGCCTTATTGGGGTTTCTGTTGGAAAGACAGTTCAGGATAAACAGTTTAGGGTTGGCCAGTTTTAATAGTGTTAGTAGGTTTTGAATTACTGGCACATCCATTTGACTTTACCAATTTTTATTTTAACCTTTGTTGAGATAGATTTAGTATAGTCCTTCCTATATTGTAGATTTGAGACCATAAACATATTTTGTGGTTATGTTCCCAGTTATGAGAGTGTGTCTGCGATTCATATGTCAGTTGACAGAATCTTTTTAATAATTTTCATCCTGGAGTGGTTATTATAGTAGGAGGAGTCAAGTTGAAGTTTTAGAACTCATTCTCCCCACTGAAACAAATAAACAAACCAAGAAGAACAAAACCAAGAACAATACCCTACCACTTGGGAAAATCCCAGGGTTAAAGGTCACTATCAAAAACCTAAACAGTGCAGGAATGGTGATCCTGTTTCACACCCACCAAACTCACTAGTTTGGCTTATACTGAAGATGGTTTGCATCTGTTAAGAAGAATAGCCATTGCATCCTCTATTCTTGATGGTCCTCTCCTAAGGCAACTCACTGACACCTCTAGTTATAGGTATGCAACCTATTAACACAGTGAGATCTTTTTTCTCCCAGGAGTCAGCACACTTGTTTTTAAAGGAACAGATAGTAGATATTCTAGGTGTGTGGGGCCGTAGGATCCCTACTGCAGTTACTCAGTTCCCATGCTATAGGGCAAAAGCAGCAGGAGGCAACACCTAAGTGAATGGATATAGCTTTATTCCAATAAAACTATATTTACAAAATAAGTAACCAGTCCCTGGGCATAGTTCGCAAAACCACTGCTCTATCTCAGTAACCTGAAAACATAAAAATAATTTGCTCTAACCAAATTAGGATAGTGGTAATCTTTACCAGTGAGGCTAGGAAAAAGGGCGTTCTAGCAATAGATTGGTTCTGAGACTAGAGCAAATCTCCAAGATTATTTCAGCCCTACAGTTCCATGGCTCTTATGCAAATATTTCTGCCCCCTTTTCATCATATTCCAAGGTGCAGAAGGAGACACTACAACACCTTAATTGACTATTAAGAGTTTTAAGTTTCCACCAACAGCTAAAAATGTACAATTACACACACCTCTCAGAATGCTGGGTAGAATCTGCATTGCACCCACCTAATTAAAAGGTTCCATTTTAGCTACTTACCCAAACAAAAAACGAACCTGATCTAAGGTGACTCAGTAAATTCACTTTTAGAAACAAACTTCTAGCAACCTACCCTTCTAAAAGTGAAACAATAAAATCTGCCCCAGTTCACGCTCTACCATATCTATAGTCCTTTTTCTGTGATTTTCAATAGTGCAAAGATAGCTCATATTTATTCTGGTTGAGAAATCTCAGATCTGGTGTTTTCTTGGAGGACAGACAGGCTGTCTTATTAGGAGACCTCAAGACTCAGGTTTGAACGAAGATTAAGTTGAGCTTTTATTTAGTTATGTATTTTTAAATTTCAAATAGGAGAGCTTTCCTGTATAAAAGAATCCCTGGGCTATCACCACCTTTCTAACAATGCTTTTCTATCGAAATCTGATCTCTTCCCTATAGAGATGTGCCACGCGTTCTGAATTACTGTGACAATGCTATTAGTCACTGTAAAACTGTTAATGTGGCCCATTTAAACAGGCACATTGGATTTCAGACCAGCACAGGGATAAAAAGCAGAGCTGACAGCTGCTCCGTCAATCATTTTTCTAGACTGTGCCCTGCAGCTGTTTAGCATTATCACTTATTTACTGTTTAAAATAGACACTTTATAACAATAATTCAAAAGCCAATATGGCCACAAAGGGGAGAAAACTGGCCCTTGAGGTCTGGAAAAACTTTGCGGTTGGATACATGTTTAAGCTTATGTTGTTTGAATACCTCTCATTACTCACTCTGAGTGACCCTTAGTGGGCCACATTAAAGTGATCAACCTCACCGCAGTGACTAAGTGGAAATAAATATACAGGCTGCTTTGCCTTTAAAACCTTCTCATGAAATCAAAGTGCTTAAATACCTAAGAGAGATTTCCCTGATTCCAGAGCTCCATGGCTATAGTTTAACTGGCTTAGCTTTCAGTCTTAGTTCCTATGTACTAATTAAATTTGCTGAATGCTGACTTTTTCCATAAGAAGTGTATCACCCAATAAACTTGTAAGCTAATTTGTGTCAAAATGTAGCAAATATATATATATATATATATATATATATATATATATATATATATAATGAGAGAGAGAGAGAGAATGCTGAAGATGACAGTGATTTAGGCTTTGTTTGTATATAAGCTGGCTTAGGAAATTTAAACATTTCGATCAGTGTCATGACTGCTATAAATCAAAACAGGTGACTAGACAGTGGTGATATCCATTTCACACATTAAACTGGCTGTGCCTAGCCCAGCATCTTGTGAATACAAATTGGACCTCAGATTTGATTGTTTTTGAAGGCAGACTGGTTAACTACACAAACTACAACTAGGCTATGAAACCTCAGGAAAGGTATTCTAAATATAACTCACCAGTCATTAACCAGGGTAAGGCAAAAGGAAAATATAATGGAAGAAAAATAGAGAGAAAAGCTTCTCTTAACATCTGCCCCAGGGCTAAAGAGCTTTTTCTAGTTTCTCTCAAAGTCAGGACTAGAAGCTTTTCTTAGTTTCTTTCAATGTCAGGGCTAAAAATGTACCCCAAAATTCAGGGAAATTCCACTGGTGTTATCAGACAGTCAACCTTGATCAGCCTATGTAAACAATAAAGATAAAATAGAAAACTTGGGATTTTATGTATAAAAATCAGCTGTTTGTTAACTGAAAAATTATTTATGAATGGATTTGACAAGGGTTTATGGTATTACTTTCTGTTGACATTTGAATGAGATAACCTGTTTCTTTCCAAAGCATTTAGTTGCCATCAGATGTTTTCTTATTACTCTGTGAACCTTGGACTTAAACCAATTTAAAAGTGCTCCGGAAGTCTTGAAAGTTGAATATTTAAAAAATTGAATGTGTGCTTATTGTCAGAGGGAGGAAATTTATTTTGAAAAAACCCAAGTGAAATGAACATATTTAAATATCCAGGGTTTTAAAAACTCTCATTTGGTGACACTCTGATGTACAGTTAGAAAAGTACACAAGTTCTTTTGGGTGGGAGCACTGGAAAGTTGTAGGAGAGGGGTACTTGGAGGTGGGAAGGATTTGTGCCTTGCTTCCCTAAGTCTTGCTGGCTCTTTTTCTCTTATGCTTTTTATTATCTCAAGAATAGAACTATCAGTGGATGAGGAAGGGAGTACCACTGGTGTCCTGTGCACTGAACATTAACCTCAAAGCATAGGTAAGGGCAGTTAAGACTGTTGAGGGAGAGAGAGAATAGCAGGATGAAAGAGTAGTGCTGCCATGTAAAAAGGGAAGTTTCTGTCCCCAAATTCAGCCCTTCTGTGGGTCAAAGTCTTCACACATCAGCTGTGTAGTCTTCATGTTCCAGTTAGGATTGGAATGGTCACTTTGCATGTTGAGGACACATGGACTCCGTGGCCATGTGACCCATGATCACTGTGCACTCAGGGCCAGGATCTGTCATGAGGCCATTTGTTTGCCTCCTCATGGAGGGGGATCATGGTTCAGGCTACAAAAATTGACCCAGAAATGTGTCTCAACTCTTGAACACCTTGGGAAGGTGGCAGGACCATCCCCATTCACACACAAGACACTTAAGGATCGGAAAAATGGTGCACTGTAACTTGGCCAAGGTGTGGGTAGAGAGCTATTTTGGGGAAGATTGAGTTCCAGCCAGAGATGGATGGCCAGTGGGCAAGGGCACATGGTTTGGCCAGGCTATCTGTTGTCCCTGGATTGGCTAAGACTTGTAGTCTCCATGAATCTGTTTCCCCTGTTTGCAAGTGGGTGATGAGGTTGGCAGCATTCCAGGAGCTTGTCATTCCAAGAAGCCCAGAGGAAATAGTCTCAGAAAAGATCTTGGTTGAAGAGGGGGAAGGCCCCGACCTGGGCTCAAATCAGCTGGCATTCTTTCTCCAGAACCAGCCCCAGACCTTCCTTTCTTCTTCTGAAAATGTTTTTGACTGAAAGTTCTCTGAGGTACAAGGAGGTTTGCAGTTTCCTGTAGAACATGGCTGAGCTTTTGGGTATCCCTAATACCCCAAAACCTAAAATACGAGGTTTTGAGCAAGAGTACAAAGAGAAGCCTAGCAACTAAATGTCTGAGTATCTTTCATGGAAACTAAGCTACAAACTATCAAGCAAAAATTGAATATAAGATGGATTGGGAGAAGATTTGGCTATGACCTATTTCTCACCAGTGCATTCTTAAGATGGAATCACTTCATGTCTTTGGTTTGTATGTTAGAGCATCCCTACAGAATGCAAATGAGAATTACTTTGGGTTACTTATGAAAAATACTGTTGCCTGGGCTTTAATCCAGAATAATTAATACTTTGAGTGGAGTTTACATAAGGTATTATTTAAAAAGTACTTTTTAATAAGTTATTTTAAAAAAGACAGCATCTTTAGAAATTAAGAAAAAGAAGACTTGGATGATACTAATGTGTAGCCAAGAGTAATAAACGTTGATCCATAATAGAAGGGATTTATTCTCTTAGAACACTTTTGGCTCTTAGTATGTTGGAGTCTATGAAACTTTCATTTGACTGTTCCGTAGTTTGATTTGTTCATATCCTTTTCCCCATTGCTAAATCATTCTGTATTTCCAGGCCACCTTTGCACTATTACATTTTCAATTCTCTTGGAAGAAGCACTGGAGCCTAAATGCATTGGTCTTCTAGTTTCATAGTCTGTATGTACTTTTTATGCCAAAATTCCCTGCATCTACTTAACATTTAGTCACTCTTAAACCAGTCAAAATATATTTTTCCTGATGTTATTTCTCATTACACCTTAAAATATATTATTTACTCTGATCTAGCCAGGCTCCTTTTGGCTAAACTATTAGTCAATAAAATTAATTCATTTAACCATTCATGCCTTGAATAGATGTTTATATTTCAGCTCATCTATCTTCATTTATGTTCAAGCTATTGTGGGTGATTTCAAGTGCCTGATACACGTATACATACACTTTACACCTGTCATTCTAATAGCTTAGGATGTTAGTCTACCAACTGCTGAAGCAGTAAAATGACTATTATTCTCAACGCAGAGATGTAACAGCAGATTAAGAGCAGAGAAGTATTCTTCTGGGTCCTTCTATGTTTTGAGTTAATGGAGTTTAACTTCCTGACTTCCATTCCCCTCTTAATTTCTAAGAATTGGAGGAGCAATTTATTATGGACCCATGCAGATCAGTAAGTTAGAGTCCAGGTGTCTTTGGAATGGTAGCCTTCTGGTTCTTCTGAAACCACAAAAACTACCTAATTAAAGGAATTTGTTGTAGTCCTCAGGGCCAAGAATGAATTCACTCCTTTCCCCATCTTAGCTCTCCACTCTGAGATCCCTGCTTGGCTATGCTTCCAGGGATGGGACTTGGGTTGCCAATGTATGCTATCTCTGCATTTATTTATCTTTCATGGGTGTTTTGTATTTATCTGAATATGGAATCCTATAACATTTCGTTAGGTTTATACCTAAGCATTCCATTTTTTTGTCCTATTATAAATAGTGTTATATTTTTAATTTTAAATTTCATTTTTCATTGCTGGTACATGGGAAAGTAATAGACTTTTGTATATTGATGTTATATCCTGCCACCTTGTTATTTACTCCTTTATTAAGTTCCAAGAGGTGTTTTTTCTTTTCTCTTTCTTTTTTTTTTTAAATTTTATTTCATTATTTTTAGAAAGAGGGGAAGGGAGAGAGACATCAATGTATGGTTGCGTTTCACCTGCCTCCAGCCACAGACCTGACTGGAGACCTGGTTTGCAACCTGGTTATGTGCCCTGGCTGGGGAATTGAACCTGCGACCTTTGGGTTTGCAGGCTGGCACCCTATCCACTGTGCTACCAGCCAGGGCTCTTTTTCTTTCTTTTTAAAATTTCTTTGGGATTTTCTACATAGACAATAATTCCATCTCTAAATAAAGACAGTTTTGTTTCTTCCTTTCCAATCAGTATACTTTTAATTTCTTTTTCTTATTGCACTCTTCTGGACTCGCGGTTGAACAGGAGTTGTGAGAAAGAATGTGTTTTTACCTTGTTCCTCATCTGAGTGGGAAAGCAGCTACTCTTTCAGCCTTGAGGATGCTGTCAGCTGTTATTTATTGAATTGAGGAGGATCTCTTCATTAACGTCTATCTGTCTATTTACCTACCTACCTATAATCTATTTCATCTTTGTTGAGGTATAATTGACAAATAAAATGGTTGGATATTTAAAGTGTACATGTGAAAGGATTAACAATGTATTCATGATTTTATTTGGTGAGAACATTTAAACTCTCTTTATGTCTTGCTAAACATAAAATTTCAAATTTACAGTGTTATCAACTATAATTATCATGTTGTACATTAGATCTTCAGAACTTATTCATTTTACAACTGGAAATTTGTACCTTTTTCTGTCTTCTCACTATATTCCATATTCCTCATTCCCTGAAACCACTTTTTTTGTTGTTTCTATGAGTTCTACTTTTTTTTTTTTTTTATTCCACGTATAAATGACATGATGAGATATTGTTATTTCTCTGTCTGGCATATTTCACTTAGCATAATGCCTTTAGGTTTCATTCATGCTGTTACACATGGCAGAATTTCCTCCTTTTTTAATTTTTTAAAAGAATGAATAATACTCCATTCATCCATGGATAAGACACTTAAGTTATTTCCATACTTAGGCTATAGAGAAGAATGCTACAGTAAACATGGGAGTACAGATATCCTTTGGAGATAGCAACTTCTCTTCCTTTGGGTATATATCGAGAAGTGAAATTGCTGGGTCATATGATAACTCTATTTTTAATTTCTTGAGAAATCTCCATACTGTTTTCCATAATGGCTGTACCAATTTACATTGCTACCAACAGTGCATAAGGATTCTCTGTCCTCTGTATCTTTACTAACATTTGTTATGTCTAGTCTTTTTGATAACAGACATTCTGACAGAAGTGAAATGATATCTTGTGGTTTCGATTAGTATTACCCTAATGATTACTGATGCTGATCACCTTTACATGAGTCTGTTGGGTATTTGTATATCTTTTTGCTAAAATTCCTGTTTAGTTCCTTTGCCCTTTTTAAATCAAATTACTTGTACTTTTGCCATTCAGTTATATGAGCTCTTCATTACAAAATTTGGATAGTCACCACTTGTTGGATATGTGGTTTGCTAAAATATTCTCCCATTCCATAAATTCCCTTTCTATTTTGTTAATGGTTTTCTTTGCTATGCAGAGATTTTTTAGTTTGATGTAGTTCCACTTTTTAACTTTTGGTTTTGTTGCCGTTTGTTTTGTTGTCTTTGCTTTCATTGTCAACTAAAAAATGTCATTGCCAAGACAAACGTCCAGAATCTACTCCCCCAGTCCTCCAAGCCCTGTGTTTTCTTTTAAGTGTTATATGGTTTTAGGTCTTACATTCAGGTTTTTAATCTATTGAGTTGATTTCTTTTTAATATATGGTGTAAGATTGTGGTCCAGTTTGCTGAGAGTTTTTTAAAAATTATAAATATGTGATGAATTTTGCTATATGCCTTTTTTTTTGCATCAGTTGGTACAATCATTTGATTTTTCTTATTTATTTTGTTTATATGGTGGATTACTTTAATTGATTTTTCCAATGTTAAGCTAGCCTTGCATGCCTAGATAAATATTGGTCTTTGTGTATAATTTTTATTATGCATAGTTGGTTCTATTTGATAATATTTTGTTGAGGATTTTCCCTCTATGGTCATGAGAGATATTGGTCTGTAGTTTTCATTTTCTGTATTGATTGAACATTAAGATAAGGCTGACCTTATAGAATAAGTTGGAAAGTGTTTTCTTTGGTTCCATAGATATAAGGACAGTCCTAAAGGATGTGGGAATGCTGGGGCACTGTGTGTGGCTGCTGCCTGACATGGTCTGTCTGCTCTGGCATCTGTTAGGCTGAGTGTGGTTGCTGCTACTGCAGCTATCACTTTCAGACTCTGGTCCATCTCAGATCTGACTAACACTTAGCTGAATCCTGAGGTCTTTGGACCCCAGAACATATATGGTTTGTCCCTACACTCTTTGAGGAACTCTAAAGTGAGGTTCCTCTGGTCCTCTTTGTCTAAAAGCTCACATAACAATTTCTACAATGGATCACTTTGTTTAAGAAAAATTATCTACAACTTCAAAATAAGAAAAGAATGGCTGGCTGTTCTTTAAGAAGAATTGTGAAGCATTATTGAACAAGCCCTCTTATAAATCATTAGATACTTTAGGGTAGTATATCTCACTTTTTATAACCCTTCAGGAGAAAAATTCAATTACATTCCAATTTAATTACATTAAAATTAATAAATTTTAATTTTTAATTTGATTAATAAATTCAATCATTAATTGGTTTGATTTACCCCTAATAAATGAAAATAAATGTGAATATGATTTTTCAGGGCTGCAATTGGAACATGGTATGCCCAGATTTTATTTATTTTCCCAAATCACATTTGAAAATCTGTTTGACATGCCAAGTCCTAATGCAGCAAAGATGTAGTAAGATTCTTGTCACTTATCACTTAAAACCTAACCAGTTAGCCAGTTCCTGACATCAGAGACATAATCTTACATCACAGCTTCTCTCAGGTGGTAAAATCGTGTTGGTATTTAAATGCTTAGCATTTCCTTTTATGAGCTGTTTGAATCCCAGAAGAAAAGCCCTGAACACTGTGAAGTGCAGCTTCATGAACAATTTTAATAAAATGTTATTGAAAAATAAAATATTTAGTTTGTTGGGCTATGTTACCAACTCTGCCTAGATGACAATGATGGCCCAGGGCCTGTGTCCACTGCTGCTGCCCTCAGTTTCTTGCCCCCAGGAAGTTCCATTGGAGCCTCTGTAGTGGTAAAGTACAATTTTCAGAAAGCAAAAAACCTAGCTGTCATAGAAATACAGAATGAATTGTGTCAAAGATTTCTTTTTTTTTTTTTAATTTAATTTTATTGTTGCTCTATTTCATCCATCCCCTTTTTGCTCCCCTCTGTCCTCTTTCCCACCCACTCATTCCCCCACAAAGTCAATCCAACCTGTTGTTCATGTCATGGTTCCTTCATACTAGGTTCTTGTCTAAACTGCTCCCCTTCCTTGCCTCTTGCTCCCCCCTCCCCCTGTTCCCCTTCCCCCTGCCCACTGAAGGCCTATTCACTGTATTTATATATTTGGTTCTGTTTTGCTTGTTGTTAGTTTTGTTCATTATTGTCCTGTAATGGGTGAGATCATATTGTATTTGTCCTTCACTGACTGGCTTATTTCACTAAGCATAATACTTTCTAGTTCCATCCATGTTGTTGCAAAGATTAGGAGTTCCTTCTTTCTTTCTGCTGTGTAGTATTACATTGCGTAAATGTACTAAAGTTTTTTGATCCAATCATCCACTGGTGGGCACTTAGGCTGATTTCTGTAACTTACTAATGAAGGAACCAGTAAGATGGTAAAGCTGATTCAAGAAGGAGTTGAGGGACTGAGTATTTACTTAGAAGCATTTAAAAAATGTTAGACTAAATTCTAGGTTAGATATAACAAAACTTGTTAATGTCCTTCAGGGCAAATTTTTATTTGTTGAAAATTATCTTTGTACTAGATAAAAATCATTAGTATTTCCCCTGGAAAGATATCCATAAGTTATAAAACTTCACAGAATGTAATTACTAGATAGCAAAGTCAAATACAACAACATTCCCCCAGATAACTGAATAATCATTGGTCAGACTTATTAAACCATGCCCCAATATGATATTGAAAGAATTATTCCTCTTTGCCTTATCTCCAAGTTTTGGATACTGTATCTTAAGAGCAGCTCTTTAGAATACTGGTGACAATGCCTAAAGCTTATCTCTGGGCAATGAATGTTGCTAAACCAGTGCTTTTGGCTGTGAATATATAAATATGTAAATATTTATATGTTATATATAAAATATATACATATATCATAATTAGAGTCACACAGCATGTAGCAGGAGTGCTCTGGCTTGGAGAAGAGGAGGGAGCCAATGGGGAAATGTAGGGAATTAATGGTATGTTGTGTTATTGAACTTCATGTTGTTATTACTATTACCAATTTAGATTGTCCAGGTCCCTGGGGACCTGGGCCCCAGGAAGGACCCTTCATCTTCTCAAGGGTTCCTTCTTTGTTCAATATGCCCAGCCAAAAATAAAACGGAAGCTAAGTGTTCAGCAACACAAAATGTACTCAGTGACCAGAGAATAGAGAAGTGGGAGTCAAACTTACAGATCAACTCTCATTCCAGAGATGTCTAGGAGACATATGGACAATGTAATGAGGGAGAGGCCATGGTTTGGGAGGAATGAGTCAGTCTCTTTCTGGAATTGGAGCACCACCCTTTTATCCCCAATGTTCCCAGTCAGATCTGCCATGGCCTATGTGTCAAAGAGCATGCTAATGTGTTACAATCAGAGTATAATGAGGTTCAGGGTCTCCTGGAGGTCAGATACAGCACCATCTTCGTCTGGGGGGATCTGGTCTGTTTTTGTTATTTTAGTCTTTCTGCTTTTGTGTTTTTCCTGTGTCTGAAATGAAAAGGTTAGTACATAAGATTTCACCAGGGCCTACAGCCATGATGACATGGCTTAGAACTGAAAAAAAGATTTTGGCTCAGCTCTGATGAAAAAAGGGAAAGAGTGAAGAGGATGGGTTGCTTAAATCCTGTTTTAGCCACTGACTAAATGTATGACTTGGGCAAGTAATGTAGATTTTTGTAGGTCAGGTTTTCTCCAAAGATGGACCCAAGTGAACTCTGCCTCTATTTTAACACAGTAGTGCAATCTCCTCCACGCATCAGTGTGATGAGGACTGGCTTACGCCTCCTTTAATGGATAGAATGTGGGAAAGGTGATACTGCTGAGCCTTGTGACCCTTTCTCCTTTTTGTCTATCCACTCTCTTCCTTAATCATTAACCTTTAGAACATCAGACTCTGGTCAGCATCAAACTGCCTTAAGAACAAAGCTTCCAGTCTGTTGACCACAGGAAGAGATCAAGCTAAAGATAACATCTTGACATCTATTGCATTTCAGCCCCAGGCCCATGGAAGTAGAATGATCCTATAGCTATACCCTCATGAAACCAGACAGAACACTGCCATGGTTGACATCAGGACCTGATGTAATGATTGCCTACTCCCTACACTGGCCCCAACCAATCAGCTGAGCCCACAACTCCAACTCCTTTAGCTGCCACAATGAATACTTTCCCCTATATAACTCTAGAAGCCAGTGGAGAGCCAGGTTTGAGTACTAGCTTACCTGTTACTCTGGGCTTAGCACTATTTCCTCAACTAATAAACTCTTACTATTTTGGCTGCAAACTTATGTTTGAGTTTCATTGGGCTTTGATGCAAACAGGCAAATAGTCCCTTTTAGTCTAGCAACAACAACCAGCAAATCTGACAGGCTCTGCTCTTGTGGCCCCTCAGAAGGCAGACTGCATTCAAGAAGTCTGCCTGTCTTCTGGAGAGGGACCATGCAAAGTGGCCTGGCAAATGAGGGGATATGTGGAATTGAGGCCCCAGGGTGGAGCTCTGAGGTATTGAACATGTGAGTGATGATGCCATTTGGATGCTCCAACTCAATGAAGCCTCAGAGGACACCCAACCCCTTCATCCCAGGAAGAAAACCACATGAAAGACCACAAAGTGAGTGCAGCAAAAGTGCTCAGCTGAGCCCATGAACCCATAGAATTGTGGGTGATATTCAACTGTTGTTGAATTAAATTTTCAGTTGTTTTATTATGTGGTGACAGGCAACTGAGATGCTGTTCTCAGCGAAGACTTTGAAAATTTCTTTCCAGATTGACTGATCCTCTGATGGACAAAGGTGTATGATGCCTGACCCCTATGAGAACAGTCACTCAATGTTCATTTGAGTGAAGGAAATATTTTCAGAGGACTAGTAACACTAATTTATAGAAGTAAATTCTTGGAAAACAAAATAAAGAGTTTTAATGTTTCTCTTTAACCAAAAGGAAAATTGAAGTCTGGTTATAAAGCAACTCAAGTCTTATATTTTCCATCAGTATCAAATTCATTGGTTGGAATTTTTCATTCTATTCTGGCTTTTGTTCAGACACTATCTCCTCACAGATATCATCCATCACTTCCCCCTATCTGCAGTAGCACCTCTGCCACTTTATGTCTAGTCCTTTGCTTTATTTTGCTCCGTAGCTCTTCTCTACTGACAGTATATTTTTTGTTGTTCTTGTTATTTGTCTCTATCTAGAGTCAACTTCTTTAGGGCTCATGTAATAGCTCCAAGCCCTAGAACACATTTGCCAGTCAAGGAATGTCTGTTGAATTGACTAAAGTCAATTCTTACTATTTTCCAATTTGGGAAAGGAAGAGTAGAAATATGAAGGATCTTAAGGGTCCCAAGAAGAAAATCCCTCAATGTCCTGAAGGAGAGAGCCTTGTGCTTCTACTTAGCTGTTCTAGGAGAGAAGACATGCCAGGATGCTACAGAAATGCAGAATCATTTAGGGATAAACCTCTGTAATTGTGAAAACACTCGAGCTAAATACCTTAAGAATAAGCAAACAAAAATCCATTTAAAAAAGCCCTAAAGATGATTTAGGGATAAACCTCAATAAGGGAGAAAACACTGGAGCTAAATGCCTTAAAAAACAAGCAAACCAAAAGCCATTTTTAAAAAAAGCTGAAGATGTCATTGCCAAGCAAAGGCAGACGCTGCCAGAGGCCCCCTGAGGGCAGAGTTGAATCTAATGAGACAAGAGGGGCTTGCGGGGAAAATTAAACTTAATTGCAAGCATGAAAAGCTGAGGCAGATTCTTTAAAAAGAAACCAAGGATGTTACCATGTCTTGAGTTACTGTAAAGTTGTGCACATCACTGGAGAAGATTCCTCAGGGGTTCCTGAGCAATACTTGGTGAGAAAAAAGAGAGGCCCTAAATGATCAAATAGGCTTTTTCCATCTCTGTGTGGAAGGTTTTATTGCTGCAAAGTGGAGAGCTGAGAGCAAACCTGAAAATGGAAGAATTTCTTGAGGATGAGATTTACTAGATCAACAAAACAATTTGTCTTCTAAGGAAACCTAGTTGGAAAACAAAGTTTATAAGATTTTAAACAGAAACATACTTTATTAAAAAAGTACAAGTCTCATGATTGTTTTAAAATATTTGAGCCTACCCCTAAATTAACCATACTCTCCACAAATCTTGTCTTCAGAGTAATTTTTGAATTTAGAAGAAATAACATTTGAAAATGTGTCATTCACTATAAAGTAAAACCAAGCTCTCTTCCATTTAAATTATTTAGAATAGTGAATTTTAGTATTTACTGACACTGTAAATACTGAAAATTTTCAAGCTCCTCAGTATAATATCAATAAAGAAACATCAGTATCAAATGCAGCCTTAGATGTGGTTCTCAGTTTTTCTTAAAAATTCTAAACCTTCCAAACTCAAGCAGTTTCTTTCTGTCCATTGTTTGTTCTGTGTTGGTGACTCAGTTTATGTTTTATGAGCCATCTGCTGAACCCAAGGTACCCACATTTTGTTTCTCTTTAGAATCTTTTCTTTAGATCCAGGCCAGAGGCAGGAGAAGAGCTCACATGACCCTGAAATATCACAGGGAATGAGAATAAAGGTCAGGGAACTGCATAGGAGAACAGCTGCTGCAAAAGAGGTACAAACACACACTTGATGCTGAGTTGGATCTTAATTCCCAGTACTTTTAATCTGAAAGGGGCTTCAGAAACCATTCAATCTCCATTCTGGCAACTAGTAACAAAGGCAGAAATTATGCCAGATTTTGGAAGAAACCTTTTAAAGTGGCCTAACATTGTAGATAAGGACCCTAAGGCTCATGGAAATGAAGAAATGTGTCTAATAACCTTGAATGAATTTATGGTAGAATATGGACAAGGGTATGAATAATATTTGGGTAACAAGAAAATATTTTGGTGAGGGTAAATCATGGACACTATGTCACGATCTTAATGTGTTTCTGTATGTTTGCCTAACTGTAAAATGTTTTGTACAAAATATAGTTAAAGGCTTTCAAACTATTCAAAGTTTTGGCTATGAGTCCAGATAATAAATACAAAGAAAGCTCTGTGCCTATGGAAACAAGTACATGGATGTCTCTCATAGTTAATTTTATTAATGTGATATATGCAATAGTTTACAACAATAAAAACTGTTCTCTGTTTTGCTTGATTATCACTATGCCATTTTTCTTCCTAAAGGAGCACTTTTCTTGCATTTCTTTTGTCATTTATAGCCACATTCCCATATAATATGCTATTTTATAGAAATAGCCCTGTAGCCTAATTATCATTAATTTTGGACATTATTTATTAGCTTTCTATTGAGGATTTAGCTGTGCTAAAGGAAGGTAAATGCTGAAAGTGGGAGTGTGTGTTGACATTATTTGGGAAGCAGCTTAATTCTGGGCTGTGAAGATTAGTGTTCATTTATCTTGGAAAAGTCACAGCCTCATGTTCCCATTTCACTTATTTGTACTTCAAGGATGTCAAGGAAATGACAAATATGAAAGTGCTATCTGTGATTCAAAGCAGCAAATTAAAGCACATGCTTTTGATAACTCACAGAAAATGATGGTAGTGGCAACAACACAGTTTCTGGAACTCTTTAATTGCTCATAAAAAGGAGTATCAAAACCAAAAGCCCATGGACAACATTAACAAAATTAGGCAACAAGTACCCCCAGGAATCTCAATTATCAGTGGGTGGGGACCAACCACCAGCAGCCACAAGAGCTGTGTGCTGTTGGTTTCCATGTGAGAGAAAGAGGGAGACCAAAGGGGAGGTAAGTGCATGTGACAGATATGACAACAGGATAATCCCCTCCATGGTGAGCATTGTTCACTGGGAAGGAAAGTGAATGAATTTGAGAGCAGTGGCTGAAGCTGGGAAAATTTGTTCATTCCCATCACAGTAAGCCCAAGGGAATGACAAAGGCCTGGAGGCCCAGTGCCGTGAGCTCTTAGGCCTGAGCCAGTGTGGCTTCTGTCCAGGGGGGGTCCCCACTGAGGAGGAGCCACTGATGGAGCAAGGTGAGCAGGGGCAGGAGGAATAAGGCAAATGAAGAAAAGGAAGAGCCCAGAGACAAGTGGGCAGGGTATGAGTGAGGACATCTCAGATAAAAGCTTGTATCCCATGTTTTTATAAAAGCTCAGGAAAATGAAATTCCTATGTAAACAAGCAGCAGGGCAATGACTAGCAAAAATTCCACACACAGTTATGAAAGGATACAAAGGGATAGGGAACAAAATAACATCTTTATGGATAACAAAAGCATGCCAGAAAGACGTTCTGCATGGTTTAACCTCTTCATATTGAAGATGAGGAAAGTGAGACCTGGAGAAGTTTGGTAAAGTGCCACTTAAAAAAAAAATTAAATAATCACAAAGCTGGGATGTGTGGGCCATAAACATTTAGATATTATAGATTTTATATTATTTTCTTCATTTTAAATGAGAAGATGTAATTCATAATTCATTTTTTATTAATTTATTAGTATTCTATTACAGTTGTCCCATTTTTTCCCATTGCTCTCTTCTGCCCTGCTCACCCAGTTCCCTCCCTGTTGTCCATGGGTCATTTACACCAGTTCCTTGACTAAATTCTCCCCCTTTTTCCTCCCTTCTCTCCTCCATCCCCTCTGGTCACAGTTAGCCTGTTTCCTGTTTTCATGCCTCTGATTCTATTTGGCTGGTTTGTTTGTTTTGTTTATGAGTTTCCTGTATTAGGTGAGATCATACGGTATTTGTCTTTTGTCACCTTGCTTATTTCACTAAGCATATTACTTTCCAGTTTTATCTATGCTGTTGCAAAAGATAGGAGTTCCTTCTTTCTTCTACATAGTATTCCATTGTGTAAATGTACCATTTTTTGGATCTATTCATCCACTGATGGGCACTTAGGTTATTTCCAGGACTTCACTATTATAAATAGTGCTTCGATGACCATAGGGGTACATAGGTTCTTCTGAATTGGTCTTTCAGGGTTCTTTGGTTAAAATCCTAGCAGTAGAATTGCTGGATCAAAAGGCAGTTCCATTTTTAGTTTTTTTGAGGAAATTCCATATTGTTTTCCATAGTGGCTACACCAGTCTGCATTCCCACCAACAGTGCACTAGGGTTCCCTTTTCTCCACATCCTGGCTCACACTTGTTGTTTGTTGATTTGTTAATGATGGCCATTCTGACAGGTGTGAGGTGGTAATTCATTGTGGTTTTAATTTGCATCTCTCTGATGCCTAGTGATGTTGAGCATTCTTTCATGTGTCAATGGGCCCTTTGTATGTCCTCCTCAGAGTAGTGTCTGTTCATGTCCTTTGCCCATTTTTTATTGGTTTATCTGTCTTCCTAGTATTGAGCCGAATAAGTTCTTTATATATTTTAAAGATTAAACCCCTGTCTAAGGTATTGTTGGCAAATGTTTTCCCATAGGTTGGTTTCCTTTTCATTTTGCTGATTTTTTTTTTAGCTGAACAGAAATGTTTTAGTTTGATGTAGTCCCATTTGTTTATTTGTTCTTTTATTTTGCTTGCCCTAGGAGGTATAGCAGTGAAAATATTGCTGTGTAGGATATTTGAAATTTTATTGCCTATGTTTTCCTCTAAGACTTATATGGTGTCATGGCTTATGTTTAAGACCTTATGAATTTTAAATATGATCCTTTAAAATATTATAGGTAACTTTGAACCCTTAAAAATTGTTCCTTGTTATTCCTGTGATGTGTTAAGTGTGACCTCAGACTGGGTTACAATTCTCCTTTGAGGTGCTACAGGGAAAGAAAATTCATGACTTTCTGGCTCATTTATAGTTTCTATGAGACTTTAAAAACAAGGTACATTTTAAAGCAAAGAACATTATATGAAGGAGACTCGTAATTTTATAGAGACAATTTAATGGATATGTATTAGCTATGCACATTGATATTTAATCCTGATCCCCCTAAAGGTAAATATAGTTGAGAAGTTAAATGGGGTGGAAGGAAAATAGATTAAGAAAAACTGAAGATTATACATTCTCAGAATTTTGAGTAAGCTTTAATTTATGTTGTGCATGAGAGTGGGGGTGGGTAGAGAGAATGAGAGAGATTGCAAGAGAAAGGAGAGGAGGAGAGAAACACAAGGGAAACAGAGAGAAGGGAGGGAGAAGGCAGACAATAAAGGAAGTTAATAAAGTGTTGTAGCTTCCTTTTGCCAAAGCTATAATTAGGCAAATGGCCTCGTTTGTGGATTTGTTACTGTTGAAAAGAATGTGTGTTTCCTCTTGTTCTTAGCTTGGTCTTTAAATTACTTCCTTAAGGTACAGACTTGGTGAGGTCTATTCCTCCTGTCACTATTGCCACCAAGGTCTCTGTTCTGGTAGTTCTCCCAAGATGGGAGATGGAGATCCAACTGAACAGAGTTCCTTAAGACCCAGACAATCTTCATTTTGAACTGGACCCTCAGGGGGTACATATTGGTGGCCCTGTATTGTTAGCTACATGAGGATCGCTTCAGAGCTGATTATGCTTCTACTTAGCATCCTACTATGCTCCAGAAAATTATTTCCTATAAAAATTCAGCCCTGGCTGGTGGCTCAGTGGATAAAGCACCAGCCTGCAAAGCCAAAGGTTGCTGGTTGGATTCCCCAGCCAGGGCACACAACCAGGTTGCAAGCCAGGTCTCCAGCCAGGTCCGTAGCTCGAGGCAGGTGAAAGGCACCCATACATTGATGTCTCTCCCATCTCTACCTCTCCACCCCCCCCTAAAAATAATAAATTAAAAAAAATATTTAAAAATTCAAATGTCTTCATTCCTATTTTTTCTATTATTGATGTTCTGCCCGCTCCACATTTCTCCTTTATCCATCTTTGATATTTTTATAGTCTCCGCGTGTGAAAAACAAATTCTCAGCTCTTCTGCCTCTCATGTTATTCCCCACTATTGTTTGTGTTTTTGCAATGGATGACTCACATTTGTTAATTACAGGGAGGAAAGAATTTCTCAGGGTGTAATTGAAAAAGTTTGGTGGGTATAAAATGGGGTAGAAACACAGAATACTATTTAGGAACATTACCCCCAACCCTGACATTATGCAGAAAGTTTCTTCTATCACTTCTTTATAAGTGGGCACTGTATACAATTCTTGATAGCCCTCTCTTTAAGAAAAGGTGATGGCATCATCTTGATAGAACTGAAAATGGATCTAGAAAAACAAAGGAAGCCAAAAGATGTGTAACAGGAATGCACATCTGGAAAAATTTCCCATATATGCATAATACATTTGCTATAGATGCACAAGAGATCCAAATTTACAATGTTGACAGAACCCACATCATGACCTCTGAGGCTAACCTGTTTGGTTTACTATAGACTTTGCAAATCTATATAAAATTCTAAGTTGGTACTCTCTGGCTGTTGGCCAACCAAAGGTTTGAAGTCCAGACCTCCCAGTGACTGAGTACAGAAAACATTGCTTTGGAAGTGTTTCAAATCTTTCAGGCCATTAGGGGACCATTTGATATTCTAAGAAAGATAATTCACTAAAACAAACTGTAATGGTATGAAATAGCAAATGTAGCTCTCCAAGTTGTTTATTTCTTAGTCCCTAGCAGGCTGTGGGCACCCCCGTTGGCATTCATCTCTTTTCAGCAATTCTCACATTGTCCTTTGAGTGTTACAGCGTTTTAACACTGGGGCCAATCTGCTTTGTATTGAAATTGTTTTGCACTAAAGTAAAGCAAGCCTGTGCCGCAGGGGTATCATATGAAGCAGGCTGAGTTGGAGAAGCAGGTGGGCCCAAGACCCCATGGAAGAGTCAGGGGGAGAAGAAGGAAATCCCTGGTCTAGGTGGGAAAAGTAATAGTGAGCAGAGAAGCTAATTGGTTATGGTTAATTAATATTTCAGCTTCTCTGTTTTTAGTAACCTTTGACAGAGTTTGTCATTCTGTGTGCACCAGTTAGCAAATAGGTATGACAAGCAACAGCTAATACTTGACATTGGGATTTTAGGAAGACAATCAGTGAGGAAACTGAAGCTGTAGCAAATAGGAAAGGGATAGAGAGGAGAGATGATGGTTTGGCTGGGGTTGAATGATGCAAGGATTCGTAGATGTTTAAAGGCTCATAGCACACAGTGGAGTCCCAAGAAGGCTGGGAATGTAACTGAGATTATATCTCAGGGTCTCCCATGTCCCTTCTAGGAATCCATGAGGAGGCTTCCCTTGAATAGATATTTATACTTGACACTTTGAAGAAGTCTCTTAAAAATATTTCTGAATTGATTTATGGCATGGGCCCAACTTTGTTGCTATGTACATTTTAGATCTATAATTTCTTCATTGTTGTGGCTGGTCTGAGCACACTATAGGATGTTTAATAGCATCCCTGCCTTCTACTTATGAGATCTCAGTGCTGGACAACTGCAGCTCCCTTCCCCTTGGGGTGTCTAGGTGAAGTTGAGGTTCATGGGACACTACATGTGGAAGCCACACTGCTCTGGACAGGAATGGAAATGCTGCTTCTCTTTCCTTTTTTATACTTTATCATTTGGGGATAAAGCATATTGTGATACCTTGATATTTTTCAGAAATGTTCACGGAATACTGCACAGAGTCCAGTAACTTCATTTTGCTATCTAGATCTGGAATAAAATGTGAACCAATGGGGGCTGCCCCATAGCATTACTCTCAGGGACAGATACCATTTTATTTTAACCCTCTTCCCCTCTGAGGATCTTATACTGGGCTATGTTCTTGTTGTTATTCCTCCCTTCTCCATCTCAGTAAACCAAACCTTGGTGTTCCCAGTCTTAGAAGGTTGCAGGACAGGGAGAAAAGCTTCCTGAGAACAATTTCTTTCTTGGTTTTTGTTCTCAGAAGTATCAACTCATGGAATAGACTCTACTGGGTCCTCTTGAGAGAAAAGAGAAATACAGGAGTCTCCCTTTATCCAAGTTTCCCTTTCTGTGGTTCAAAAATATTAAACAGAAAATTCCAGAAAAAAGGAATTCATAAGTTTTAAATTGCACACAGCTCTGAACAGTTTAATGAAATACCCTGCCACCCAGCTCCACCTTGCCTAGGAGGTGAATCATCCTTTGTCCAGATAATCCATGCTTAGATACTTCTTCCCATTAGTCACTTAGTGGCCATCTCAGTCGTCAGGTCAACTGTCACAGTATTGCAGTGCTTGTGTTCAAGTCACCCTCGTTTTACTTAGTAATGGCCCCAAAATGCAAGAGTGGTAATGCTGGCAATTCAGATATGCCAAAGAGAAGCTGTTCAAGGGCTTCCCTTTAGTGAAAAAGTGAAGCTCTTGACTTAACAAGGAAAGAGAAAAACATAAGCTAAGGTTTCTAAGATCTATGGTAGGAACAAATGTTCTCTCTGTGAAATTGTGATGAAGGAAAAAGGAATCCATGCTAGTTTTGCTGTCTCGCCTCAACTACAAAAGGTATAGACCTGGTAGGTGATAAGCACTTAGTTAAGTGGAAAGGCATTACATTTCATCATAATTCATATGTATTCAATATAGGGAAAAACATAGTGCATAAGATTTGGTACTATCCCATGTTTCAGGCATAGAGATGGGGTCTTGGAAACATATCCCCCACAGAAAAGTGGGGACTATACTGTATTTCCCAAGTCAGAGGGCAGTAGAAGTCTGTGGTTTCCAGAAATCAGTGGTTTCCATGGCAGTGACTTCAGGGAGGGGTAGCAGTTGTCCCTAAGGATTTTTAGATTCTACATAGCAGGATTCCTGCCTTAGCAGGGATTGTAATGCCCATGTTTGACCCAGGAGTGTAGAAGACACCTGCCTCCACAGCTGTGGCCACATGACACTCAGAGGAAGGTTGTATATCCGGAGATAGTCACAGTGATGTATCCTTCCGTAGCCCCAGCCCATCTACAATGCAGCCTGCCTGTCTCCTATCAAAAGACATGATCTGTTTCCTCTCCTCTTGGATCCTGGTTGGCCATAGGACTCTTAAAACCAACAGAATCTGGGGTTAGGTCAGAATAGGCTGTGTAGCTTCCACCTGGTTCTCTTGGGACACTAGCTTGGTGGGAAGCCATCTGTAGGAAGTTCTGTTTCCACAGCGGGGAAGACACATGTCAATGTTCTGGTTAACACCCTCTCCCAGCCAACAGCCAGCTGCAGCTGCTTGCCATGTGCTATAGTGTCTTGGTTATCCAGCTCAGTGGAGCCTTTAGATGCTTGAAGCCCCAGTCACATCGGACCATAGCCACGTAAGAGAATGAAGCAAGAACAGCCCAGCTCAGAACAGCCTCCCGCCAATTCCTGAACTACACAACCATGAGCAAAAGGAAAGTGTTTTTTTAAGCCATCAAGTTTTGGGGTAATTTGCTACATAGCAATAATAACTGGAATTATTTCCATCTCTCTTTGACAATACCCTAGGGCTTCCATATGGCCCTGGGGAGGATAGGAACCTTGTTATAATTCAGTGGAGTCTCCCGCCAGCTCTGTAGGACAGAGGCCCTGAGTCAGAGTGAAAAGATTTTACTTTTGATATGATAATATGACTTTTCCTGCACTCATGAGCTTATGAAGTAGAATTTATACTTGCTTTCCTTATCTGCCCAAAACTGTCTTTTCCTTTAGAATGAGCTCTTTCCTTGCAGCTCCTCATTGTTCCTCTAAATAGCCTACTGGTAGGCCTATCCCAGAGTCACATGAGGCCTGGCAAAAGATCAGTGCTCAACGTCACCAACATCTAATACTGGAATCTCTGCTGCTTTCCCCATTCGTGGGTTAGTGTGAAAGCACGGGCACAGTTAATCTGTGACACACCCAGAACCCCAGTGCCCTTGCAGTCACCAAACTTGGCTGTATCAGTGACACTGGCCCCCATTGCCATGCCATTGCTGCACATTCTGCCCCTGACATAATGATTAATCAATAAGGCATAGTAGCTGCTTAATAAATATTGGTTGAATGCATAAACTAAACTTGAGGAATAAAAAGGCAGAAAACAGATAATCAGGGATTTAGGTTAAATTTAGAATTTAGAAGTGGGGAAGGAGAGTTAACAAATGCTATATTTTTACTTGCAATTGCCTTTACACACACATACACACACACACACACACCGTACACACACATACACACATTTTATCTTTCATCTCAGCTTAGGGGAACTTCAACTTTTCCTTGAAAGGGAAGAATGAATTCAGCCCCTAGGATTTGTCATCAGTGGAGGGATGCAGAAGTAAGTTCAGATTTCAATTTCAATTTCCATGTCTCCCTCTGTCAGGTCGATTGCTTGAACAAGTCCTTTAAACTGAAAAAGCACGTTTTCTGTTAGAGCTTGTTCTAGCGCATTCTATTTATTATCAAGCTTAATTAGAAAATAATACCCTAGGCTTCCAAAGCATTCTGGTTCCTAGTTGTACAAAGTTTAAGTGAGATATTTACTTTTTCTCTTTATAATTTTTCCACTTAGCTCATAAATCTGGGTTAACTATCACACTGCATTCTGATCAGATTCCCTTCAAAGAATGTAGATTATAGACCTGGAAACAAAAGTGGGTATTTACCCAGAGGAATTTCATCAACCCAACTGTGTAGTGCTTTCTAGGTAATTCTGTACAAATTTTTACAATCACATCTCCCATCACTTCTGTTGTTGTCAAGTATAGGAGTTCATTTCAGATTTCTACTGATGCCCCTTTATTTTCAATTTAAAATTAAGTTATAAGTCAAGGACAGGTTTTAATCTCTACAGGGATGTCCTTTGTATGCGTAACATTTGCATTCTTGATATTTTAGGTATATTCTATTAAGAATGAGGGTAATATCTACTTCATAAAGTTGTGGTATTTCTATAGAGAATTTATGGATGTTCTCTTGCCAATGTACCAAATAAATCATATTTTTGTCTTTTAAGTTCCCTGCATGTTCCTGTCCTCATTGGCTGTACTGTATGCACTTACAGCCAGTGTAGCATATTTCTGCACTTAATTAAATACCATTTGTCTTGTTTATTGTTTTAACTTTGTTCATCTCTCTTTTGCAACTGGATTGTAAAGTTTTAGGTTTCTGTATTCTCAGGGCAACAAGCATGGTGATGAACAATGCCAGGCTTCCAAAAATACTTGATGTTTTGTTCTTCTTGTTTTCAAATCTGTGCTCTTGATAGCAAAAGATATTCCCAAATGAACCAATGACCGATTTATTGAGACCCTCCTTTATTTTGTGAAGCAAGCCTGGGCAATGGTGCTACATGTCTCAGCAGTTAGACACATATTAAAGGGAGGGAAGGCATTTTTCGGTGGAGTCATTGATGTGCTTCAAGAAACAAAGTTTCATTAGGAGGGTGTTTAATTAAATGAACATGTCCCCATGTTTTGAATAAAGCTGGGGAGACATAAGAGCTAACTTTCTTCATTAATAACAGGACCTTGGGTCCCTGAAAAAGGGCCTGGTGTCATCAGCTAGCCAAGCAGTGCAGTCAGCTCCGGAACAAGTGGTTGGAAAGGAAATGTGTGAACAATGCAGCCAAACCCATCTCCAGATGACAAAACTTCCGAGGAAAGCATGTGGTGAAGTCAAGCACATCCTAGAACAATTAATTTCAGGAGATGGACCTTGCACTTGCTATTTGAGAAGGGACAGTTTTGGGGACATGGTGACAAGGGTTTGCACTGAAGTCAGTGTCCTTCTGCTTCATCTACCTGGGGGCTCTCTTTTTGGGAGACATGGGGCTAGAAACAGGACAGCAGGTGGTCCTGGGCCATGGAGTTTGGAGTCATGATCACCTGGGCCGAACATTTTGTTTCTCTCCAAGTCCTGCCTGAGTGACTTGGAGCACTTTGTTTAATCTCTGTATATCTGAGTTTTCGCATTGATCACATTGAGTTGGTACTACCTCAGAGGCTCGCTGGGTGATTAATTAGGGTAATGTATCACAACCTTCCTTGTAGTTCTTAGAAATAAATGGGAATATAAGGATTCTTGTATCTGTTTTGAGACCTGCTCCCATGGCATAACAGTTTTCTTACACTGTCCCTAGACAAAAAGGGATCCTGCATAGGAACTGTTACAGCCACCAGCCCATGTGCAGTGCAGGGCAGGGTATTATGAGCAAAGAGGAACCTGACAAGGGTGGACCAAATCAGACTAAACAAAAGTTGTGCATGGAAATAAGCATTTAGTGTTGTCAGTGAAACATTTGACCAGTCCCAATCAGCCTCCCTGGAACTACAGCTATGGCTCCTTGGCAGGAAGTCTCATGTCTTCTTTTTTTCTAAGGCAGTTTAGCAGAACAGGATGGTATCATCCTTTTCTTTGAGTTTCAAATACAAGCTGTCTTCCTCTGTATTCTGACTGCAGAGCACATGGTAGCAGGGTGGCAGGGACACTTCCTGGGAAGATAGTGTAGGTCTGGGTGATGGGTAGGCTAAAGTCTAGAGGAACCAGGCAGTTCCTGTGGGTTTACACAGGACACAAGGACAGAGAAAAACAGATCCTTTCTGTCATGCAGACTCCCTGTCTCTGGTCGGTATCCCCTGTGGAGTTTCAGGCAGAATGAAATGTTAGCGACATTAGCTTCTTTTGAAAACGAGGATGCCATAAAGTAGGATGCCTTCAGAGTGGGGAGATTAGGGGAGAGCAATGGGGCCAGTCATTCTTGTGCGCCCTGGAGGCCCCTCTCCAGGCATTCTGGGAAATGTTTCATCATGCTCCACGAAAGCGCAGTCGGTTATTGACCACTACTGTCTCATCCCTGCCCGCAGGCCACTGCCGACTGGGTGTACATTATTCTATTTTCAGCCTTTGTTCAAGCACAATAAACCTTACTCTCTTATTTCCTTATGACCCCACAACCCTGCTCCTCACACTCTTTTGCCTTAGGTATTCAGGGGTCTGTGAGGGGCATTAACACGGGGACTGGCCCCTCAGAAAGCATTTATGGAAGAAGCCAAAGTCCCCCAGAGCAAGGTGGGAGGAACCTGGAGCTTCCAAGATTTGGACATGGATATCAGAGCATCTTGATTTCCTTGACCCAGCTCAAGCTGCTCTTCTATCTAAAATATAGGCAATGGCCTATTGATTGTTAAGATATGTTTTAAAAAGCATCTGGAATCAGGCAATTAGTTCCTGCTTAATGCAGAATATCAAATCAGGGCCACTGATTCCCTAATTGATCAACTGACATTATTTCTCTTGCATGGCTAGATGTGGACTCAAGCCAAGGGGAGAAATAAAGGAGAAGAAAAAGTTGAGAAAGTAGAGCCAAAGATTTATTAGGCCCCCAAAAGAAATACATCATTTATCCATTCAATTCCCAGTAAAAGCTTGTTTATGAAGGTGGCCACTCAAAGAGAAAGCCAACAGCAGAGATTGTCCATAGCAAAGAGGGGTTATGTGTTTACTGTAAGTAGATGGTGTTGTGTTTCAGATGTTAGAGCTCCCATATCATAAAGAAGCCCAGTGGAGTGCCTAGGTTGTAAAACTAAATATGAGCTATTATCCATTATCAAGGAGAATTTCACTAAAGCCTATGGGCTTTCAGAGAAAGCTGCTTTGGGTAAGATGAGGTAAAATCACTTTTTGGAGCTGAGTCTTGGGGAGTTAGCATGTTTATATGTTGAACTGCAAAGGGTTCAGGCTTTAAGGTCAGTTCATCATAGTTTCAAACAGTTGATCACATACGATTCACATTAATAACTGTAACTTTAGCCTTATTTCTTAGCATCTCTGATTATCCTCATCTGAGAGGTAAAGCAGCATCATGTTTTAAGAATGTGGATTTCACAGCTAGGATGCTGGTAGGAATCCCAGCACTACCACCTTTTAGCTATGGGATCTTGAGCAAGTTATTTCACTTCTGTTCCTGCCTTTGGTGAGGTGAGGGTGATAATGTGTAGCAGAATTGATACCCAACCCAGGTTGCCTTGGTGACCTCAATTTTCCTGTAGATAGGCTTCTTGTGCTGATCATTTTCTTACTGTTGAGTTTTGAATATCTGTTATATATTTTACATACAAATCCTTTACAAGACATGTGATTTGTAAATAATTCCTCTCAGTCTGTAGCTAGCTTTTTTATTCTATTAATGATATCTTTGAAAGAACAGAGGTTTTAATTTTGATCTATTCTTTGATAGATCATGCAGCTGATGTTATAGCCAAGAAAATTTTATTTAATATAAAATCACAAAGGTTTCCTCCTATGTTTCTTATTTTTCAGTTGTACATTTAAGCCCATGAACCATTTTGAGTTAATTTTTGTATCTGAGGAGAGTGATGGATAGAAGTTTACATTTTTGCATATGGATATCCAATTTTTCAAGCACCATTTTCTTCTCCACAGAATTGCTTTTGCAAGTTTGTTGAAAACCATTTGTCTGTATATGTGTGATTTTATTTTTGGGCTGTTTATTCTGTTCCTCTGATCTCTTTGCCTCGCTTTACATCAATACCACCCTATCCCAATTACTGGAGCTTTATAATAAGTCTTGAGATGAGGTAGTGTGAGTAATTCAAATTTGTTCTTTTTAAAAATTGTTTTGGCTGTGCTAGTTCTTTGCATTTTTATATGAATTTTAGAATTAACTTGTCAATTTCTATAATAATGTGAACTAAGATTTTGATTGGATTGTGCTGACTCCATAGATCAATTTGAAGATAGTTGACAGTTTAACAATATTGAGACTTCTGGTTTGTGAATACTACATATCTCTCTATTTAGGTGTTCTTAATTTCCTTCAGCCATGTTTTGTAGGCCTGTGTACAGAGGTTTTAAGTACTTTGTCAGTTAGGTTTATACTCATTTATTTTATATTTTATTTTATTTCTTTTCTTTAAAAAAAAATGATTTTATTTATTATTTCCAGAGAGAGGGGAAGGAAGAGAGGCAGAGAGGGAGAGAGACATCAATGTATGGTTGCCTTTCACCTCCCTCCAGCTATGGACTTGGCTGAGAGCTGGCTTGCAACCTGGTTCTGCGCCCTGGCTGGGAATTGAACCAGTGACCTTTGGGTTTGCAGGCTGGTGCCTATCTGCTGAGCCACCAGCCAGGCTTACATTTTCTAATGCCATTATAAGAGGTATTTATTTCTAATTTTAATTTATTTTTAATTTTTTAATTTTTTATAAAAAGATTTTATTTATTTTTAGAAAGAGGGGAAGGGAGGGAGGCAGAGAGGGAGAGAGACATCAATGTATGGTTGCTTTTCACCTGCCTCCAGCCACAGACCTGACTGGAGACCTGGTTTGCAACCTTGTTATGTGCCCTGGCTGGGGAATCAAACCTGCGACCTTTGGGTTCGCAGGCCAGCGCCTTATCCCTTGTGCTACCAGCCAGGGCCTTAATTTTAATTTTTAGTTGCTCACTGCTGGTGACAACCTATACTACAATGTTGACCAGAGAAGTTGAGAGCAGTCTTTTGCCATTAAGGATGATATTTATGTACATTTTTCATAAATGTCCTTTATCAGTTTGAGCAAGTTTCCTTTTATTCCTAGTTAACATTTTTAAAATCAACAATATATATTGAATTTTACAAAGTGACTTTTCTGCATCTGCTGAGATAATCATATAGTTTTATATATTTTTAAGTTTGTTAATATGGTTTATTTTCTTATGGTTGATTTATTTTCTTTTGTTTTTCAGTTCTGAGATATAACTGACAAATAATTATATTTTAAGTGATAATCTGATATAGGTATACATTGTGAAAGCATTCCTATCATCTATTACCTCACATACTTACCTTTACCTCATATATCTATCTTTTACTGAGAATAGTTGAGTTCTACTTTCTTAGTAAAGTTAATACAGTATTATTAACTGTAGTCACTCTGTTATATATTAACTTCTTAGACCTTATTCATCTTATAAATTAAAGTGTGTACCCTTTTGCTAGCCATTTTCCCTATCCTGTGGCAACCATTATTGTACTTTGTTTCTATAAGTTTGATTTTTCTTTCTTTTTTTTTTTTAGATTTCAAATATGTGATACCATGCAGCATTTATCTTTCACTCACTTAGTATAATGACCTCCAGATTCATTCACATTGTTGCAAATAGCAAGATTTCCTTTTTGCTTATTGAAGCCTGAATAATATTTCATTACATATATCTATATATCTGTATCTAACTCACATTTTTAAAATCCATTCATTTATTGATGAATACTTAAGTTGTTTGCATACTTTGGCTATAGTAAATAATGCTGCTATGAACATTGGAGTACAGATAAACCAAGTAATGATTCTATTTCCTCCAGATATATACTCAGAAGTGGGATTGCTGGGCCATGTGGTATTTTTACTTTTAATTTCTTGAGGAATCTCCATATTGTTTCTCATAGTGGCTGTACCAGTTCACATTTCTATGACCTTCACTTAAGGCCATAGAAGCTTTGAGGATTTAGTGGGTCCATGAAACAGAACACAAAAGATTTGATTTCTTTGTCACTTATTCTAAGAAGAATAAACAAATTCAGGTATCAGGAAGCATGTTTAACTTCAATTTTGTACTTTTGCCTAAAACATCTCTGCTTTTTGGTTTGTACATTTATACAATAAAAAACATACTTCTCATAAATGGTAGTGATGCATTTACTAATAGAAAGCATTATCTCTAATAATTAATAGAGTTCCTACTATTCCAAGGGTAAACCTTTCAAAAATAAAAGAACTATCTCTAGTTAATTATGCAGGTCTGTTTGTCCTTTGGCTAAGTAGTTGCCCAGAAATTCATCTTTATTTCTGGTTTAAACACACTTCAACAGCAGTAGCTTGTTCCTGACTAGAGATCAAATGGCTCTGCTGTTATGGCTATAGCTAACAGGTGACTCTCAGAGACAAACATGCAGAACATGTGTTTGGAAGGGGCAATGAAGGACAAGAGAAACTGGCTTAAACTGATCGCAGAGAAAACATTTCACTGGTTCAGAGACATATCGGCCCATGGTCATTTGTAAGTACATCGTGACCCTGTTTGGCTTTGGGTGATACTTCTGCCTCAGTTCCCCTTCCAGAACAGCCCATTTGAATCTGAGGAGGGGATTAGGAACAGGAACTGTACATAATAATGAAAATATTTCTGGAGGCCACAGCTGCTGTACTGCAATGCTCTACTCACTAGTCTTGCAACACAGACATGGTTTCCTGGCTGTTGTCAGAGATGACTAACATGTGGTTTTAGTAGCCCTCTTCATGGTCATTTGTGTCATGTTCCTTAGAAGGAAGTTATTTAACATATGGAAACGCTTCCCCTATGATGTTCTGTAAGGTTATTGAATTCAGTTATCTTGAAGGCAAATAACTCTCACCATAGGAGGAAGAAAATACCTCATCATACTTCATTAAGTAGCTTGTTAAATACTTAATTCTTTAATGGTGTAGCTTTTTTGCAGCATGTTTGCAAAATAATCCCAATTTTTAAATTTAGCTATAGATGATTATGAAAATACTATTATTCCTAAAGTCAAAAGATGGTTTAGTAAGTAATAAATTATAGTTATTAAAGACAGAGGACCAGCCAGGGCACATAACCAGGTTGCAAGCCAGGTCCATAGCTGGAGGCAGGTGAAAGGCAACCATACATTGATGCCTCTCTCCTTTCCCCCTTCCCTTCTCTCTGGAAATACTAAATAACATCTTTATTAAAAAAGAAGAATTTTATTTCTGTATAGCTGGTTATAATTCATTTATATTTGCATTTAGGTTGACATAATCAATTATTCAGACTAAGTTTACATCTTTACAATGGTTTTTATCAAGCTGTCATCATTTAAATATTTATAAGAAAGCTATATGTTCCAGGGCAGTGTTCCTCAGGTATGTGTGTGGTGGGCATGGAAGTATGCTGATGGATCATAAAATTAATCAAAATATTATGATATTTCACATATATGTCTTATAAGGGCAAGGGTGCAGTTCCACTGATCCTTTTTCTTTTCAATGGAAATTGGGGCTGAGTAAGTAAAGCAAGCCATTGAGGTCTTTTATTCTTCATTATTTTGGCTCTGTTGATATATGCTATAGTTAAGATTGTTTGAGAACCACCAGTCCAGGGGTAATAACATTTTCAAACTAAAACCACATATAAACCTGGGAATGCGACTTCTTATGTCCTTACTTGGAGATGCTTGATGCATGTGACCACAGCACATATTCCAAGTGGGTGAGGCAGGGGTTTAACATTACTTAATTAATCCTTTTCTCCCAACTATTTTGAAGCTGACTCCCTTTTGTTTTTCTTTTATTAAATATTTAATAATATCTTAGAGATTATGAGGGTTCCAAGGAGAACAGTTTGGGAACTGCAGGGCTTAGGGGAACTGAAGAAAACACAATCCAAATCTGCATGCAACCACAGTCAGCTAGTCAGAGGCCTACCAACTTGGCTATGTTAACTATAAAATGTAACCACCCCCTTTCAATTTGTTGTTTGGTTATTTATACTATGATTATTTGACTGTGGCTACTAAGGAATGCATATTGAGATACCAGTATTATCAAAGGAAGATTTACACATGGCTACCATACATACACATGTATAGCAATTCACACACTACACACACACACACATGCATGCACACACACACATGATTTTGCAGGGGAACAAGTCACATTATATTTTATATGACTTTGCAAAGTGGAGATTATCCTAAATAGTCTAAGTGGGTTCAATCTAATCATATGACTTTCTGAAAGGGAATAATCTTTCCTGGCTGCTGTCAGAGCAGGATGTGACCAGGAAGAATACCCAGAGAGAGGTGACACAAGAGGTTTTTGACCTGCTGTTGCTAGCTTTGACAATGGAGGGCGAGGGTTTCCAGACAAACTGTAATAGCTAGAAGCCTCTGGAGGTGGGGATGACCCTCTGTTTAGAGCCAGAAAGAAAAACAGCTGCCCTGGTTCTGGGATCTCAAGTAACTGCATTCTGCCAACATCCGGAATGGTAGGAAACAGATTCTTCCCTAGAGCCTTGCAAAAGGAATGCAGCACTCCTGACATCTTGATTTGATTCTAGCCAGCAAAACATGTGTCAGCTTTCTGACCTAAGGAATGTAAGATAATAGATTTGTGAAGCTTAAGCACTAAGTTTATAATAATTTATGTCAGCAAACTAGTACTGGTATAGAAAACTAGTACACTGGTATAACCTTGATACCAAAACCTGGTAAGAACATTATGAGATAGAAAAATAGCAGGCCAACCTCATTTATGAACATAAATTCTATTGTAGACAAAATATGACCCAGCTAAATCTAATAATATATTTAAAAGGAAAAAATATGTAACCAAGTTGTGTTGATACCAAGGATGCAAGGTTGCCTGAAAAATCAATCAATGTAATTCGCTGCTTTGACAAATTTAAGAGATATCACGTGATATCCTCAATGGATGCAAAAGAGCAGTTGATATCATTTGACATCCATTTATAATTAATAAAGAACCTCTTAGAAAATGAAGAATGAAAATAAAGTTTCCAACCTTGGTAAATATTATCAATAAAAGCATAGATTAACTGTTATACTAAATTGAGTTACAGTAGAAATTTCTGTCCTTGGAAACTTTGAAATTTGGAACAAAACAAGGATATTGGAGTTACCAGTTATATTCAACACTGTCCTGAGAATCTGTAATCAGTACTATATTGTAAATTTTAAGTATTAGAAAGAAAGAAAGAGACCATCTTTATCTGAGATAAAGAAAATTCGAAAACCACAGAGGAACCGTTAGAGTTTTAAATAAAATCAAGTCAGTTTATTGCATAAAAAAAGAATAAATGCACTTTTATATACCAGGAACATACAAGTGACTAGTAACATGTAAAATATATGGGGAAAATGATAAGGCTTTTTTGAGAAACGTTAAAGATGTACCATATTCATTGATTAGAAAACCCAATGATTTGAACATGTTAATTTTCCCTAAACTAATCTGTAGGTTCAAGGCTAGACCAATCAACTGTCAGTTGGGAATAGTTTTGATACAATTTGACAAACTAATTCTAAAATTTATATAGAACTATAAAGGCCAATAATTGAAAAAAATATATATACATACTCTTGCAGAAAAAGCAGGAGGACTTGCTTTACTTGGATAAAAACCCTATTATTTATTATAAACCAATAGTAATATAAAAAATTCCATTATGCATATAAGAATAGAAAAAAAATAGACCATTGGAATAGATTAGAGACTCCAGAAACACATATGGAGACAATTGACTTGTGACAAAGGTAGCATTACAAAGCAGTAAGGATAGAAAAGGTAGTTCCAAATCCCACAAAGGGAAATTGCAATTTCATCCCTACTTATTCTATGCACAAAAAGCAATTCCAGGCAGATAGTTGACTTAAATGTAAAAGACTGTAGAAGACAACATGAAAGAACATATTCTTGCCCTCAGAAAAGGAAAAGAATTTTAAAGGAGACACAACAACCACTAATCATCAAGGATGTGTCATTTGATAGTTTGGTCTCAGGTTATTTCCTATTCTTTTGCTTTTTTCTGTATAGTAGGGGATGATCCCTGGAACCTATGGTGCCCAAGGCCCCTTGTTGGCTAGCTTTTGGTTAGGTTGGATCAATAGAATTCATTGGTGGGAGCTTGGTGGGAGGGAGAAAAGAAGGGGCTCCCTCTTCTCTTCCTACTGTGATGTCCCCCCTCTGGCAGTGACTTCTTCTCCTTCGTGATTCTTCATCCCATCCAGTCCCTCCTTCCGTGATCCTAGTTTATACTGGACTCATCTCTCCTCATGGGATAGCTCCTTAGCTCTGTCTTCCTTCAGCCCTTGGAGAGGTGACCGCTTTCTCTTCAAGCTAATCTCTAATTGCTTTAGCACTTTCTGCTTGGGCTTTCGATAATTCCCAAACTTTTCCAACCAGCCCTCTGTATTAAATTCTTTCCATTGAACCATGTGGAACATTGTTCTTTTCCTCTTTTTTTTTGAACTGCCTGTTCTTCAGACTCATCTCTGATCAGTCCAGAAAAGAAGATGAGTTAAAATTACCTTAAAATTAGGAACTTCTGTGCACTAAAAACACCCAACATATAGAGACTATTAAAAAATCATACATATATTGCAGATGCCAAATCTTTGCCCATTTTCTGTTAATTTTTCAGAGTTAAAAATATTAATTTTAGGATTATGTAACCTAATGTAATTATATTCTTTCCAATAAAAGGAAATAAACTCTTCTCTATTATTATTTATTTTTTGTGTTATTGGTTGGCAGTCAGTCTTTAATTCAACATCTATTTTATGCTCATCCACAGTGTGCTTTTCCCATGTTACCACATGTAATGCTGCTATTTGGTGAAGGTATTCCTGGGGACTGTTCACTAATTACCAAGTAGATAACCACTGTTCAGTTTGGTGTATTTTATTTCAACATTTTCCACACACATATGAGAGTGTGAAAGAGAATGAGAATAGGTTGTTTCAAAATGGAGAACAGATTTTATTTAAAATTTTATTTGAAAAACCTTAAGTCTTAAATGGGAACCCAATATTCTGTTAAACGTAATTTAATACTCTTTTACTCTTGATAATTAAGATTGTGTAACATATGTATGACACCACAATGGTTGTATTTGTGCATAAATTTTTGTCTAATTAGTTCCCAATGGACACTTACACCACTGGTCCAGGAACCACACTTTGAGTACCTTGGCCCAGCAGGTCTCTGGGCGCTTTACCACACTTTTGGGTTTCTTTTAACCCACCTACCCCTTGTAAAGAGGTCTGGGTTACCCTGTCTGAGGGGGTCACTTGTTCCTACTGGGCCCCTGACTGACTGATCTGGCACCTTTAAGGAAGTTTAGAGACAGCCACTGATTAACTCTTTTCAGTTAAGACATCATGCAAACTGCCTTTTTAAGAGAGAGAGAGAGAGAGAGAGAGGGAGAGAGAGAGAGAGAGAGAATATAAAAACAAAAAGCTGGCTCTTCTAACTGCAAGTGACCAAAGTTAATAAGACTCACCTGACAGCAGCCACAACTGCTACCTGCAGGTAGAGCCCTTGAGAGAGACCAGGTGGACAGCCATCCTCCCTGGGCCTGGCTCCCAATTCTCCCATTTTTTTAGTCCTACCACTTTTTGAACAAAATCACACACGGAAGCACTCCTCACACAAAACCAGCCCAGGGCTCTGCATGGGTGGTTTTGGGGGACAGGCATATCTCACTCCACTCAGCCTTGCACCACATATTTTTCCAGGCTTTCCAAACACCTCTCCTCCCATTGGAGCTGCCTGAACCACCCATAGGGAGTATCACCAAGATTTTGATTCCTGATGGATTGCAACCCTCTTTCCCTCTCTAATCTAATAGTAAGGTTCAGGTCTCTTCTTGAGAAAAGCTTGGACAGGAGTGAGTGTTAGGATGCTGGCTACAAGGGATGGAACTCTTACCAGAAATGAAGCCTGTGGGTATGGGGTTTAAGCATTTCACCCCCTACCAGGGGGTCACCAGCTTTTAGACACTTTCCTGGCTCACACCACGATGGAAAGAAAGCTCTGGTCATCAAGGGACTGGTGGCCAGATGACACACAATATCTCCCAGGGACAAAAACTTGAAAAGCTTGGAAATAAAAGCTGCCTATTATTTCCATATGCATTTGGTGTTTGTGCTTGACAGTGAAAAAAGGAAAAACAATGTCCCCAGATAATGACTGATTACAAATATTTCCAACTCTGGGACTTTTATTTCTGTTTTCCAGGTACATAATCTGTTTTTCTAAGGTTTTATTAGAAAATAATTCTTCTGAGAAAGCTCAGCTTTCAGGAAGAGGGCACTAAATTTGTCCTTTGAACGTTTGGTTGTTTAAACATAGAAATGCATGTACCACAATAAGGCACATCTTCCCACCCAAATGAGAAGACAAAATACACCCACAATTTATTCCTTGCTTTATGATTTGTTTGTCATGAAAAAAGCACAGGCATTCTGACCAAACTCTTGGACAGGTAAACTGCAAATGATTCAAAGCAAATATTACTTCTCTGGAAATAATAGCAGAGCCTGTAATTCACAGGTGGCTTTTCTGAATGATGATATTATTAAAAAGAATTTGGGGGGAGCAGTGTCATGGGGCTCTGCTGGCCACAGGCAGACAAAAGGCACATTGATCTCTCTTTTTCTGTGGGCAGGTTGCTTCTCTTTTTGTTAATTTCCCTCCTCAGAGACCCTGTTGCTCCTTCTCTCAAAATATATCTTCAAGAAAAAATGTGGAACTTCCAAGGGATAACTGATATGGTGGTCTCTTCTTAGAATTTCCATGTTGCTGAAATGATGAGATTCTAAAATAAAATTTCAAGTAGGAGAATGGGGTGATCTGAGGAGGTGAGGAATTTTTACTGTTGATGCCCTTAAAACCTTTTACATCAATGATTCTGATCTATCTACCACCACACAGTACAAACCTCTGTTCTACACTGTGTGACCATCCCATACACTCTAAAATGGACCAGAGCTTCTTGTATCTGTTGTCCAAAATTGCAGCAGCTCAGATTCTACACCTCTTGTGATTTTAATCTTCCCAGAAGCCTGCAAAGTCCGTTTCAGACTCTGAGTTTCTGACTTAGTCATTGTTGAGCTAGTTGTAAGTTAGGAACAATGTTAGAATACACCCCCTCAGACTTCAATGCTGTCTCACTTGCTTGCCTTGCTTAAAAAATACACAAGCAAACAAACAAACAAAAACTCCCCACTTTTTGTCCTTTCCAGAGCCTCCTTTTGACCTGATTACATGTGATAATGTGGTGTCTACTTTTCTTCTTCAAGGGGTACCACTATTTATTTAGGATGAGTATGTATGCAGTTGGCCATTGACTTCTTTTCCAATTACACATTGTAGAACATTATATATTATTTTGAGTTGCAATATATTTTTATGCTTTACTTTTAATGGAATTGAAGACTTCCAATTTTTAATTCTGTTCTCTCTTCCTTATTAACAAAATAGTGGATAAATCAAATTCGTTTCTTGGTCAAGACTTTATTTAATGAGTTCTTAGGAAATTCAGGAGTGATTCCATCTATTTATTTTGGTTTTCTTAAAGCAATACAAAAAATCAGGCTGGACAAAAAGTAAAAAAACTTTACAGGAGAAAGCTGAAATAGCTCTTGACAGGTGAGCAGTAAACAACTTTTCTCAGATTCCTTAATTATCCTTTGCTAATCCTTTGCAGTTTTCCAAACTATTTAGGAAAGAAGAGATAATGGTAAAAAACATTGTGTTATTTTAAAATACTTGTCTCAATTGGCATTCAGTTTTTATTCCCAAGTAGGTTCTCATGATAAGCATAGAATCATTTATGCTCAGCACTGAAAGAGAAATCAGAGATTATATAGATCAACCACCTAATAATGTTTAAATCCCTTTTCCAACATCCAACTAAATGGCCATTCAATTTCTGCTTTCATACCTGCAAAGATGGGGAGCACACTGCCTTGCATAAATCTCATTACCCCTTTGGACATCCTTAATCATTTGGAAGGCCTTCTATATATATCAAGCTGAAATAAGTTTCTTAGAACTATTTAACAGTCAGTTATTATTTACAGAATTGTCTAATATCATACCTGAAAAGGACTGTCTAGATGTCATATTCCAATGTTTTCCAAATTGTAGAAACCACCTATGGGTTACAAAATTCAATTTAGTTGGGCATGACCAGCATTTTATAAAAATAAAATAGATTACCTGTGTATAACAACTGTAGCAAGGATACATTTTGTTTTGCCTACAAATTACATATCTTCTGGGCTGCACCAGAGGAACAAACATAGTATAGGCATACTTCATTTTATTGCACTTTGCAGATGTTGCATTTGTTACAGATTGAAGGCAGACCTTCCACCAACAAAGATATTATGACTCACTTGACTATACAGGACTCACTTGATTGTGGTCTGGAACACAACCTGAAATATCTTTAAGGTATATTTGTATCTTATTTTTCTCACTATACAGAGGTGAATGGGCACAGATGCCCCACCACTCAGGGTTCTTGTTAACATTGGATGGAGCTCTAATTCCACAGGTTAGTATTGTCCTGATGATTCATTAAGAGTTTGTTGCTTTCCTAGGTCTAGTTTATTCATGTGTTCTCCCACTACTATATTCCAACACTGTGTAAACTATTGCATTCTATCTGCACCTTCCACTGTACATAAACCAGAATCCTCACTAGTTTTGACGAGAAATCTGCTCACACAGTGTATTTTAAAATGCATTAAAATCACAGTGATAATGGGAAAACTATATAGTTTAATTTTAAGGGTAAACTTAATGCATATAATCTACAGTGATAATGGAAAGGGTGTGTATAGTCTTCCTTGTTTCATTGGCTTTATTTCATTGTTCTCCATTCCCTAAGAATCCTGAAACATCAATTAAAAAGAACCCATTCACCTCTACATGCATAGAAGCATTATTTACAATAGCCAAGTGCTGGAAACAGCCTAAGTGCCCATCAGTAAGTGAGTAGATCAAAAAACTGCGGTACATTTACACAATGAAATACTACACAGCAGAAAGAAAAAAGGAGCCCTGGCTGGTGGCACAGTGGATAAGGTGCCGGCCTACGAACCCAAAGGTCGTTGGTTTAATTCCCCAGCTAGAGCATACAACCAGGTTGCAAGCCAGGTCTCCAGCCAGATCCACGGCTGGAGGCAGGTGAAAGGCAACCATACATTGATGTCTCTCTCCCTCTCTGCTTCTCTCTTTTCCCCTTTCTCTAAAAATAATAAATAAAATCTTAAAAAATAGAAAGAAAGAAAGAAAGCAGGAACTCCTACCTTTTATGACAGCATGGATGGAACTGGAGTGTATTATGCTAAGTGAAATAAGCCAGACAGTGAAAGACAAATAACATATGCTTTCACCTATAAGGAGAACCTAATGAACAAAACAAATAAACAAGCAAAATAGAACCAGAGGCATGGAAACCAGGAACAGACTGATTGTGACCAGAGGGGAGGGGGAGAAAGGGGCAAGGTCTAGTCAAGGAACATGTATAAATGAACCATGGACATGGACAGTAGCTTGAGGATTCACTGTAGGACTGGGGGTGGGCAGGGCAGGAGAAAGCAATGGGGGAAAAACTGGGACAACAGTTAGAACAGTTACAAAACAACAATAAAAATGCAAAAAAAAAAAAATTATTCTCTTTGCCATATGGAGAGTTTTTACCCACAACCAGGTCCCTTGGGATCCTCAGCTTCCCTCTCATAGAATCTATTCCAAACAAGTACAGTGTTCTCCTTTCAAGAATTTCCAGTGAATATAATTTTCTCCCTCTCATTATGCCATTATTAAATTTCATATTATTATATAGTATTTAAAAGGGAACTTTTCTGTCTCAGTTTTGTCTGAGCCTACAAAAGCTGTGAATAATAAAGTAGGCACCAAATACCCAAAAATTCTAGAGAGAGGAATTAGAGCACATATGCAGACTGTACACTACTCTAGGTGACTGATGAAGTCTGGCCAGCACAAGACTATCACCTGCCATGTGGGCATGAAAGAAGCAGGCAGACTTCAGATCCTTCAGCTCATGGAGGGAGGGAAGAAGCTGGAGAACATGGGCCAGACACTGGCCAGTATTTGCTAGACCGGCTAGAAATCACAAGACCATGTTAGTTTCAAGTCAATATGGTCTTTCCTGAGGTGAAAAGAAAGGGCAAAGGTTATGTTCAGAAACCAATACATTTGGAATAATGAGATCAGTCAACACTTTGTCAGGACATTAAATCTGTGCAGTGAAATATCACATGTCTCCAGATAAGGGGTCGGGGGCAAGTCAGGCCGGAACTCTGGAGTTAAGTATGAGCTAGAGGCAAGAAGGAAAGTTTGTAGATGCCTGAGTGAACATGTACATGTGTGCATTAACCCTACACTCAGAGGGCTTGAAAAATCGGAAAGACTTAGCACCTTGTAAAGAATGGATTTTATTTTAAATATTTAAGAATAGGACAAATTATAAACATGGGGGAAGTTTTTCCTCCTTTCTTATGATCTGTGAATTTGAATCTTAGATACCTTTACAAACTAGCAAACATCACAAACAATTGCTCTATTCATTGCCAAGGTAACATCTAGAAACCTCTGTTCTGTCCTCTAAACCATTATAGCAACCCAAGAATCTAATTTGGTGCTTCATAAATGATTCGTTCCATCTCCTGACATTTATTTTTAAATTTCACGAAAACACGGGCTCACAGAATGTTGTGTTTTTTTCCCCTTCTCTCCGGCATTTCTGCTGTTTCCCAGCTGTTTGAAACATGTTGTGTCTTTGAGTTCCTCAAACTACCTCCTGTGATGAAGATTACCTTAATTGCTTGTTTGCGGAACATTCAGTCAGAGACATAATATGCTGTAACAATTACCAATAGGTAAAGGCTGACATTTTACATTCCTTGTTATTCAATTAGCAGTTTCTTTTTCTTTTTTAATTTTATTGTTGTTGTATTACATCCATCCCCTTTTTGCTCCCCTCTGTCCCCCTCCCCACCCACCCATTCCCCGAAAAGTCAATCCCACCTGTTGTCCATGTCCATGGTTCCTTTACACTAGGTTCTTGTCTAAACTGCTCCCCTTCCTTGCCTCTGCCTCCCCTTCCCCCCAACCCCCTCCCCCTGACCACTGAAGGCCTATTCACTGTATTCATATATTTGGTTCTGTTTTGCTTGTTGTTAGTTTTGTTCATTATTGTCCTGTAATGGGTGAGATCATATGGTATAAGAAACTGCTAATTGGCTAAGAGGCCTGACCAATTAGCAGTTTCTTATGACTTCTTGTTTGGCTTTTTTATTTTTCTTTTTGCCTTGAAGCCAGAAAAATCCTTTGAAGTTTTGTGATCACAACTTCATCACCCCCCTAAAGGCTCACATCATGGCCTGAGGAAAGGCTTGTTTCCTTTCCAATAATATTCAACAACCATTTATTGAGCACCTATTATGTTACGGACATTAAAATATATGGAGGGGATACAGATGTGAAGCTGGATCTTGAGTCTACGGTACCTGTATTTTAGTGGATGAATCAGAAAATAAACATGTCAAGTAATCAATCTGTGAGGTCATTTCAGAATGACAATGCTCTGAAGAAAATAAAGAAGCGATGCTACCTTTTTTTGTGTGTGTTTTCGCTCCCTATTTTATACACAAATGATAGCATATAATATATACAGTTGACCTTTGAACAACATGGATTTGAACTCCATGGATCATTTGTACATGAATTTTTTCAATAACTATCTGTACTGTTTTGATACATAGTCGGGGTTCTGCTGATGAGGGGCCGGACCAGGTACCCCTTACTGCTCAGCACATTGGTGTACCTTAGTGTGGCTCTGTTTTCAACCACTGTGCTGAGCAGTAAGAGCTTCTCTTAATTAAAAAAGAAATTTTTTTTTTTTAGGTTTTGGTAATTTTCTTGAATTACTTCGATGAATATTCTCTCCTTCTACTTTCTTTATTCTATCTTTCTTGATCTCCTATTATCCTGCTATTTCAAGTTTTTAAACTAGTGGTCTTCCAATTTTGTTAACTTTTTATATTTGTTTTCCATCTTTGTCTTTTTACTTAGATTCTGGTTGAGTGTTTTTTTTTCAGCTTTACCTTTTAAAGCTTTACTCATCTGCTCTCAGCCTTTTTTTTTTTTTTTTTTTTTTTTTTTTTTTTTTTTTTTTTTTTTTTTTTTTTTTTTTTTTTTTTTTTTTTTTTTTTTTTTTTTTTTTTTTTTTTTTTTTTTTTTTTTTTTTTTTTTTTTTAATTTAAAGATTTTATTCATTATTTTTAGAGAGAAGGACAGGGAGGGAGGATGAAAGGTAGTGAAACATCAATGTATGGAAGCTTTTCACCTGCTCTCAGGTTCTTAATTTCACACACACACACTCCCCTGAATGTTATTTTCTACCATTCTGTTCTTGGTTTATGGTTGCCATGCAGGTAGAGAACCAGTCATCTCTATGTCCCTTCTTACCATGGAAGGAGGAGCATGAGGCAGTCAGAATGTCAGAATATAGATATAAAAGAAAGTTTATGTAGAGACTTGTGATGGGAGACTGAGAGCTATAAAGCTTGGAATTATCATTAGTGCTGAGTGAGATGTTAATGATTAGATTAAAAATCACTGGGCTTGATTAAGTTCCCTTCAAAGGTTATCCAGGACATACCCTGTTCACTTTTGTGCCCACTCAGTCTGTAAGCTTGCTCCACAAAGAGCAAGCCTTTAGCTTTGGAGATAGATAAGGGAAGTTTCCTAAAACCATCTCACCTCTTCACTTTTTGACATTCTTCTCTTGGGAGAGGATGAAGAAGTAAAAAGAATTTCCAAGTTCTAGTAGGACAATGGACATTCCAACTTGCCTGAAACTTACCAATAGATCAAGGCATTTGTGATACTGCATGGTTCTCATGATATTTCTAGAAATCTACCTAGTGTAAATTATATACAACTGATAATAGTAACAGGTAATATTTATTGTGCACTTAGAATGTGCAGAGTATTGGTCTAGTGTCTTACAGGTATTAAGTTATCTCAACCTCATAATTTTTTCCTACTATTTGAAGAGCAATGGTTAATTGCCCAATAAATGCTGACTGTTTTCATCCAGTTTACTTACTCAGATGGCCTGTCTTTGTCATTGTGATTCTTCTGTCCCAGAGAATCCATCCCATCTGGGTTTCTGGCTCACAGGCCTTGTCCATCTGGCCTCTGACCAAACTAGGTTGTGACAATTAATTATAGTTGTTTTGATTCTTTGTTTCTAGTCACTGCCACATTCTGTCCTACACCACTCCCTTCCTTTCTACACATCATTTCCCTCAGTTGTAGTAAAAGTAAAAAACACACTATTTGGCATTTGCAGAACAATTCTTCATAGAGTCACACACTTTTGGAACTAAAAAAATGTCATTAAACTTTCTGCTTTTTGCAGATGTGGAAGCTGGGCCCAGAGAGATGAGGATGCTTGCTCCCAACTAGTTAATTTAATTGTTCTATTTAATTGTAACTATTCTTCAGGTTACTTTCCAGTCCATTCTCACCACTCCATGGAGTAAAAGGGCTTCATGAAGTGGGTGAAAAGAAAGTCAGGCTCTCTCTCTTTTTCTTTCACCCATGTCTCTTTCTATCAACTAAAGAGCTTAGGTTACTTCAAAGTGCAGCTGGGCATAACTTTCATATGATCATGCTGTCATATTACTAATTAATATGCAAGTATCCACTGATATACCATGTTTGTTTATTTATAAATGTTACAAATGATAAAAATGCAGTGACTGCAAAAAATGCATAGATTTCTGTGCATGTTGCTATTTAATCACAGATTTATGCGTTTTGGAGCATTTATTTACCTTTTGAAGGGTAAGGTTTTTAAATTTTTATTTTTAATTACAGTTTACATTCAATATTATTTTGCATTAGTTTCAGATGTACAGCATAGTGGTTAGCCAATCATACGAAATCTGTTCTGAAAGTATCAAGTCAATGTCATTATAATTAAAAGTTTGTGCAGCCAACACTTTCGGGACAGACCTCATATGCTTCACAAAGCGTTTCAAGCACCCACCTGGCACCATCCATAGTTATTACAATATTATTGACTATATTCAAAGGGTTAGTAGTTTCAAGATGTGTAAAAATAGTTGAACTATGTACAAAAACTCTTAAGAAGCCATAGAATGCTAATAAGGAACGATCAAATAAGTTATTAGACTTAACTAACACTCAGTGTTGATGACAATACAGATGGTTAGAAAAATTGAATAATAAGAAAAATAACAAGAACATTAAGAGAAGTTAAATGCAATAGGTTTATCATGAAGTATATAAGCTTCATGAAAGTAGAAAATTTGAGAGCTTAAGTATGAAAAAGTTAGGGATTAATCTTTAAATATATTGAATAAATTTATTCAGTAATGTCAAGATGAAAAGATTTCTCTGGGCTCACTCTCTGAGATAGCCACTCAATAATAAAATCATTACATATACATGTAAAGGAAATAATCCACAAAGTATATATTAAAGAGCACAACCCAGCAATGACTTTCACACTGTAGGCTGCCAGTATGAAGTCACTATGTGGAAATGATCCAGGCCATTTTCAAATATTTGGCCTGATAAACAAATACATCAATATTTTATTAATATCTATTAAGTTCTGCTTAACACACATATATTATATAGCTAATTTATTGTTAATTCTCATATAGAGAAACAAAAGCTCCAGCGGATGTTTGAGAGAGCCACCAACTTATTAAAATGACACATTCTTGGACTCTGACCAAGCCTGGAGTGCCGTCAGAGTAAGAAGAGCTGAAAAAGGGATAGATAGTTGGACCAGAAATACAGATCATCTAAAATTTTAGATTTTTTTCTCTAGGGTTTTTCCCTCCCTTTGTTGACCGCAGAATCAAGGCAGAATTTAGAAGTCAAGTTTTAGGTGGAACACTGATTAACTAGATGATATATAAGGAGGTAGCATGGGAGAAACCAGAATCATGGATGACCTAGTGGCCAGGCCATAGGAGGAAAAATAGAAGAAATTGAACTCATCATTCAACAGAGAATAGTGGTGCTCCTATATACTGGTGCCTGAGCTGCACTCTGGGGATACAGCCATGATGAGCAAGGCAGTAGAATGCCTTTCTTCATGGAATTATCTTTTAGAGATAGAGGCAGACAAGTGAATAGATGATTTTAATGGAATGCATTAATATTTTGAGTGTGGATTAAGAGCAGAATGCCATTGGAGGGGTGTCTGATTCAGTTTTATGAGGGGGATGGTGGGAAATGAGTCTGAAAGGATGAGCAAGAGTGATCCAAAGGATGGAGAAAGAGAGCACTATAGGCAGAGGTCTAAGACCCACCTGGGAGATGGAGATGGGTGTAGGAACTCAAAGTAATTCAAAGTTTGATAGACATTGTGTAAATGGAAAGGAATGATGAGTGATGAAACTGGAAAAAGAAGCAAGGAACAGATAATAAGGGGCTAACAGGGTTTAAAAAGAAGTGGTCTGAGTTTTTCTAAAAGAAGATTTTTATGTTACAAATGTTATTCAGGCTAATGTATTAAGAATGGATTGGAGGAGGCAAAAGTGGAGGCAGGAAGGTCTCCCAGGATACCAGGAAAAATTAAAGGGAGAGGATGTAATGGAAATGAGCATGAAGAGGAATGAGCAGTTACCAGATATATTAAGGAGGTAGACTTGACACAACTTCATGGTAGGTAAGGTGACAAACAGATGTCTTCAAATATATGAAAGCTGGAATTTGCAGGTTCTTATGGGCCTATGGCAGAAGTGGAACTATTGAATGGAATCAAGTTTTAAAAGTAGATGGACATTTTAAACAATGAGCATGGTTCAATTGTGTGATGGGCTAACTTGAAAGACTATGGAGTTGTGATAATGACTAGGTCCCATGAAGATTTTAAGTGAAAGTTGGGACAAATGCCTTTAAAGGATGCCACAGAGGATATTTCTTTATGGCACATGGCCTATGTGATTTTGATTGTCTAGTCAAATCCTGAGATTCTGTCCTGGTTGACATGACACCATGAGGCATCTGCCAAGACTGACTCTAGGCAGACAAACTGTCCTGATATTTACCTAACAGCTCTGGTTTATAGGCTCTACACTTTTTGTTCTGAAATGGAGATATTCAAGGAAACATAGAGGAAAACAGAAGGAATTATGGCATTGAAACTTGCTTTTCTCTACTGAAGCCATTTCAAGCTTATGCTCTATGTCTGCGCACATGGTGATTCCGGGATGCAGCAATGAGGTCAGGAATAAACCCAGACCTCTCAGCTTCTAATTCAGTATACTTTGCCTACTGGATTTATTGATTCCAAATGTTAAGAGCTATTCAACAGTTGGAGCAGACATTAGCAGCATATACTTTACGAAGTTTCTTTACTTTCCTATCCTCCAGATGTTGCTGAGACAACATGACATCAACCAGATAAAACACTGAGGGAAATTCCACAGCAATCAAACCACAGTGTGGATACATCAGTTGAGACAATGCATCCTGATTCAAGAAAAACAAGTGCATTTATCTCTGGATCTAATGTGGTTTTTTCCCTCTAAAGATTCTCAAGCCTCCAACTCATTAACTCACATTGGAATTTTCTCAGCATTAGAAATATTGGGTCATATCCTGCCCCTGCCCCAATTCATAACAGTTGCTTTGGTCTATACTATCTGAAGCTACAAACTTTTATGACACTTATGTAACTTGGGTATAAATACATAAAACTTTTTTTTTGATAAATCAATAAGCTCATTAAAATGAGATCATTCCATGGCATAAATCTAAATGTGGGAAATATTATAATCTTTAACCATTTTTAGAGAACTGATGCTATCTTTATAAGCAGCAAAATTTGCTTTCCATTCAGGCACCAAAATGCTTTCCTCAGCCTCCTTTGCTGCTATTGTGCAGACACAGAATCAAGTTCCCCAAACTTTGAAATGAGGGCTAGTGGAGCCTGAGAAAGAGTCACTCTGTGGCTGTGGCAGAAGAGCAAGCCTGGGTTTCCAGGGAAGTGATGGTAGAGAGGTCCCTAGTACCTCCTATCAATAGGCTGGTGGGGTAAGCTGCAATACTTAGACTCTGAAGGCATCAGGGATGGCATCCTCATCAGTTCCTTGATTAGATTTGTCGTTTCTCCTTGTTGCAGTATTTATGAGTCCAGATGTCATTCTTTTCTTGTCATCATGTGAACCACCCAATATTCCTATATGAAATTTAATTTCTGATTCAAATGAACTAGGGTTGATTTCTGTTGCTGAAACTAATAATCCTGATCGAAAGAGACCAATGCAAAGGAATAATGTGCTCTAATGATTTAAGTAAAAAAGGTACATGGAGTGCTTTCGCTGTTTACTGTTAAACTCTCTTGTAAAATAGTCGTTCACGTGAGGTATAGGAAACAGGAAAAGGAAAGTTGAGTGTAACTGAGTTGCTTACTATTCTGTTATTTTCAGTGGGCAAAGGCTCAGGAAAAAAAAATGCATGGTATGAAAACTATGTTCATATGAAAGTATGAATTACTTTATGACTAATTTGCCCTTGAAAACAGAAACTTCTATTTCAACCAAATCTTTAATTAAGGCACAGTAAGGACATTTTTAGCAAGTTAATTGGGCAAGTGATTTCATTCTATTTCAAACATATTAGCTACCCAGAAAAGAATTCTACATAGAAACAGGTATGAAGAGAGAGACGGTGACATAGGGAGGAGTCTCTCATTTCCCCTGAAAAGTCCTTCGCTTGAGCTTTTCCCAGAGCATGGAGTCAGGCTGTTGTATATTTAACTATCCTGGGGTAAAACCTGGAAATTTCCCTGCCACAAGGGAACAGCAGGAGAGGTATTCTGTCTACATTTCAACTACTTAGAGTGAATTGTGGAGTTAAGGAAACAGTGCGATCATTATTCCTTTTCAGACTAAGGTATTTTTTTTTCCATTGGTCTTATTTGCTTGTTTAGTTAGGATTGTCAGCATTTACTGAGAAAAATAATGTAAGGTTATTGTTATATGTTTGTAGTTATTCTAGTCACAGGTCCATTATCTGTATAAATAGTATAAATAGGTTTTTTTTTTTTGCCTTTGTCAGAGGTGTTAATGTATGAAAAAATACTGGCAGAATGAGGTTTCTGGGATGAGGCAAATATATTTCCCAAGTTTAATGGTTCTAGTTAAGGCAGAAATCCTTAAGCAGAGTGTTGCATAGAGCAAGGCACAAACTTGGTAATTATGTTTCTCCCACAGGGGTTATTAATCCACATTTGGTCTTTACTTTCTTCTAGTGAAATAATTAGAGAAAGCTTTGATTGCATTCACTTATTCACTTGCTCGTTCAACAAAAAACATGCACTGAGCACTTGCAATGTGCCAGATTTTATATGAGGCCATGAGTATTTTCAAAGATAGGATGAGACAAAATCCGTATCTCTAGCAGCTCAATACCCAATTCTGGAAAGATGTTTAGGCTCACATATGCTACATGGTAGTTGGAATTTTTTAGTTGCATGCACTAGAATAGCTTTAAATTTTTGCTACCATTTTAGGAAGGCATTGGAAGGACTTCAGGGGTGGTGCTCACTGTGGGGGAATTACTCATGTAATTCTCATTAGTGCAAATGGGAAAGAGGTGTAAATCCACAGTGATCTAGCTGAGAAAACAAACACTCCTTCTTTGACTTCTGTTGTTTGTTTCTATTTGTTCCAGATTGAGTCAGGGTAATAATCAGGAAAATTATACGTGTTCGATTGCCCAGCTGCTCCAGAACCCTTGGAGTATCTAACTACAATAATTAAAACAAAGCAAGGAGATTCAAATGCCAAATTTAAACCCAGTCAAGAGGGAAAGGAACCATTTAAAGGGGAACATAGGAGGAGTGCTTTGTGGTAAATCAATTTTTACAGAGAGAAGCATGGGCTACAAAGGGAGAATATTGTTTTAAAATGGATGTGGATTGTGGCAGATCAATCAATAAATGTATGCTAAGCTCTTCCTGTGTCCTTAATTCTGTATTAGACCTTTGGGGGCAGCTGGGACAAAGGATACATTTCACAGTCCAGTGGGGGAGACAGAACAACAAATTACATGCGATTGAAACAGCAACTGGAACTGGTGGTTTAAAAATAGGACAGGATATTTGAAATAAGAGCAGTGACAGGAATTTCAGAACCTGTGGTCATAGGTCCTGCTCTCACTTATTCAGGTACTATAAGCTATGCTGCAGCCATAACTAACCATCAATTCTTAGTGGCTTATAACCACTTTCCATGTCTCCTTGCTCTGGGATCCAAGCTGGTGGAGAGCCACTCTCTTGAACATTGCAAAAAAAGGCAAAGAGAAAGCTCTGTGGGGTCGTGAACCGACAAACACACACTTTTATAACTCACTGATAAGACCTAGTTGTGTGGTCCCATTTAACCACATAGGGGCTGGGAAATATAATCCTACTTACATGCCCAGAAATCAGATAGTTGGAAATATTAGGTGAACAGCACTAGTAACTATGACTCTGAGATCACCAGACAGAGTATTCAAATGAGGTCACACTAAAAAGTTCGATGTGATGCCTCTCCCCTGTGTGAGATTTTACTGAAGGGCTAGTGGTTCTCTTATTTGGGTGTGCATCAGAACCACCTGGAGGGCTTATGAAACCATAGATTGCTGAGTCTTACAGCATGTGGGGTGGGACCCAATTTCAGTCCTCTCAAGTTCCCAGGGAATATTGATGCTGCTGATCTGGGAACTGCACTTTGAGAACCACTGGTTTAGGAAAATGTAATGGAAGGTTCATCTCTTAGGTTTCAGTAAAATCTTACTAAATGTTAGAGCCTGATTTGTGTTCTGGGGAATGGGTGGAAACTTTAGATACTCCAGATGGAGAGGGGCTGCTTTCAGAACCCACAGTGTCTCCACCCAGCTTCATCTGGTGACTTTGGAGTCTAAGTTTCTCCCTTGTCCCTTGATGCCACCCTATGGTAGATGCTACCTTTCGCTCACTGGCTGAAAGATTCTAGAAACATATCTTCATATTCCATGACCAAGAAGATAGAACCCAGGGAGAATTTGTTCCTCTTCTTCCTTCCAATGTCAGGTTTCCAAGTCTTCATTTCCTCCTATGGGACCCTCCTTTTCTCAGAATCGCTGATGATTTAAAAATATCCATATCCTTGTTGGGACACCCTCACCCAGACTCACAAATGAGTGGCTCCACAGTACAATGACATCAGAAAACAATAATGTCACATCCTTACAAAAAGTAAGGAGGAGAGGAATGAGAGGCCATTTCCATTGCACCTCTCCCTCTGTATTACAAAGAAAGCATGGCTCCTTTCGTTTTAAAGATTTTCTTAAATTTGGGTTGTTTAGACTTAATTATTGAATAAAGCCAGATGTAGGTGGGTCATTCCATCCAGGTTGAGCTCTACCAAGCACATCCAAGTTTTTTTTTGTTTGTTTTCCCTCCAGGTCACCCTACTTCTCCTTCCTGAACTCTTCCAATTTTTGAACTTTTGACTTCCTGTGAGCATCAGCTTGCATGAAAGTATGCCTAACTTGGGGAACAAGCAATGGCCTGGCGACATCTAAAGGAGTCAGAGAGCCCATAGAAATGTGTCTCTGCCTATAACACTGCATAATTACACAGAGCTCTTGGCTCAGCAGAGTCACTGTAAGTCTGGCCTCTGCTTGACATTTGCATGGATGTCTGGCCTATTTGAGGTGACTTCCAGAAAAAGGAATAGCTGCCCTAGAGCTGCATTCAAATCTCTACCTCTGCCTGCAATTCAAAAAATTGGAGCTTTGAAATAGCAGTTTTCCAGCCAGCTCCTATCATCCCAGCTAAAGTTTCAAAATCTTAAAAATGTTTGAAACCAGAGGCTAACCTCAAGGTACCACATACTCCTGTTTCTCCATAGTCTTTGAAATAAAATAAAACAACAGCTTTTATTCTATATAACTTAGAAATAGTAGCTTCATTCCCATGCTATCAGCAGGAAAAGGACCACTTTTAGTTTTCATCATGTGATCTAATTTTCCTCCTAGCATCTCTACTGAAATGGCATTGATACATTTGTTAGAATTGATGAGCTTGCATGTACACATTATCACCCAGAGTCCATAGTTTACCTTATGGTTCACTCTTGGAGTTGTACATTCAATGGGTTTTGACAAATATATAAGGGCATACATCTACTACTATAATGTCATGCAGAATACTGCCTAAACATCCTCTGTGCCCTGCCTATTGATCTCTCTTTCCCACCAATGCCTTGCAACCAAGATGTTTTTACTGTTTCCAATCATTTTGCCTTTTCCTAGAATGTCGTAGAGATGAAATCATACAGAATGTAGCTTTTCAGATTGTTTTTATTCATTTAGTAATATGCACTTTCAATCCCTTCATGTCTTTTCATGGCCTGATAATTCATTTCTTTTTAGCACAGAATAATAATCCATTGTCTGGATGTACCACACTTATTTATGCATTCACCTACTAAAAGAGATCTTTGTTGCATCCAAGTTTTGGCATTAAGAATAAAGCTGCTATAAACATCTGTGTGCATGCTTTTATGTGGATATGATTTTCAACTCCTTTGAGTAAATACCAAGGAGCATGATTGCTGGATTATGTGATAAGAGTATGTTTAGCTTTGTAAGAAGCTGCCAAATTGTCTTTCAAAATGGCTGTACCATTTTGCATTCCAAGCAGTAATGAATGAGGGTGGCTGTTGCCCCACATCCTTATCAGCATTTGGTGTTGTCAGAGTTTTGGGATTTTGCCGTTCTAATAGGTGTGTTGAATATTATTCTACTGATTATTATTTTAATTTGCATTTCCTGATGACATACGCTGTGGAACATCTTACATATGCTTTTTCATTACCTGTATATCTTCTTTAGTAAGGTGTCTGTTAAGGTGTTTGGCACTATTCTAATTTTTGAAATTAGATGTTCTAATTGTAAGGTGTTGATGTATGAGTATAGAAATGCGATTGTCTAATCTCTAGTTAATTCTAATGGTTCTCTGTTGACTCTTTTGAGTTTCCTATGTAAATAATTACAAATAAATAGTGACAGTTTTGTTTGCTCCTTTTTAATTAGTGTATGTTTATATTTCTTTTACCTGCTGTGCTGGATAGAGCCACCAAAAAATATTGAAAAGAAGCAGTTATTCTTATCTTATTTTTAATAGAAAAGATAATAATTTGAACATTTCACTATTGCCTACACTATTTATGGCAAATACACTTTATCTCTCTTCCCATTCTAATGTTTCTCTCATGAAGTAATTTTTGAATGCTTTCTTTATGTCTATTGAGATGATATTTTGTTTTTTTAAATCTTTTGATGTGGTTCATTGCAATACTGACTTGTGTATGTCAAATGAAACTCAAATTTCTGAAATAAATCAATTTAATCATAGTGTATTATTTATAAATTATGAGATTCAGTTTAATGATATTTTTATTTAGAATTTGTCACTGCTGTTTTTGAATGAGATAGGCTTATAATTGTCCTTTCTTGTACTATCAATGTCTTGTTTTTATATCATGAATATTAAGATTCATGTATGTGTATTTATGAAAGATAAACTCTATTTTTTTAAATTTAATTTTATTGTTGTTATATTACATCATCCCCTTTTTACTCCCCTCTGTCCCCTTCCCCACCTACCCATATCCCCTGCATTTTCTACTTTTTAACAATGGAAAAATTATTTATATATGACTTAAATTATTTATAATTATAATTATTTATAATTGAATCATTCATAAAAACACAGACATAATTATAGGGAGACATACATAGCCTAACACAGGGCTTGACTGTTAATCCCAAGACATAGGTTTGTCTGCACTTTATCCTGGATTTAGAGTGCTCCCAGGTATAGAAAATAAAGACTGGCAAAGTTCTTTGGGAATCATCAAAACTATCATGGAATGCTAAGATGTACTGTGTAAGAAAAATGCAGTAGATACAGAGACCCAGGCTTGAATGTTTAGTAACAATTTGTGTGACTTTGGTCTAATTCATCTACCTCCTCTGAGCTTTAATTTTCTCACTTGTAGAATAAGGAAAATAATTCATACTCATTCCTACCTCATAAACTTGGCATTTTGTAAGCATAGTAAATGTGAAAGTGATTTATAACTTAATGTTAATTTTTCTTCACATACAACATATGTGTATGAATATGTATGTATCTACATATTCATACACATATGATGAGAGTTATATGTGCTGGCCAGTGGACAATTTATTTTTCCACAATTCTGTCTATGTAGATAAATAGAATAAAAAGGAAACCATTTAAGGGACTCAAATAGAGGTTGGTGAGGCTTCATCCAGCTGATTCCTTGATTCAGTTATCATCTGAAGACCCGGTGACTCCCCTGAAGAAGCAGGGTCAGAGTTTCATAAGATAAGAAATGTTGAGCCTCTATTCTTGTGGTTTTGGCATAAGACACTGTTTGCAACTTTAACTGAAACTCATGGTTGGAGGTCATTCCCGTTTTGTGCTCCTTGCTCGATAACCATCAGAATAGTATTTTCCAAGAACTGTTCATGCAAGTTTTATAGCTTATTGACAAGTCAAAGTCCATAAGGTAGAAAATATTGTTGGCAAAACAAAAGAAAAAGGGGGTAAAAGAGAAGGCAGGAAGAAACCAGAAATTTTCTATTTGTTTTAGTTTTTTCCTAAGAAACAGTTGCATATAGGTAGATACAGATCACTAGATAAGTTGATATAGAAAGAAAAACAAGAACAAAATTGTTACCATATATGAGGTCTTTCCAGAAAAAGTCCAGCCATTGTTAATATAACTAGAATGGTTTGCATGATATGAATGTAACCTGGCAGCCAAGGAGAGTGAACCAGAATACACAAGCATAAATAATGATGACTTCACTGTACTAAGTCAGTGGGGGTGGTAGATGTCATTGAATGAGTATGAGTACTGTGTGGCCATCACATTCAAAATGATTGGGCAAGTAGAGCAACAAATCGGCATCAAATTTTGCATTAAGATTGAACATTCCTCTGTGGAAACTATTGTGATGATTCAGAAAGCCAACATCTATCAGCACCTGATGATTGACAACTTCATCTTGACAACACATATGCTCATGTATCATTTCTCATGCAGAAGTTTTTGGTAAAACATCAAATCACGCAGGTGACTCAGACCCTCTACAGCCCAGATTTGGTGCTTGGTGACTTCTGGCTTTTCTTAAAACTAAAATCACTTTTGAAAGGGAAGAGATTTCAGACCACCCATGAGATTCAAGAAAATACAATGAGATAGCTAGTGGTGACTAGGAGAACTGTGTGAGGTTCCAAGGTGCCTACTTTAAGGGAACTGAAGCATCATTGTCCTACGTACAATGCTTCTTGTATCTTGCATTTTCTTCAATAAATGCCTCTATTTTTCATATTACATGGCTGGATACTTTCTGGACAGACCTTGTAAATCAGCATTCATTAGCTTTCTCACATCATACATTCCAACCCTCCACATGTGTCCATCTCACTGTGGCTCCAAGTAGATGCTTTTACATAGCATTTGTTGTAGTGATTATATAAATGGTAAAGGAACAACAATAACTAAAACCTCAAAGGTGATAATGAGTATTAGTTGATTTTACCAAAAATGGGTGGGTTGGGGGAGAGATACAAGTTGTGAGAATTGAAATAAGGAGAGTTTTGAGGTATGAGAAGTGAAGAGTGGGGAAAAAGTGTTGGGGATCAACCATCATTTCTGTGAATGATAATAAGGAAAATGTGGGGAGAGAAAAATACAAAAATGGTGCTCCATGTGTAAAGGCTCAAGAAACTAAGTAAAGACTTAAAGTGTGTACATTATTTTTTGTCTGCTGATTGAAACTAACTATTCCTTTTAATGTGACACCATCATGAGACTAGATCACATGGGGCCCCAGTTAAATTTAGGTTATTCATAAACAAAAAATTGCTTTGGGAGTAGAAAGCTTAACAAAACACAACATATAAATTTACTGATTTCTTCTCTTCTTACCTAGGACATTAAGCAGATATTGATCTCTTTATACAAAGAGAAGAGAAAAGTCTTACTGAATTATTCCCATTGGTCATTATTGTTAATTAGATCAGTTATTTAGTACAAATACAAGACAAGATCCCCCTTACCTCCCATCAGTTTCTCCCCTGTGGATGAAACTTCATCAAAATAAGGTTTTGTTTTTGTTTTTTTTTTTCAGGTTTTTAAATATCATTACATGCTCTAGAGTTCTTGTTTTACTTACCCTCTCCCCCACCCCTGTATTCTTTTTCTCCTATAGAAGAAAAGGTGTGGATCTTTAAAATGTTGAGAGAAGGCAAGAAACACATGGAAAGAACAGTGCTTTGGAATTCTGAGCAAATGAGAGAGGGGGTGATGTAGCAGACTTGGTCTCTGTTCTGCCCATATAACCTTGGCATGCACCATTCTACTGCTCACCCATAACCTCCTACTGCCAACCTGCAACTTGCCATGTGAGGGTTGTCTCTGGACCTCAGATGGGGAGGGCCAGAAGAGTTGGGTAATTAATACCTCTGAGAACAGTCCAGGCAATGATGGATGTGGGTCAGTGCATGAATGCTCCTGATTCCTTCTCCTTGCTGGGAATAGCTCAAAGGCTTCCTCTCTGTAAGCATCCTCATTGGGTTGAGACTCTTTTATTCAATTGCTAATTTGCTTGACAATATTCCCATTTTCACTGTCCTACTACCTTAGCAGAGCTTTCTGGGATCAGCTCCTAAATAAATTATGTGCACTAATATTCTGATCTTAAGTTCTGCTTCGGGGGAAGCCATCCTGAGAGAGACGTCTGGTAGGCATTTGAAAGGGGAGTAAGAACATCAAAGACAAATAGTCTCTACTTCTGTGTTGTGTCCCAGTTTAGATCTCTTTTTCCATGATGAAATTTTGCAAGCACAACACTGTTGTCCTGTATATGCAAGTTGTAATAAAAGGGCAGAATAACTGCATGGTGAGCATCTAATGGATCAGATGTCACAACCAAAAAGACAAGGACTTAGAGGGAAGTTTGTGCCTTTTATAGCACTCTGAAAATAAAAATCCATTTCTGATTGATTTCTTAACATGCCATTCTCTCTCCCTCCAACCCCCTGCCATACACACTTGAATAATTTAGGCTGTTATCTACCTCAGGTTCCAGGCAATGTGCCTTTGACCTGGATTGTCTTCCAGAAAACCTTGACAAGAGATGCATTTTGAAAGATTTTGTACCATGTCAGCACTATATTTAGTGTTCCGATAGTCTGTCAGAGATTCTGCTCCCTGGGTATTGGAGAGAGTAGTCAGAAAACAAATAGGAGACTGCCCATGACAGTTAATGTCCAATACTTTGAAGCTTCAGAGATGGTAAAAAATTATTCCTAATGATCTCTGCAAGTTATAATACTGGTGGAATATCTTTACACGTGTAATGAAAAATAGTATCCTTTGTACCTCACTGATTTTTTTTGATGTGTGATATTTTTGAACTGCCTTGGGCTTATGTTCACCTCCCTTGCATTTAAAAAAAAAATTAAAAAGGAATATACATAACCAGATTTCAGGGTGCATGATCCATCATTAACTCTGTGTCTAGGTAGAATTTAAAAGTGGTACCATAATAATTTCCTAAGGATAGCCACAACTGCCTTTCTAACACTTCCCTCTCTCTACCAGCCCATAATTATTACTTTATGTTCTTGATTCCTCTCTCTCCTGCTTGAATAGTAGGCTCCTGCTTAGAAAGGACATAGCTGTATCTTAGTCATCTAGATTCCAGACAATAATGACTACATAACCTGTGCTCAATAAATAGATGCTGAGTTGATTTTCTAAGACTTTCATGCATCATCTGAAAGCAAATAATTGATATGCTATTTTCAAATAACTTCAATTTTCAGGAAAACAATTGGTCATAGGTCTTGTCCTTTCCAAACTGTTGATTTCTAGGTTGTGCAGTTGGTGTAAAAAAACTGCAGTTCTTGAGTTCTTGGTAATTATCCTATAATTTGGACTTTTTACTATTTAATATTGTTTTTCCTCTATCTGTCTTCATATTTAATAGTATTTTACTATATTCCAAAGAAGGTAATGTTTGGAAGGCTAAAAGGAATTAAAACAGAGAATAAAATCATGATTAAAGCTGCAAGAAAGAAAGTGAATTTTGAGGGCAACATAATGCATATTTATGAAAATTTGCATGAATCTAGTTCCATTTAGTCAACATTAATTTAGCACTTACTGGTAGTTTGCAAAGAAAAAGTACCCTGAAGGCTTAAAAGGTTAATAATAGTTCTCAAGATGCAACTAAAAAGTGATCATCTTTACTGAGTGCAAGAATTGATGGGAGTGGGCAAAGCAGACTTTCGGAAATACCATATTTAAAAAATGATACTATATTTGGAAAAATATAGTACATATGTATTTATATAATGTGGAAAGGAGATGGGCAAAGAGAAACTTAGAAGAGCCCAGAAATTGGAGGTAGAATTAGGAAGAAGGTTTGCTTTTTATTTTATATCCTTTCTTTTTCAATTTTTAAATGAGTGTGTGCATTATTTGATTATAAAAATGTTTTAAAAGGTAGAATAATTCTCAGTTTTCAGAGACCTTAAAATAACCTCACAGAATGTTAATACATGATATATACTATGATTGATTATTCCAAAGAAGCATGCCATTAATTTGTTCTCTTCCAGTATATCCCACCAAGAGATAGAGCTGATTCCTCCTACACCTGTGACTTGCGATGAATATCATGCTGTGCTAATGCCCAACACAAAGTAGGGTCTGGTAAATATTAATTCTCATCTCCCCCTCCACTCTTGTGTTAAGTAAGCAGAGTAGCCTTCTTATTCAGGCCAACAAACAGTGTTAGTAGAAGGAAGAAAGAATACTAGCTCTAAAGAGAGGAAACTTAGAGGGGCTTGAAAAATCTCAAACCAAAAAACAAATCAGTGAAAACTGGGCATTTTGTAGAACATAGAAATGCTGGTCAGGGTCATTCCAAGGCCCCACTTAGATTTTAATCATATTTCCTTATAGATCTGCTTAAAATCTTATTTTTATGACTGCAAATACTTAATATACCCCTCACTCAGCATCCCTCTCTTACATCTCTCCTACTTTGATTTGTTTCTTACCTATTCCCAGCTACTCAAGATGTCAAAGAAAATGCAAGGCAGTCCACTGCACATGCCTGTGTTCTAGAGCCTGGTGTTGAAGGTTCAACTGCTAGAACTGATTCATTATGGTTTTTTTTTTGATGGGTGGTGAAGGTGAGGGAAGATACTCATAGTAGATCAGTTTATTTTTTCAGGGTACAGCTGACAAACAAAAAAAGGTCTGTGATTTCCAAAGGTTTGTTCTTCAAAGGAAAGTACCTCATGCCGAATTTCCAGTGAGACGTAGACCAGAGGAGTCATGCGCAAAGACCATCTCTTATTCTGACAGGAAATGAAGTATATTTGTCAGGATATTGTTCTAAGACTCAAGCAAAAATGATCATCTCTCTTGGCAGTGGATGCACTGCAATAGCTCATTTAGAATCCTGCGTCTACCTTTTGAAGCTGTGCAACCCCATTCAGGGTATTTAATCTTGAATCTCAATTTCCTCATCTGAAGAATGGGGGTAATATCTACCATACAGCACTGCTGTGAGTGTTATATTAAAAAATGTGTGGTAAGTACCTGGTACAAGGTAGGTGCTCTTCAAATATTTTTAAGTAAAAAAAAAATGTTACGTGGGTGGTACTCCTTCCCACATTGAGTGGAGGCAGAGAGCAGGGAGAGAAAGGAAAGAAGAAGAAGTTTCTGTCAATATTTATTCAGTCCCTGGGGGTGTACACTCAAAAGTTTCTAGAATCCAAGCAGATCAAGTAAATGAGACTCAAGTTCTTTGATGCATCTCACATTGAGAGGTGCTATCTGTGTTCCATGTGTATCTGGTTGGACTTATGAATGCTTTAGTCAACAGAGTATGACTTTTGAGGCTAGGGCATAAAAGACCACGCAATTCTTCCTGGATTTCTTAGAGCACTTGCTAAGGAAGTGTGTGTGTGTGTGGTGGTGGTGGTGGGGGTTTGGTAGAGGGAACAGCCACTGCACAAGATGTCTCACTCTCCTCAGTTGCCATTATGCAGAAGCCACCTGTCCAATCTATAGCTCCAGCTGCTCCCCAACCAATAGCACCTGCATTAGCTGCAGCATGTGATTGTGGCCATCTTGAATCCCCAACGCAATCAAACCTTCAAGTAACTTACAGCCTTCTCAATGCTGGCCTATATGCAGGAGAACAAGATTACAACTAGGGCTTCTGTGGTCACACAAATACACTCACCAAATTAAGAGCTACATAGAATGGTTATTTTAAGCCACCAACTTTTAGGGGAAATTTGTCATTCAGCAATAGATGTCTCCAAAAGAGCCAGGCACCTGGGTTGGAGAACATACTTTATCTAAAATGGGCAGCCATTATTCAACTTATAAAAACGTTATGCTGGAGGGTGTGAACAAAAAAAGGGGGTCACATACTAAAACTGACAAACTCAGAAGAGCCTTGCACGGTAGCCTTACATACTCAGAGACCTAAAGCAACCACATAGGATGGTCTGAAATGAAAGCTTTCTAACTAAACATGAGTCCGGGTGGGCAGTCATGTGTTAGGCCAGTATCTTCCTCAAGATAGGACAACCTGTACCTTCACTGAGCCTGTCTGATGCCTTTGTGTATTAGACACATTATCTACTATAATATACCTTTGGGGTATCAGAGTAACTCTCTTTTCCATACTCCTTAGGGCACAATCTCTGACTTGAGCACAGGCCACAGAACCCCTCATTGCTATTTTTTTCTCCCCCACACCATTTCTATGTGCTGGAAATGTTAATTATTAATTATCCTATACCCACCAATGTAAAAGAAGTATGTGCTTCTCCATTTCACTTTTTCATCCAACCTTGGAAATTCGCCACTTGGCTTTCTTTAGCCTCCCTAATCTATCACCAGCGGATTTCATGTAACCCCCTTATAACTTCCCCTTTAATTGTAATGTTTAAAATAAGGTGCAAAACTGTCATTCTCTGGAGCATTTTCTCAATCCATTGAGATTTTGCTTTTTGGCAACTGTCATTAATTTGGCTCAAATGAACTCATTAAAATTGTCTACAGGTTTGGATATGTCTTACATAGAGAAGGGATTCAGGTCTTGGCTGGCCAGCTGTGTGAGAGAAGTTAGTTCCACAAATTTGTGAAATCTCCACGTATTTTAGGTATCAATGATTAATTAAACATTTTTGAAAACACCAAAATGGTGTTTGGTATGCATCACACCAAAGATGCCTATGTGCCACTAAGGCCTGTGAGTTGCCAGTTTGCCCCTGTTTCTAGATGAGAGTGCAGCCTGTTTGCCCCACCCAACCCAGTGCCTTCCTATAAACCCTGGCTATCAGCCCTAGCTAGTGGCCTCCAGCCCAGTAGGAATGCTTCCCTTTCATGTATTAGCTTCCAAAAAACAGCATTTAAGCAAGCATTTGTACATTCTCACATCTAAGCCAAACAAATTCCCTCTTGTTTCACTAGTGATTGGAGCGTTGACCCATTTAAACTTGACAGCAAAATAGCCATTAGCAGGGGGTGTTGTTAGTGGTGTTTTGATCGGGAGGAAATGAAAGAAGTTAAGAGAGAAGGATGAAAGGAAGGACCATAAAAGGAATCTTTCTGGAGGACAAAAGTTCACCAGTTTTCCCTTGCAACTAATTTAAGGGCAATAGAATGACCTCAACAGAAATCAGTAAATCGTTAAGTGTTTTTAAAAAAATAGCTCTTATTTATTATTTTCGGCTGTTGCAGAGGATATTTTGCTCTGGGCCTGTAGGGAATTCACTTCAGTTGTAGAGGAAAGAATTGCATATCTTCCCTTATCAACTTCTTGGGTACTTTCTTTAGGATTGTCAGTGAGGCAGAAGACTGAACCTTGGTGGAGTTTGGCCTCAGAATGGTTTTCATTATAGCATAGCACCTGGAAGAGAAACTAAGTCAGAGGTTCCATCTACCTTTAATAACCAGAGACTACCAAATTAGCAAAAGAAACAGCCATTTACTGGTGAGCCAGATTGGCTTATGCCAACTTGAAACAGGGACATTTAGGTTGTTTTTAATCTTGTTGCAGATAATGTTCTAGTGACTAATCCTGTACACAGGCCATTGTGAACATGTGAATAATGTAACTGATGATTTTAATTTCTGAATCTTTTCTGTGAGACAGGGCAACTCCAATTAAGTCACCCTGTATACTGTGCAGTGTGTAGCATATAAATTAGAGGAAGAAGAAGAGAACTTCCCTATTTCAAACATCCCAATTTTATTATATGTATTTATTGCACATAGAATTCTCAGCCTTGCTTTGCAGCCATTCTTGGTGACAATTCATCTGAAAAAAGTCATGTTGCATGCTTTATAAGTCCTTATTCATACTCATCAAGTGCTTAAAAAAAAACCAAAAATGGAAACAAAAATCCCTCTGAGGTAATATGCCATTTTAACAGATTAAAACATGGCAGGTATTTTTTTAGATCTAAAGATTCAACCATGATCACAAGGCTCAGTACATGGTTGCCTGAAGCTTGGAACTATTCATTGGGCAAACATTTATTGATCCCTGTGGCAGAAACTTGCTAGGTGCCCAGTGGTTTCTAACTCCTCCTGTGTCTGCAGGTAGCCTAGTTTCCCAGGCTCCCTTGTGGTTGGATGTGGACATGTGCCTGACTTTGGACCAATGAGCTAAGTATGATATTATGTAAGCAATTTCTAGGCCTGGCCCATAAAAATTTCCCACCAAATCCTCCTCTGCTTGTAGATCCCCAGGATGATCACCATGGTTGATGGATGATAAAACCTGTCAGTCTGGATCTTTGACCCATCATCCCAGGAAGAAGTAAACTTCTATTGGTCTAACCTGTTCAAGTTCTAAGGTTTTCCTATGTTATAATAATCAGTATTACTTTGAGTAATATAAGCTCCTATCATGTGACTCACTTTAGACTAAGCACCAGGTCCTTGGACTTGAAAATTAATGTGTTTTTCACTGGACTGTAGTTGCCTCTGGCAGGAAGAACTGTGAAAATTATTGTCAGAGGATCTTTAACTCTCACCTTTAACTGGCTGAAGTGGAGAATTAACCCCAGATAACTGAAAGCTTATTCTTTGATTTGTGTTCTGTAACTACTTTATACTTACAGCTCCCCCATGTTATACTAAAATGCTAAGAAGGAAAACATATTTAAATTGTAGCAACACCTTGAATTACAGTATAACTGTAAGCCCAAATGTTTGTCCGCTTATCTGACTAGGTGATTGACTGACTGAATAATTGACAGAATGTCAGACTGACTAATTGTCTAACTAACTGACCAACTGAATGAATGTCTCACTAGTTCCCCAACTTTCTCAGTCAGTGCATGCTGACTGGCTGAATAACTGACTAAATGGCTCTTGACTGAATATCAGGCTGGTTTTCTGACTGACTATCTGAGTACCTGACTCACTGATGGGCTGGCTGACTTCTCTGGGTGATAACAGAAGGGATATGTCACAGATGGAGTGAGACAGCTGGTGGGGGTTGGAGTCTCCATTCCAGCACATAAGCTATCAATTTATTGGCTGCCCTTTTTTTTTTCCAATGAAAAGCCAATCAGCCCTGTGAAAAATAAACACCACTAGAGAAAACATAATTCATAAATTATTATAACAGATTCTGGTGTTTGCAGAAGCATGAGGAAACAAAAACAAAACAATTTTTATAAACCCCCCAAATGTCTCCAAACAAAATCTCAAGCTCAGTCAGCTTCTGTTGCTCCCTCCCAGCTTCAAAGAAGACCCCTCTGAAGCAAAACTGTAGTGTAAAAAATCTTTTCTACGAGCTTTCTCTCTGGAGTTGACCCATTTTCTCTTTTCACCTGACCAGAGACTTGCCCCCTTCACCTCTTTTCTATTTCAAAACAGAGAGAGATCTGATAACCAGTCATTGACACGTGTTGAGTGATTGACTGATCATATTTTGACTGGAGCTCATATTCATCAACACCTTGTCTGAAGTAGCCTTGTGAAGTTTAAGTCTTTTAGATTATAATTATGAGATGAAAAGTGTTCCTTTCAAAAGAAAAAGAATTTCAGGCATCAGCAAACAGGAGGGGGAAAGTGAAGGTCTACTCAACCACCTCTGAATGTGGTCCTGATTTGTTTTATTTTTGGGGTGTTTTCCCTACAAGAAGCCTTTGGCACCACTGCGGAGGCTAGTGCAGGGGATGCCAGAGGTAAAACTATTGGAGAGTTGTTTGAATTAGAACATGTGGAACCTTCTAGATATTGCTCCCACCTTCCTACTTGACCATAGACAGACCTTGATCTTAGGCACTCTTTTCCAAGTCTTTAAGACATACATTTTACCCATTCTAAAGCACTGTGATAGTTTAATGGTTTTCTTTTATTCCATCTTAATCACCTGTGTCTGAGAAGCTGAAAGTATTTGGCCAATAGTCTCTCTACCTCAGGTTAAGAAATTCCTAACAAGAACAGAGAATGAGTCATTAACATATAACATTAATTAGTGGTTGAGGGCACAATTAACAAGGAATGAAAACTCTGGGTTTCAATGTCCGTTTGATCTGTATGTTTGAAGAAAGGTGTATCTTTTGAGTTCTAACAACAAAGGTGGGTATTATTCTCATCTTACCTGTGAGGAAAGTCATACTTAGTTTGGTCTAGTAATATTCTTAAGAACATCTTATCTGGTAGGTCATGGAGCCAATATTTGAGCCTAGTTCTGCCTGACTTCCAAGTTATGTTCTTTCTTTTACAGCACCACAGAAAGAAAAGATTTTCTTTTCCAGGACTTCTTTGTCTGTAGCTACATAGATAACTATTATTTCTAACAATGGGCTGAAATCTACAGGATTTATTTAAAGGTAGCCAATGAGTATCACTGTTTTTAATATGTCATTGTTGTCTTTCAATTTCTTACATCTGCAATTTTCTAAGAGAATTTTCTTTTTTTTTTAAATTAAAAAAATTTTTTATTGTTGTTGTCCATCCCCTTTTTGCTCCCCTCTGTCCCCCTGCCCACCCACCCATTCCCCCCAAAGTCAATCCCACCTGTTGTCCATGTCCATGGTTCCTGAGAATTTTCAATAATATCTTGATTATAATGATTCTTATTCTTGCCATAGGCTTGCAAAAATAAATACAAAGTGGGCAGAGTAGGTTGGGTTACTTTTAAAGCAGTCATTATTAATGTGAAAACAAATGAGAGAGAAGGATTTTATGAAATGAAAAACATGAACTCTTGTCTCTGTCTTGACATATATCTAAAAGAGTAGGTTAAAAGTTTACCATAATACACTTTGGTTATCTGTTCAGTTTCAAATCCAGGATCGATAAGGCTTATCAGAGCATTTTTTATGACTTCAGGAAGGTTATCACCATCTTAATATAGTGATGAAGACAAAAACCAGGCCTCAATAGAGGTCAACACTGAGCAATCAAATTAACATCTGTCAGGAATGACTTGGTCCGGTCTTTAAGGTCAACAAATTCACAGATGTCAAAGTGTCTGAATGGAAAGATAATAATCAGTGACCCTGAAACCTTCTGGGGCTTGGAAGGCAGCTGTCGGGGAGATAAGGAGCTTTCTGTTGAGATACCAAATATGTATTTGAATGTATACTTCCCTGCTTTCCCTTTGTGAAATAAGAAGACATGCCAAAACCAAGTCTTAGTTAACAATGGTCCTGCTGGATGGAGATAAAGCAGATTAGGAGGTTCTCTTTTCCCACAACCACCTTCTCCAGAAAGATAATTCTGAGTCCTTGAGAGAGCTTATTTCCATGTTCTTTCTTTGACATATTAATCTCAAAGAGAAATGGGAAAGAGGTGGGAAGCCAGGAAAAAAAAAAAAAAGAAAAAAAGGAAAGAAGAGATTAGGTATGGCTAGAGGAATAGGTCAAATTTACATAGAAAAGTTCTAAATTCCGTATAGCTTTGTATGCCATTATTAACTAGGTAATCTCTTAACAAGATCTATAAGCTGAAAGGTTTTTTCACTTCACATCAGAAATTTGAGTTCTTAATTATATATAGATTTGGACTTGAATTTATTTTAAAAAAAACTTAAAAAAACTGACAACTGTATCCTTTACAGCCTACAATTTGGAGGTCTAAATGAGTATTATATAGTGATAGTGTAAACTACTGAAAAAAAAGGAACTTCATTTGTTTTGTTTTATAGTGTATTCTCAATGTCTAGAGAAGTTGAGAGGTATATTATCTTTGTCACCATCTGAAAGTCTGCTATTTCATTTTCTTTCACAAAGTGAAGCAAACTAGTCAAATGGAATGTGAAAAACTTGATGGTTAGAATACTATGACAAGAGAGATAAACTGAACTGGAGGCTCTGGTATTCCTGGTGACTCTTAATGAAGTTCAGATTTATTGGGTGAGACAGGGCCTTATGAAAGTTTTATTTTATTTTTTTAAAGAATTAAACTATACTACTCATTTGTGGGAGGTTGGTACTGATTAAGACTGACTTGTATCTTTGCTTTGTGCCAATGAAGACTGACTTGATTTTTAACTGTGATGTAAGAAACAGTCATGTAGTGATGGTCCTTTCTACGCATTGGCCACAAAACGATGAGATTGTGGAACACAATTAGACAGAACGCTATAGTTCAGCTATGTGGCCGATAAGAAAGTTACACTGCTGCTTAGGTATTAAAATGACTCATAGAAAAGCAGAAAAAAATGATTGTAATCAACAAAGAGTAATTAGCTTTGTCTATAAGACTTGGCCAGAGTCTTGCTGGGCTTACCTGGCAGACCTGATATGCAGCAGTAGAAAGAGAACTCACATGGGTAGGATGCAAGACCTGGATTCAGAGGCTAACTCTGACATTCAGTGTATTCCCTTGGAAGACATATTTAACCCCTAGTTATTTGTCTCTACAACATTATTATCAGGAGTCTTATAGGGTTCTTCTGAGGGAAATGACATTCAAATTAAGACTTTCAAGGAAAAGATACCTGGGTTATCTCTCAATTATTAGCCTATAAGTTATCCATGAAGTAGATACTCCATTATACTTTTTAATCCTAAATTGGCTTTTTCCGTTGCTCCTGGGACCCTTCCAAGCAAGCTCCCCATGCCAAACAGCTAGTGTGTTTATGGGAATAAATAGTTAGCTGAATTCTCATGCTCTCACTCTTCAAGGGGAACAAAGCACACCTTTCAAACTGTATGGGGAGAACTTCTCCACCCTCCTACGGCCTCTCTTCTCTTATCCTGAGGTTAAACATTCCTGTCCTACAAAAATCCATTAAAGGCATATTACTACAGCCTCCAATAGTAATGAGGATGATGAACATTGTGGTTGGAGTGTAACATGGCCTCTGGTTCTCCAGCAAACCCAGACTTCTGAATTTATAGGGAGAATCTGGCTTCTTTTAAGCCCATTTTTCCAATATTGCATAAAAGACAGTGGCCATTGAATTGATGAGATTCACGATGGGGTATGACCTAACCTAAGTTTTCATAAAAGTGAGTAATGTCTTTGGCAAACACGCTTATTAAGAAAAATCTCGCCATTGCTGGTAGCACAGTGGATAAGGCAAAGGTCGCAGGTTCGATTCCCCAGCCAGGACACATAACCAGTTTGCAAACCAGGTCTCCAGTCAGGTTTGTGACTGGAGGCAGGTGAAACGCAACCATACATTGATGTCTCTCACTCTCTCCGCCTCTCTCCCTTTCCCTCTTTCTAAAAATAATGAAATAAAATCTTAAAAAAAAAAAAAGAAAAAGAAAAATCTCTGTAAACTTTCACTTGTAAGAAAATATGAGTTTTTGGTATAATTTTTTTTTTGTTAATTAGAAACCTTAGGTTATTCTTAAATTGTTGAATTAAAAATAAGAATTTGATAAAAGTCAGATTGATTTCACCCTTAAGAATGGTAGTGTTAGGTTATGTTTTCCTCTCTATTCAGCTTTTTTGGCACATGTTTCCCTACTTGCATATAAGTAGACATTAAAAAGGAGTAAACCTATTTGTACAGGTTTTTAAAAAAGGGTTTATTCATTATTTTTAGAGAGAAGGGCAGGGAGGGAGGAAGAAAGGGAGAGAAGCATCAATATATGGTTGTTGCATTTTACTTGCCTCCAGCTACAGAGCTGACTGGAGATCTGGCTTGCAACCTGGTTATGTGCCCTGATTGGGAATTGAACCAGTGACTCTTGGGTTCTCAGGCTGACACCAATCCACTGAGCCACACCAGCCAGGGCTCAGATTTCTTTTTATTTATTTTTATTATATTTATTTATTTATTAAAATATTTTATTTATTATTTCCAGAGAGAAGGGAAAGGAGAGAGGCAGAGAGGGAGAGAAACATCAATGTATGGTTTCCTCTGACCTGCCACTAGCTATGGACCTGACTGGAGACCTGGCTTGCAACCTGGTTATGTGCCCTGGCTGGGAATCAAACCAGCGACCCTTGGGTTTGCAGGCCAGCATCTTACCCACTGTGCTACCAGCCAGGACAGATTTCTTTTTAGAACATCTACTGCTCTTTGAAAAATAGCAGAGTAAAGAAGGAACTAATCTATTGCATATTCATAGACCAGGGTATTTGGTGCTAGGATCAATTTCCCCACCTGTAAAATGTCCTGGAATGAAAATAATTCATGCATTTTCAAGTTAACATGAACATTAATGAAGGTCATATACATGAATCTAATTAAGTCAAGTTTATCCTTAATTCGGTCCTTCACTTTCTGAGCCATTCCCAGTACTCTGAGTTGCCCAGTGCTCCCAAGGTCTTTCCTTTGGTCTAAGGACGAAGTCCCTATTAAGGGAAAGCTGCGTAAACTCTCAGTAACTGGTAAGTGACTCATAACTTCTGAAAGTGAATCACCTTAGGAAGATTCCTAGTTGTTTGAGATGGAAGCCTTAAGAATGATACTTAAAGGTGGTGATTTCAGAGGTGAAACACCTGGTAGGAGCAGATTCCTTTGTGGAGGACTGGGTAGGGTCAGCTTCTCTTGACAGCCCACCATGATCTTCCTTACCTATGGAGGAAAAGAGCAGTGGCTGAGGGGTGTGTGTTGTACTAGCTTTGTCTTGAAGAGAATTAGGGTGTGCACGTTCCCTTGAAGATGCTGCACACCTCATCCATGAGAGGGCACTGGTGCTCTAGGGAGGCATGACTAGAATCCTGTCTGAGGAGAGATATCCACCCCATAACTTCAGGAGTGGTTAGCCACTCGTACCACATCTGTGGTTTGTATTTGATTGAATTTATACATATATACCCCTAGGAGTTCTGTCCTTTTGGCCAGCTTTGTATATCTGTGGTCTTCAGACTCTGGCCTCCAGTTGTTAACTTGCAGCCCGTGTGTGGAATCTAATTGCAGGGTGCAACGGGTATTTTTACAGTTAGAGCAACAAATCTGTGATAGAGGATTAAACCAGAAAGGGGCACCAGGGCATGTGGAAAGCCTGCCAAAGGAAGGAAAAGGGCTTCTCCCAGTGGAAAAAAGGAAGGTATAGGAGGAAAAGGAGAGAACAAGTAATTTCCAGTGAAATAAATAATCTCTTACACCTCTCACCCTAAGTTGAGAAATGTCTTTTGACATGGGGGTCAAAGTAAAAAATAGCTAAGGGCTGTGCATACACAGATTTTCACATGGGAGAAAACGGCTTATGATAGTTCAAAACTGAGCACCTAGGGAATTTTTCCCAGTCCTTGGTGACTCTCATACGATCCTGCTTTACTTTTTTCATAATGCTTGAAACTATAGGAAAACAAGCTTAACCATTTATTTGTTTATTATGTATTGTCTGTCATCTTCACTAGGCTATAAACTGTACTGGAACCTTGATTACACTGTTTACCACTGTAGCCTCCACTCCTGGAAATATTGCCTGTCAGAGTAGGTACCAGTAGACCTTGGGTGAGTGAACAATAATGGGTGAAGGTATCAAAATTTCACAGAAAGTGTCAAAGTGATTATATTCAGTGAGGGTTATGGCTTCAGAGAACTGAAAAACAATTCACAATCCAGCCTGCTCTAGGGAGGTTTGAATGTGAGCAAAGTGAAAGTGTTGCTTTTTAGATCAAAGTGACGAAGGATACTGAGTGGTCACCTCAATGGCCATATAACAGACAATATATTTGCACACACATTTAATGTTTTTATTAACTCCTTAATATGTAATTCTGGAAAGCATGTCTGCATGTTCAGCTGTCCTAAAATTGGGAGGAAATATATTATTTCAATGGGCCACATGCCATTAAACAAACTACCAGGGGAAATTCATTAATATTTGTATATTTACCTGGCCCAGCTCTGGAAAAACAGTGATCATATGGCCAGAATTTTATAGGAGATCTTCATATGTCTTTATATTTTGTAGTTCAGAAGATTTGGCTCCATATACATATAAAGAAAATATTAAGTGACTTCAAAATAGAAATGTGATTTTTGTTTTAGTCAACCTTGATTTGGATTGTGGATTCTGAATCACCAGGTAATGAGGGTTAATCAGCTATAGGTAGGATGTTGAAAATTCAGAACCAGTACCTGACACAAGACATACCGGAGCAACAAAGTGCACTTGCTATGGTCATCATGAATTTATGCCTACTTTCTAGTTTTAGCATCAAATGAAGTAGAACAGTCCAGAAAATTAATAAAGCAACACATTTTTGAGTGACTGTCTCACATTTGTACTAGACTGAGGCTGTAGAGAAGACTCAGTATGGTCCTTGCTTTGAGAAGTTCAATTGTGCTGAGGAAATATGGTACACTTGTGTCAATTAGAATCTTTTTAGTTGTTTATTAGTTAGGGTTCCCTAGAGACAACTGGATATGTCTCTACTCATATCTGTATCTATATCGTCTATCTATCTATCCATCCATCCATCATCTATCTAATCTAGCAGCTCTCTATGCACCCACACATGAACGTATGTGTGTGTATTTGTTGAATTGGCTCACACAGTAATGGAGGTTAAGAAGTCCCATGATCTGCCTTCTGCAAGCTGGAGAAGCAGGAAAGCTGGTGGTGTTATTCATTCCGAGTCTGGAGGCGATGGTATAAGCCTGAGTCCAAAGGCTGGAGAATCAGGATGCTGATAGTATAAGTCCTGGTCTGAGTCCAAAGCCCCAAGAACCAGGAGCATCAATATCCAAGAACAGAAGATAGATGTCTCAGCTGAAGCAAGCAAGCAAATAAACAAAGAAAGCAAATTCATCCTTTCTCAATCTTTTTGTTCTATTCAGGCCCTCAGTAGATTGGATGATGCCCACCTGATTGGTGATGGTGATCTACTTTACTCAGTATGCTGATTCAAATGCTAGCATCTTCTGGAGACATCCTCACAGATGCATTCAGAAATATTGTTTTTAGCCCTGGCTAGTGGCACAGTGGATAAGGCACTGGCCTGTGAACCCAAAGGTCACTGGTTCGATTCTCAGCAGGGTTGCAAGCCAGGTCTCCAGCTAGGTCTGTAGCTGGAGTCAGGTGAAAGGCAACCCATACATTGATGTTTCTCTCCCTCTCTCCCTTCCTCTCTCTCTGAAAAATAATAAATAAAATATTTTTAAAAAAAGAACTAATGTTTTTACCAGCTATCTGGGGATCCCTTAGCCCAGTCAAGTTGGCACATAAAATTAACCATCACAAATTCCACATAAATGTAACTTAAATTGGCTTAGGTAAAAAAAAAAATAAAAAATAGGAGTTTACTGTCTCATATACCTATAATGTTCACATTTCAGGTTGACTTTGGTAATTAGTAGATTTAAGACCAGAACAAGCCACAAAGTCCTAGTATTTCTCAGACTCTCAGCTGGGCACCTCTGTCTTCTTGTGTTGGCTTCATTCACAGACTCCCTGTGGATTGTTCCTTCAGGGATTAAGCCTGATTAGTAAATCAACACTTCTTTTTCATCCATTAAGCCAAAGCCCTGAGATGAACTCTGATTGGGCTGATTATCATGACTTGCCCAAGTGAGAACTAGAAGCTCTTGCTAGAGCATGAATAGATGGGGGTGATTAGAGAGCTACTAACGGCCAATAGAGCAGTAAATGGTGACTATCATGCAAAATAATTCAGTTTGGAAATGGCTTAAGGGTTCAGGAGAAGGAGGGGAGGTTAACGTGGTTGGAGTCACTAAAATATACCTTTATCAAAGGATAAAGATAAGCTTGGTGAGAGCCTTGCAGGACCATTTTTGGGCATCTTTAGTTATTAGACATTTTCTGGAGGGCTCAGTGTGTGTGAAAGAATGAACTTGGTGAACAACAGGCCAATGACACACCCATTGTCCAACATACAACTTGCCACCTTGAAAATGCAGTAGAGTAATTTGCTTCCTGGAAATACTTCTAGGTGCAGTGCCATTTACTGAGTCCCAAAGTGCCTAGTTGACAAGTTTTTTTGCCCCATGTTGATGAGGTAAGTTTCATTTCAGTTTTTGATCAGCTATTTGTTTCAAGCTTTGCCTGAGCTGAGGATCTGCTGTATCAACAAGTACACTCTGAAAGCCAGTCTTGAAAGGGCAGGGTGCTGGAGGCGGGTATCACTGCAGGAGCCAGCTCCTCTGCCAGTGTGGAAGGGACTCTCAGGATCCAGCCCTTGTCTGTACGGCAGACATTAAACCTTTTTGAATATTATTTCTGAAAGGAAGCCTTCATATCTTCAGTTAATTTATTTTTATGCTGCCTTTTTATTGACCCACTACACGATAAAACATTGATAAAAGCACTCATTAGTAAACAGGGCTCATCTCATTACATCATGATGATTCTTATTCTATAAATTGCTACTAGGAAAATAGATGCAGATTGTTGTGTTGTCAGAGTTGGTTGTAAACCATCTTTATTTTTTCTGTTGGGGCTCACCAAGAGCATATGTCAACATTGAGCTAGGTTCCAGGGTTCCATGTTAGCATCATCTGAAGGCTATAGGAATTTGAGTTCTCATGAAACTTCCAGTACACTGAAACTGTGTTTCTGCATAAAGATTGAAAGAAGCATAATCATAAAACATGGGATATATACTCCTTTGGGTTGGAAGGATTGATTCATTGGGCTCCCTTAAATATTACAGGGTTCTAAATATGTGTTTCCTGGCAGCTTCCTGAGGAAAGTTGGATGACAATGGATTTCTGGTGTCCTCGTGTTTTACTATGACTATAATGGAATCAAATCCATTGGTCCATTTATTTCACTCAGTAAAATGGACTACTTCTCAGAGATTAATAAATCTCAGAGTAGTTCTCGGGACCATCTGAACATCTTTTTTTTTTTTCCTAGAAAGATGTCTCTTTCCCTTACCATGTTTTAGGATATATTTTTATTGGCACATATTAAAGCTTTAAGGATATTTTTCATACGATTAGTGTATTATCAGTCACAACTAAAAGTCTAGTAACTAAATGCAAGTTAAATTTTTATATATTAGAATTCTATTTTTAATCTTAGAGGTTTCTCAGCAAATAATTTATTCACTCAACAAATGCTTATTGAGATTATTTACAGGTCAAATACTTGGATTAAGTGTTATTTCTTTATTATTAAAGACATCTTTATGTCTCTATTTAAAGGCTTGTATTTGACGATAGACTAATTCTTCATTCTGCATGTGGAAATACTATAGATATGTGCATATGGGTATATGTGCACATATAAGCATACAAATACATTTATAATTAGAAAAAAGTCAAGTCCATGTCACTCACTGAAAAATCTCTATTGACTTTAATGAAGGTAGAAGATCTTAGATTAATGTAAAAAATGAATGACAGTGTAAAATATTAATAGTTAAGGAAAAATAAATTATAAAGATAATTTTCATTTTTAATGAGTTAGGGTTATCCTGTGATCACATTTCAGTTGCTACTGATTTACATATATCATACACAATTGACCTTCTTCTGTATTTAGATGTTTTTCACTTAATTAAAAGAGTTTGTTAAAGATGTAGGTGGGAGTCCTGTGACAAGAGTCTGAATTGGATTTACAACTCTGACCATAAACTATTTAACCTTAGCTAGTTAAAGCCCCTGCTGGCAAAGTAAAGATTGTGTAGTCCTAATGATCCTTCTGAGTGCTAATAGGCTTTGAAATGCAAAATCAAAATGCCCTTGGCTTCAGAAGAAATAGAGAGTCCGGCTCAAGCTTCACACAGACTTGGTTCAATCTGTACCACTTAACTACCTCTGTAACCTTTGATAAGCTACTTAAATTCTCAAAGCAGACTTTCTTCCTCTGTATAATTGGGTTGATGATAGTGCAACTTGTACTACCTCTATAACTTTGGGCATGTGATTCCATCTCTTTGATTTTTAGTTTTTTTGATGTAGAAAATGTAATAGTAATAGTATTAACTCATTGAGTTAGGAGAGGGGAGCAATTTAAGTTAACACAGGGTGGGATTAGTATGGTGTCAGTGGTTCAGAGATAGTCAACTGATGAAAGTCAAATGATGGATGGCCAACTGATGAAGAATGGTGATACTAGTTTGTTCTCTTTCTCCATCTTAGAAAGTTGAATAAGCAAGGCTAATAGAAACTCAAAGAAACAAGATGGTGTAGATAAGATGGTGATAGAAGACAGGCGGGACTTGTGCCTCTGGTCTCAGAGTACCTTAAAGTAGCCCAAGATGGCCCTGGGAGGCCTCGCTTACTATTTATGATCATCAATCCCTCCAGTACCCTGAAGGAATATTGGCTATGCTGTCTACACAACTTAAAAAGCACTTAGAGGAATGTGGTTCCATTAGATTAGGCATAATGGACCCGCTCAGGGCTGTGCTTTGTAAATACATAGCTAATGTCATTCTGACGTGTTTACAGGTCAGGACTCATTTCACAAGGGTCAAGACCTTTGGATGAGTCTGCTGACTCCAGGAGCCAGATCTCTCACCTTTCATACCCAGGACTCCATCCTTATTACTTGAACATAAAAAAATTTTAGAAAGAACCCACTGGCAGTAAACAAATTGCTATTTCAAAAGACTGTTGGGATGACCTTGGAGGTACACATGTCAGATCAACACAAGGCAGTTGTCTAGAGGTGAAAAAAAGCCAGTATCATACTTTGTAGCTGGTTAATTAAGGGCTATTTTTGTCATTTTCAATTCTGAGAACATCAAGAGAGCTACAGTCGAACTTTCACAAGAGACATTCTTGAAATAAAGGTGTGTAAGAGGCTAAACAATCATAGACTTTCTCTCTCTTGAGTAAGAGTTAAGCATTTGTCCTTTTCACACCCTCCAAATTTTGCTTGGTGCAGTGTAAACCAAGATTTCAGTACTTTTCTTTAAAGCTTCCTGGAGTCTAAATTACTTGGAGACGATCTTACAAGAGGAGCTTACTGTTGCGGTTTACCTGATGCCTTTTCCATTTTGCAAGGTCACTGGCATTTCTGATGATAAGATGTAATAGGTCTTAATATTATGTGTTAAAAGCTCATGAAAGTATTTCTTAGACTTTCTCTTTTTAAATTCTCCCCTTTAAATATTGTGTTAAAAACTTATGAAAATATACCTTAGAGCCTCTTCCTATAAGTTCCAGAGGCAAGTTATTTCAGCTTTGAAATGTATCAGTATCTCCTAACTCCGAGCAATTTTGAATCTATACCTAATATGTTAAAACTAGCAGACTTCTATAAGGTCATTTTATGGGAATGGTATTGGTACATGTTTGGCACTCAATGCAAGGCCAAAATAATTTGATTAGAATAAAAAGGTTATATGATTCAAAATTCCATGCATGGCAGGAAAAAATCAGGTGAAGTCAATAATGTCCAATATTAAGAGAGTACCTACTAACTTCACCTCACTGTTCTCCCAACTATCCTTATAAAAACACTGGTTCTCCTTAGCGAGAAGAGGGACAGTATGTTGTCCTTACTCTTTGCTTCTCTTTCAATTGAGAGAAAATTAGGCTTATGTACTTCTAAATAAACAATTGACTTAATTTTCAAGTCAAATGATACTATTAATACTTTACATGTGGGATGTTTACACTGAGTTTCCAAGTAGTCAATATTTAGAAATCTATCTTATTGCAAAATTGATGAGGGAAAATGACCCATGACCTCCAAGTTTAAGATTCCAGGAATGGAACAAACTCTACCAATCAAACTGTTGGGTTTCCCCCACAGATGTGTGCCAAAAAGGATGGGTCAAGCTCATGAACAGGAGCCTGGAAGGAGTCAGCAACCATGAAAAGAATAAAAAGCTCCTTTAGATCTCTGACTTGTAGCTCTGCCCACTGAGTCCTATGACCTTATTATTCCAAGTTAGTCACTGGTCCTGGTCCCAGGATTATGGGATTATTTTCCAATAGGGATATGGTAACTTTTCCCATATTAGAAGAAATTGGCATCTATGATCCCAGGGCCAATACTGGACATACTTGCATACTTCTGGAACTTTGTGTGCATCGCTCTTTCTGATAAAATCCTGTTTCTCTTTTAATAGACATTTCTTCTCCCTAGATCTAGGAAGTTTTGAGCAACCCTTTTTCTTCTTCCTGCTGCATATTGTACCAATCTCTATGCAGTGTAAGTTACACTGTATCATAATGTAAAATCATGTTTATTTCTAACCATCTAGAATTTGAATCCGAAAGGGCAGGAATCACATTGTGTTCACTAATTTATCTCCAGGGCTTTATGCAGAGCTGGGCCAGTTATAAGAGATGATATAAAGCCTTTAAAATGGTGTACAGACAATTCCAGATTCTCATCTCTCTGTTCTTCTCTTCACCTCTCTTCCTTCCCTTTCTTTCATCCCCCAGCCTTCACCTCACTCCAGCTCTCTGCTCAGCCCCTCAGGTTCCCATGTCAGAGTGTATGGTATTGTGATACTCTCTCAAGGCAACATAGGAGATTGGGTTTCCCATTTGGAGCGTATCATCAATGCTAACTAAATCACATAATTGTGTGTCTGCTTACTCCCCGTAGCTCCAGGTCAGTGTCCTGGGTACAGCAAGGATCCTTGTGCATCAAAGTCATTAAACCGGATATTAACATTTGGTGGGCCTAGGAGTTAGTGGTGACTACCAAGAAATGCTAGACAAAATGCTGCTTCTGCTGGTGGCTTCAGAGAAGCCCTCTGCTTTAATGATTAACAGATCATGTTTGTTTCTGTCCCTGATTCCTGAGCATCTCCCCAAAATTTTCAGCATGAAGGCAGTGTCTATTTGGCTACGTTTCATGTAATTCACAACTAGCTTCTAAATCTAGACCTGTCCTGTAGAGGCCTTGAATTGTCCCTTAAAATTGGCTATCTGGTTCTTTTCTATATTGGAACACACACATGTCAGCCTAAGACTATAGACAATTCCGAGGGGTTGTTTTCATTTTTTTAACTGATAGAGAAATAACCCATTGTCTATTTTGGTAGCTAATGTATGAATAATGATAAACAAGATTGGGATGTTTAAACCAAGAAGTATTTTAAATTACTTATTGCTTGGCTTTGAATTGTTCTAGATAACAGTTAATATGTTAGTTGCCTTCTGTCCATTTTGGTGTTAAATTAATTTCTATTGTCTGGCTCACAATGTTCCCTCTGCTTAGATGCACCTTATTTTCTACTTTGCTCCCTTCCAACTAATAGCCTCTCCTTTGTCACAGCTTTTTCCCAGCATAGCAAAATCCTATGCGTCTTCGACACACAAAGGTCACTTCCTCTGATTGCCACGACTAGAATGAAGTGCTCCCTGTTCCACACTCAGAGCTCAGCTTTTATTAGGCTGCATGTAGCTAGTTGTATTTTTTCCCCTATCTCCCTTCACGTGTGACCTTCTTGTAAAGGGCCACATGCATTTCTCTGCTTTCCAAATCACAAGCCAGGGTATGAGGAACAGTAGGTGATGCTTTTTAAGAACTTCCTATGTACCAAGCATTTTGGCACACCACAAAAACAAAGGTTAGAGATTGTTATCCTGATTACTCCACGTCAGTGGTAAGTAATTTCCCCAAAATTCTACACTTTGTGAGGAGTTGAGTAAGAGTTTGAATCCAAGGCCCTGGCTGGTTGCTCAGTGGTTAGGCACTGGCCTGCAAACCTAAAGGTGGCTGGTTCGATTCCCAGCCAGGTCGCATAACCAAGTTGGTTGCCAGCCAGGCCTCAAGCCAGATTCGTAGCTGGAGGCAGGTGAAGGGCAACCATACTTTGATGTTTTTCTCCCTCTCTGCCTCTTTCCCTTCCCCCCTCTCTGAAGATGATGAATAAAATCTTTAGGAAAAAGAAAAAAAAAGAAAAAAAGAATTTGAATCCAATTGGTCTGGTTTCTGACCCCAGGCTTTTCATCACCATTGCTTTTCCACAGCGGAGGCATAGAACTGTGTCCCAACTGACATAGGGAAAGAAAGATCCCGACTAATTGGGGGGCAAATTCCACTTACAGGAACTTGAGGGCGGATTATGTTACAATCCTCCCTGAATAGCTCCTAGATACCTTAAGAAAGTGTGCAGAAGCAGAGTATACACAGGTCCTGAGGTCTCTGTACCCATCACATGGTTAGAGCTCTAATTACAGATGTCTACTTACTTCTCCTGTTTCTGGGTTCTAACATATTTTTTACATGTATTTGCACTCCCCAGTCAGCTAGTTAACTCCTTCCCTTCAAAATGCCTTGAATTTTCCATAAAGCTTAGCAGAATCTCTTGCATGTAGAAGACATTCACTGAAGGAATGGTTATTTGTATCGAATGTAGTTTATAAATTTTAATCGAAGGACAGCACTCATACATTAAAATGTACAGATCCTAAGTGCATAGCTCAGCACACTTTTGCAAGAAAAATATACCCATTTAACTAACACCCAAGAAGTTTTCCTCATAATGTCTCCTAGAAGTCACCCCGCCAAACACAATCACTATTCTTTTATCACCATAGATTTGCTTTGCTTTTTTTGAACTTTATACAAATGGAATAATTGAATATGTGTTTTTTGCATGTGGCTTCACTCATTTGACATTTTATTTGTGACATCCATCCATGTAGAATTGGGTGGTTTATTTGGATAGGTGCATAATATTCCATTGCATCAAAGCAGCACTGTTTACTTATTTACTTATTTTAATGTTGATAGACAAAGAGGTAGTGTCCATTTTAGGGTATTATAAGTGATGCTATTATGAGCATTTGTATACAAACTTTTGGGGGATGGGGTGGGGAAGATGCATGTATGTGTGCATTTCTATTGTGTATACATTTAGGAGTAGAATTGCTGGTCCTCTAGGTAAGAATAACTAAGCTTTTACTAAATAGATACAAAGCAGTTTTCCAAGTAGTTGTACAAATTTACAGCCCCACAACACTGCATGTGAATTCCTGCTGCTTCATATCATTGACAACATTTTACGTAATCATTTTTGTTTCAGTTTAGTAATTCTGATAAATTGGTGGTGGTATTTCATTGTGATGTAAATGTGCATCCCACAACTGATTTTTGTATACTGATCTGGTATCCAATCAACTCACTGAGTTCGCTTACAGTTCACTTACTGATTCTTATAAAGTGTCTGTAGATTCTTTTTTTTCCTTGCATACACAAGCATATCATCTGAAAATAATGATAGCTTTACTTCTTCCTTTCAATAGCATATGCCTTTTATTTATTTTTCTTTCTAGAAGCCCCAGTGCAGTTTTGAATGGCAGTGGTGACCTCCTTGTCTCATTCCCAGTTGCAGAAGGAAAGCTTTAGATATTTCACCATGAAGTACGATGTGCACTGTGGGCTTTTTAGGTACATATTGTACTTTTGTTGAGATGAAGGCAATTTCATTTTATTTCTACTTTCCAATAGTTTGTTTTGAATCATGAATAGGGGTTAATTTTTTTCAAATTGCTTTCTACATTTATGAGGTAATCATATGACTTCTCTCCCTTTTTCCCTCGTTAATGTGGGAATTGCATTGATTGATTTTTGAATATTAACTAACCTTGTCTTCTTGGGGAAAAAAACATTTCAGCATGATGCATTACCCATTTTTATGCTGGATAGACTACTATTTTGTTAAGCATTTTTGAATCTGTGTTCATGAGAAAAACTGGTCATAATTTTCCTTTCTTATAATAATCTTATATTTTGGTGTCAACTTTATGCTGACTTCTGTTTCCATTTTGCTCTATTTTTTTTCTTGATTAACTTTTTAGCTATATATTATTTTACTGTTATTTAGTGATTACCACAAAGATTACAAAATCCATCCTTGGTTTATTATCATGTTACTTTTCCCAAATAATGTTAGACTCTTCATTTACTTTAAATTTTTGCATTATTATAGTAATATTAATATGATAATATTTATATTATGTATAAATATTAATTATTATAACTATATACTTAAAATCACATAATATATGTATTTTGTAAATATTATATAGTGTATGCATTGTATATGTATTATATACACATACAATATTATATATATTATATAATATATACATGGCATGTATATTATATATGTATAAGTAATACATACATTTATAAATATTATAAATGCATAAATTTATATATAATTATATCTTGTATTTCACACATATCTTAACTCCACAAGACATTATTAGTGTTGATTTACTGTTGATACACATTTTTTCCTAAATTTCTACTTTCTCTAATGTTCTTTATTTCTTTCTGCATCATATCCTTATTCTACCTGAAATAGTTTTTTTTCCTTCCCAGAGATTTTCCTTCATTATATCTTTTAATGCAGGTCTATTAGGGCTTAATACTTTCAATTTTTGTTTGCCTAAAATATCTTTTATTTCATCCTCATTTCTGAAGGATGTTTTCACTGTGCAAGATGTCTAGATTGGCAGTTGATTTTTCTTAGTGGTTTGAAGGTACTGTTCCATTTTTTCCTGCTTCTACATTTTTCTCCTGAAAAAGCACCTGTGAGTCTTAGTCTTACTTCTTTGAAGGTAATGTGGCTTTTTATTCTCTGGCTCCTTTTAAAACTTTCTCTTGACTTTATTTTTGCCAGTTTTACACTGATGTGCCTAGTTGTGATTTTATTACGTTAATCCTGGGTCATGATTGTAGTACTTTATGAACCTGTTTGCTATCCTTTACAAGTTTTGGAACATTCCCAGCTATTATCTATTCTAATATATTTTAAGTACTACTCTATTATCCCCTCCTAGAACTCAATTACAAATGTGTCAGACCTTTTTAAAGTTCATCGGATTTTGCTAATGCTCTTTTCTGTATTTTCCATCTGTTTTGCTCCTTGGGACTCAGCCTGGATATTTTATACTTACTCATTTTTCAGCTCATCAATCTTCTTTGTTGTTTCCAATCTACTGTGAAACCTATCTGTTGAATTCTTATTTTCAATTATTGTAATTTTTAGTTCCAGAATTTCTATTTGATGCTTTTCAAAAATATATTACAGTCTTTGGTAAAATTCTCATATTTTCTTATATTTTAAATGTCGTATTAATCATAATTGTTAAAAAATCTGTGTCTAAATAACTCCAATAACTGGATCATATACAAATTTGTCTCTATGTGATTTTATTCTCTTGTTTCATTTTTCTTTTCTTTTCTTTCCTTTTTCTTTTTTTTTTTTTCCAGTATGCCTGGTGGTTTATGATCAAATGCCAGGCATTCTACATAAAAACTGTCGGAGTCTCAGGTGTTAACTTCTTCTAGAGAGAGTTCATTCATCATACCCTCTGATAGGTAGCTTGAGTGGGGCAGATTCTCTTATTCTAATCATATGCAGCACTGATCTGAGGCTGGATTGCAGGTTTGCTAAGGCTCCATTTACCTCCTGTTTAGCCTTGTTCTCTGGGATGAAAGCCTGAGATGTTTACTATGGTGCCCTTTTATTGGGTTGTTCTTAAATTGTAATTTTTGTCTTTTCAGCATATCACCTTGTTGAAAACTGATCTATTTTCATCAGTTCTCTGTGGGACTTTTTAGCTTTTGCTCTGATAAGCCTGAAAATTTGTTTCTGACCTCCCTTCTTTCCAGATTCTTGGTCACTCTAGTCCTGCTTACCAGGGAGCTCCAAACTATGCTTTTTTTCCTATCTACCTTGTGAGATTTCCAAAGCTTTACTGGCTTCCTTATCTCTTAGCCATTGCCTTCTATGCAGTTCCATAGATTTTAACTTCTCACAAAGAAAAAACTCAGCAAATGTCCTGAGTTCAGCTCACTTCCTATGGTTCCCTTTTCTCTAGACTCTTACACTCTCACATCCTGGCTATTATGGCAGCTTTCCAGTACCTTCAAGTAAATGTTTTAGTATTTTGTCTGATTTTCTAGTTAGTTTTGGAACTATTACCATCATAATCTACAGCAGATGTCAGTAGATTTATGTTTTTTAAAAAGCTTATTACTAGCATATGGATTATACTTTCACTGTGGGCATTAAAATATCTTTTGGTAAAAAAAGATGCTAAGACCATTGTAAAGGCAGGTGGAAAATAGGCCTTTGGAATGGATTTATGAGGTGCATGCTATATCTAATCCAAAGCAAAGAAGATAGCATGGAGTTTTGGGTAGATAAACAGTGTTGGTGTTCTATCCTTTGACCATATAAATATTTAAAAATATATATTCGTACAGTGAAATAAGTGGGGTTGGAGCAAGGATCAGATTAAAGGATGTTTAGCATAAGCTCATACATTCAGAAATAGGCTCGTTGGGAAATGAAGAATAAAAATTCTGATCTAAGCCATTGACCTTGGAATACATTCAACAGTTATAACTTGCCAAGAGTAATAATTTTTCCAAATATTACATAGTGTTATACTTCTTCTCACATGCTGAAAAATATGTATTAAATGACATCTCTCTCCTTGGAGATAAGTTATTTTTGCAAAAGACATGGGTTAGGAAGGTTAGATTATTTCCAGTTTTGACCCAGGGTGGCCCAATGGGAAAACTCATCCAGTTATTTTCTGTTTCAGGAAAGCACTGACCATGCTTTGTACCGTGTAATGGAATGAGGAGTTAATGAGATACATAATGTAGTTTTTCTTTTGTTCACTAACATATTAAAAAGCACTCTGTCTTCTGCAAATCTGCCATCAAAGTTTGTGTTATAAGCCATGGGACCAGTTTTGGGAGGTATCAATGGTATCTTGGACAGTTCACTCAGATTCTCATTAACTGCCTTTGCCTTCTTTTCTGTGGAAAAAGAAAGACCAAGAAATAAAAATTCTGATAGTGGTAAAGTGATCTCTCTCTCAATTTTTTGCAAGCAAAATTTTGAAGACTAGCTATTGAACCCAGGAGGGGCCAAACCACTGCTTGAGAATTGGAGGACCTGAGCAAATCACAGTAGACTCCCTGTGCTCCAGGGCACTCTGGTGAAGTTGGGCAATAAGGGTGATGTCTGGGGAGGTGAGACATCTGGAAATGGAACCTCAAGGAATCTGGACATTCTTTTTATTGCCATTAGAGTTAAGGGTGAAGTAAGGGTTTGTGTGTCCTTTGATTTAGTTTTAAACTTTGTATCATAAGCACTAGAAAATTCCTCTAGACATTTAGAAAAACAGTGCGCAGAAGATGGAAAAGTCCTCTTCCTGAAAGTAGTTTTAAAAAGAATAAGCATTTCCTGGACATCTTCTCTGTCATCTAAACATTCCTTCTTCGGTGTCTTTGTACTCTGCCCACAGTCATCTCCCCACTATAATGCTCCTTTCCCAGCTCCACTTTTCTGAATCCAATCAGCCTTCAAACCTAATTCAAACCCCCACCTTCTCTGAGAAGCCATCCCAGATGCAGAATTGATGCTCAGGAAGAGAACAGGCTTGAAATGTGACTCTTCTCCTTAGTGGAGAAGCTTCTCCATGTGGGAATCTTTTCCATAGTACAGATACCTGATGCAGAGATAGGACAGAAAAGGAGGGGATCTGCACATTTAAGAGGCAGGAACAGGATGAGAGCAGTCTGAAGAGACAAGGAAGATCTCCAACCCAAGGGGAAATGAGCTCTAGTGAGGTCAGCAGCATCAGCAAGTCCTGAGAGGGCTAGAGGGTCAGAAAAGTAGCCATTAGGTTTGGTCAATGTGGGGTCACTCAGGCTTTCAAGGTAATTTTCCTGTATATTTGTGCTAAGAGCCATACATTGAAAATTAAAAGATTAAAACTTGCTTTGCTGTATGCTGGTATAGTCATTACCATAATTATTATAGTTACAGAGAATGTTCTACATCATTTTCTTCTACCCTCATGATTTCTTTGGTTTAGGAGGATTTCTCTGCTTCCAAGAGGATTTTGGATAAACATTCCTCTGCTTTCTTCCCTGTCTTCCTCATTAATTCCTCTAAAAACATCACACATGGGAGGTTGCATTCTTGAACTGTTTCCCTTTCAATCTCATTGCCATTTTCTTTCATATTAAAAGCAAACTCAATCTTTGCTGTTTAAGCAAAGTCATATTTGAAGACTGTCAAGCTTCATTAAACCTGAGTATTTTTCCAGGTGGTAAATTATGGCCAATGTAATAGACTGTGTTCAGGAACAAAATCCAGTCATTTAAGAGGTTCCATGGACAGAGAGGTAAAGTTCTATTTACAGGTATTGTATAGCAAAAACCTTTTCCAACTGATTGGGAGAAAACAGCTCCCTCCCCTTTGCCATGGGTTCATTAGGCTCAAATATACTTCTGGCCAGCTTTCTCAAGGAAGAGGAAAAAAATAGATCAATAAAATTTATGATTTCTTGAAAAGATGTTTCCTTGCTGCCACATTGCTTCATGTGGGCTCTTTGCTATTAATAGAATTGTGTTGGTTGCAATGAGGGACATTAGCCAAGGTGCATTATATCAAAAGGTCTGTAAAAATTATCTTTGCTTTGGCCAGCTGAAAATGTTCAGTAACTTTATATTAACTTGGATGTGGGTTTGACATACTAAGAGTAATAATTTTGTGAGGGCATTCCATTATGATAGTGATCATTTAAAAATGATAATAATAATAATAATACATATCTTTCATTGACTGCTTTCCACATGCTAGTACCTATGCCATGTTCTTTGCAGATATAATAATATTTAATCTTCAACATAATATTGTGAACGTGGCAGACTTAGCCATTTTCAAATGAGGAATTTGAAGCATAGGCAGGCTAAGTAACTTCCTCAAGGTTACAAGAAGGTTGAAATTTGAACCCCAATTTCCTAACTCTACAGATCAATTTCTCTTAACCAGACTATGTGACCTATGAATATGTAACATATTAATCCTACAGCATAAATTTCCCATTTAGAAAAATGTAACAGTTTGCTTTTGAAAAGTCACAAATATGTTTCATTTAATATGCAAACTTAAGTGTTCTATTAAGCAGTTCTAACTCAGATCTTTCCATGGTTTAATGTGTCAGATAAAATTACTCAAAACATCTATTTTCAAAAAATTTTTCATGCTGTTCTTTATAACTACATCATTAAATCTACTGATTTACTCCACTGATAAATTAGGGTATTAATGATGTTGCCTATAGCTTTTAATCCACTTAAGAACATCATAAAAATCAGCGCTGATACCATCAGTAATACATATTCATTTGTGCTGGTTAATAGGTTTGAAAAATGAGCTACAGATGGCTTCATGTTTATGGATGTCCATATATATTTTTCAATAGTTAATGAAGACCAGTTTTAGATGCTTGAATATGTATATCTGAAATGTAGATGAGATGCAGAACAGGTATGAAAATCTACCCCTCATTTCCCATATGCTCCCTTATTCCTATCCCTTTATTGATCACTTAATAAACAGTATCACTCAGTTAACTTGGGGCTAAGCATTGTGAAGAGCTTTGCTTAAAAGTCAAGTGTAGATTAGATACAGTTCCCACCTTTAAGGTTTTTATGATAGAGTTTGGCATACAAGAATAAGTTGTGAAATATGTAATATGGATCATATGGTAAAGAGGAACAATGTTGGAGGAATTGAAGTTCCAAGAGATCATGGAAGGCTGAGGAGGTCAGGAGAGGGTCATGAGCTCTGAGGGTGGGCAGGATTTGGAGATGGGGAGGAGTGGTGCTATTCTACCTGCTCAGGGGAAGAGATGGAGAGGCAGCTAGAGGATGAGAGAGGTGGTTAATAGAATAAAGAAGACTAGCCCTACTGTAGCAGACACCATTTGGGATTTGATGGCAGATAAACTTGCCTTAATGTGGAGCCATGATGTGGAGGGTATCCAACATGCCTACCCAACATAAAACAGGATGGCTAGAATTAAATAAAGAATGTTCTCTTCCCGCTAAGTTGACTTTGGGAATGGAGCGGAGGTGATATGGGAAGGAGAAGGAAACATCATAAATGCAAATACTTTGAAATAAATGTTTTGTGGGGTTACTGGTGGGAACTTACAATTGATTCATATTAGATTTCCTATGAAGTTTCCATAATATCTTTTATTAATAGTATTTACATTTATTAGTAAAAATAGTATAACAATATTAAATTTTTTAAAAGAGAAGTCTATATTTTTACCATTCTGTTGTGAGAGAGGAAAACTAGTCTTCTTGTTGTGCATTCTTTTCCAATCTGGACTCATGTAATTGCACTAATAGGGTAATAGAATTTTGTATTTTGCTCTTCTCATGTAACACACAGTTTTCCAAGCTTCTATATAGTGTTTATAATTATGATTTTCAATGAACACATAGTGTTTTATTGAGTCACTTCAACAGAGCTTGCTAAAGCATTACATTGTTTTCTACTTTTTGTCATTATAGATGAGACTTCAAAGGACATTGGTATACATGCACCACATTTTGGCTTCTATTGAATTATTTCCTAAATACATATTCCTGGGAGGGTAGTTACTGGTTCATAGACTAGGAACAAATTGTTACACTTTCTATATCATATCATGCTGCACTCCAAGGCCCATAATGATAGAAGATGCCACCAGTGTGAAAAGAGGGTGCCATGTTACCTCAAATTTGGAGCAGAATAAAAGAACACTGTTATAGGTAATAAAATATAAGTTCAATCACTGGTTAAGTGTGAATTTTATTTCTTTTATACAATTTAATTTCCAGATAAAATTTCTAAACCTATTTCTTCTTATTACTTTCCTCATTATTACTTCTACATAATAAGGAGGCTGAAGTGGATCAGAAAGAAAAGCAGTTGATATGTGATGGGGCAAGAAAAATTAAAAAATGGGAATAAAGGAAGATAAATAAATGGGTATAATGGAAAGATGAGCAAAAAGAGGAACATTGTATAACTATACAATTGTAGTTGATTAATATAGGTCCCTATTGGAACCCTTTGGTTTCTAGGGGCTGTTGGCCCCATCTTTCCCAAGGGCCTGGGAGTTTCTAGTAGGGTAAGGTCTGAAAATTCTCATTCCACCTCCTCAGCTCTGGGCACCACCTGAGGTTTGTTTTTCTTCAAGATTCATTCCACCAGGGCCTTTTGACTTACTTCATGCCTTCTATCTGCAGGTGGTGCTAATGGCCTTGCTCTTGGCCAACAGAGCATGGAGCTGGGAATTCTTGGAAGGACTGGCTATGTATTCTAGGGATTCCTCCCCCTCTCCTGCCCTTGATTTTGGCCTTTTCTTTGGCAGGTGTTTAACATTGGTCTCTGGGTTTGCCCTCCGATTATCTTAGATCCCCATGGATCACAGCTGTGGAGAGGGAGTGCACAAACATGGTTTTGATTTTTTTTTTTTTTGCAATGAAGTTTCAAAAAAAAATTTTTTTTTTTTTTATGTGTAGGACTATAAGTAGGCCCTTGTCTACGCTAGCTGAGAAACATTTAGAAAGGGAATGTGCTGGGGTGGCAAGCCCTGCCTTAAAACATCACACATTTTCTCACTTTATCATATATTTGTCAATGTTTTATTAACAAAAGTGTAAATCTCAAGAAGTTTTAAAATGATTTTAATCATTATGGAGGAGCAGAAGAAGTATAGGCTATAAGAAATAATTTTTTTCTTCCGGAGTGTTTTTTCAGGTTCTAAGCAATGGGGGTGTTTCTTCTCCCTGAATTTCTTTCCCCCTAGATAATCACATGACTTGCTCTCTAACTTCCATAAGCTCTTGTTCAAATATCACTCAGAGAAGCCTCCTCCAACTATTATTGTGTGGAGTCTCCTCCCTCCCTCACATTTGATTCTTGCATCTACTTTATTTTTCTTTGAAGTAATTGTCTGGTACTACTGTTTTTAACTTAGGTTTACTCATATCACTCACTGGCCAAAACAAAAGGTCTCAGAGGTTTTTGTTAACCTCAACTTTTAGAACAGTGCCTGGCATATAATAGGTGTTCAGAAATATTGTGGAATGAATAAATAAATGAATGAAACAAAGACATTGGATTTTCCAGCTTAAAAATGATTGCACTTGGGACGATACCAGCATTTGGAAGAAATGTCTTGGTTACAACAGAGTGGGGTATGAAATGAAGGTGGCATTCTTGATACTAGAAATTCAAATGCATGTCCAGCTGCCAATTTCATATTTACGTGTGAAGTATAGCTAATTATGGGAGCCTGCATGTGGGAGCATGGCTGCTTATGTGAGAGCTGTAGTTCCTGGGAGGGAAGAATGGGGAGGATGGGGTGCTGACTGCTCAGAATCTGAGAAGAGTCAGGATGCAATTACACTACCAGACTTGGGTTGATAAGATTGGGTTGATTAAGAGTATAGGAAGTAGGCATTTTCTGTTTCCTCTCCCTCTAACTTTCCAACAGCGGTGCCATTCTCTTTTCCCAGAAAGCGTCCGAGCTGGAAGTGAAAAGGTAATTGTGAGACAACCATCTCTTCTTCTACAAGTCAGATTGGCCTCAGCTGCTATGGGAGCATAGTGAAGCATAGTGCCCCAGGGCCCAGGTGAGGACATTGCATTGCAGATAGGAAGCCAGCGTTAGGAACATGCATAGTGGTCCACAGCATGCAAGACTGAGCCTGCTTCTCTACCTGCCCAGTGTGCCTGCCCTTTACAATGAATGTGGCTTTGTAGCTCTTCCCATCAAGATGTGCAGTCTATTTCTCAAGTATCGTAGAAGGGACCATATTCCAGCCCCAAGCCTAGGTCTCAGGATGCTTTTAAGAGAGTCTCCTGTGGCTTTGTGGCCTGAGGTGAAGAGGGCAGATGTGCAAGGAGCACCTTCTTTACCTTCCCATTATCCCTACTAAATTCAAATAATGGCAGCAAAGAAGAAGTGTATTGATAAGGAAAAAAACATTCTGTTTATTTCATTGTTCATGGCATTGAGTTTCTGTGTTTTATTGCTACACAATGTATACCCCCAAACTTTCACTTGGAGTCCTACCTCTGCTACATGAACAAGTTTGGGCTAGCCTGTTGACCGATCTGGGGCATGCGACTCAGTTGCCACTTTCACTCCAGCTATCAGACAGTTACCAGACATGTGGTGAGGGCATTCTAGACTAGGCAAACCCCAGATGACCCACCAGGGGACTTCAGGCATGTGAGCAAGCCTGGCCACGATGGGCAGAGGTTGGCCTAGATTCTCATACCATGCAGCTGACCCATGCACTTTCAGGCAGAAACAAATGATTGTTGTTTTAAGCTTCTAAGTTATAAGGACTTGTTATATAGCAATAGATAACCAATGTACTTAAATTCAGGGGGGGAATGGTTGGGGTCTAATATATGATTGAATTTGAGAGCCTTCCCCTACTCAGCCACCCATAGGGGAAAGTGACAGTGTGAATGTCTGTATCAAAATATTCATATAACCAAAGAGCAGAAGCAGCTGGTCTCCAGACACTGCAAAGGAGTTCCTTATGTGGGAGCATGTTGAAACTCTGGCTTCAGTCATGAACCTAAAGCAACCAGCACTGGCCTTGTGGATACTGCCTTAATTCTGGATCTAACAGAGTTGGAGAGGGCAATGTCCAGGAGGATTAGACCCTTTGATAATTGAAGCAGGAGGCGCTCTCAAGCTGGGGAGTTATTTGCATTCCAAACTGTGACATTGGAGACTTAGTTAGGTGAATATAATGATTATATTGGGCTACTGGTCTAGGCTTTTCATCTTAATGTGGACTCCACCCATATCCTGCCAAAGATCCTCCAAATCCCACACAACCCCAGGTCATGAGTGTCAGGATGTTGATGATATTAGCATGTAGGAGTGATAGAATAAAATGTGTAAACCCAGACTTGGTGGTAATTGATTGTGAAGTCAAAGGAGTAGAAATGGAATAAGGTGCTTTTAGGCTGCAATCACTAAACTTGGCTTATAGTCATCCCCCACCCACATTCCCCATCTCTGCTCTGCATACTACTCTCATTTCTGTTTACAACCTGTGTCAAGAATTTCTGAACTTTCCCTGGATAAATGCTGGAATTAGGGTTGACTTTTCCTTTGAGATAAAGGCTCAGGACTAAAAACATACTTTCCCTGTAGTGAAGTAGCTTTCTTATCCAATTCAAAGAAAAAAAATTTAAAACATTTTATTTATTATTTATTTTTAAAAGATTGTATTCATTATTTTTAGAGAGAAGGGCAGGGATGGAGGAAGAAAGGGAGAGAAGCATCAATGTATGGTTGCCTCTCACCTGCCTCCAGCTGCAAATTTGGCTGGAGGCCTGGCTTGCAACCTGATTATTTGTCCTGACTGGGAATCAAACCAGCGATCTTTGGGTTCTGATGTCAGCACCTATCCACTGAGCCACCAGCCAGGGCCAAAGAAAATTTTGTATTTGCTCAGGATGACAATTTTAGGAAATTGAAGCATCAGTCAGGCAATGCATTTTTCATGTTCCAGAGAATGCATTAACTATAGTGACTGGCTGAATGTTGGAAGATAAAAAAGATGGCTATGTGGCTACGGTGGAGCCACCTGATGATGGTTGTTTACAGCTTTGTTTATTGTTTTCTGGTCGTAATGCTGAAGGCTCAGAGCACTTTGCCATGTGTGTAGTTAAAGTGTTCTTAATTGACCTGACAGAGATGATGGCGTCCACTGTCAGCTGCTCCCCTTGCTTCTTCCCTTCTCTTTTTGGAAGCTTTGGTCATATCTTATTTCCTCTGTGGTTTGAGTTTCAGATAAGTGTTTTGGAAATATGTCATGGAAAGAATCACAGTTTCTAATATTTACAATTTAGACTGTAGTTTCTTTTAAAATATTAATGTTTCCTGGGTCAGGTTAAATCATTGCATACTTGCCTCTCTATATTTGTTTTGGTTCTTAGTCAGAAATTTCAAACTTGGCTTTGTAGGATTTGTTTGCCTCCAAATATCAAGGGGATAAAGAAAAATTAATGTAGCAGGCATGCCCTTTCAAGGCTAGGGTGCAAATGGCTCCAACCCCAATTCTTCTCTGAGTGTGTGGTCTAAATACCCACCTCTAGAAGGAAGTATGGATATGCTGATACCCTTTAGGCTCCTGCTGCATCCTTGGTTGGTCAGGGATCCATAAGGATCTGGAGTAAAGAAGTCTGGTCTTTCTTGACCCTATATTGCTGTGTGTGTCAACCACAATGCAAATCAGACAGCAGCAGCCTCAGTGAGCCATGTCCAAGGTGCAGGCAAAGTCCTTGACTTCCCAAATTGTCCAGGTGTTCAGGAGGCTTCACCCTTATGGTACATAACCCTCACTGATCATGTTGCTCTCCCTAGAGTTCCTCTTTGGGAGGGTTTCTGGTTGATTTGTCTGGAATATTTGGTTTAAAATCTATTAAACCTCTATTCCTTGCTGGTAAGAGGCTGTGGAGATTCAGGCAAGGCCAGGGCCTCCAAGGAACCTAGGAGCCTGGAAGAAAATCAGATGTCAGAGGAGTTCCATTGGAGAGCAGCTCCTGAGAGATAGACCAGAGGCTTCTCAGTGACATATTGGCAGTGAAGTCTCTCCAAGGGTGGATGTCAGACTCCTCAGATGGGGAAGCAGTGCTAGGGGTGATTGCACACCAATGTCTCAAACCAAAAATTGCTTGCCCATCACTTCTTTTACATAGCTTCCTATGTAAAAACACTTCCCAAGGAATAAGTAAGCATGAGGAGTATTGAGTTAAGGTTAGTTCCAGGATCCAGCCATTGAGACTGATGCCTGTCTCAATGCCACTGTCCATAGCCACTACCACCTCTTTGGGAAGTATCATTCTTCCTCCAAGGTCATTAGGCCATAGCTTCCACACCTACCCTTCTGTCTGGATTCCTTCCAAGACAGACCATAAGATAAAGAACATACATGCAAGTGGCTTATTTAAGGGAAGGTTCTAGGAAGCACATTGGGAAATGAGTCAAAAAAGAGAGGAAAAATAATGAGCAGGTAACCAATAAGAAAAATTGAGACTTACCCTAACTGAAGACCCTCTGAGAGACTGCAGAGACATCGCAGAACTATTGTGCTGAGGCATGAGGAAACTGGGATACTGGTCCATCAACTAACACTCCTTATTTGTTAAGAGTCATGCTCACTCCCTGGTCTTTATGGCAGAGCACCCACCTGTAGTCAGAGGACACCCTCAAATAGAGTTCCAGGGAAGCCTTGGTATGTGAGAAAAAGGATATGAGTGGAATGTGGAGATTGTCCATTAGTCTTTATAAGGCAGACCATGCTCAGTGTCTCCAGGGTGTGTACTTTCCTTGCCTATCAGTGCAGTGGTTGGCAATTTTTCTAATCAAAGAAAAGAAAATAACACACACATGCATACATTTAATTCTTCCCAGAGCAGTCTACCACGTTCATAAAAGAACATTGTGACAGTAGGCTAAGGATACATCCAATGAAAAGCACCAAAGAGTTGGTTCCATCTTGAGGCATGGGGCCTTTTGTAATTCTTCCCATTTAGTCATTGATTCAGGTATCAGGAAGTGGGCATCAGGAAGGCAGCTGCAGGGAGTTTACAGTAGCTGGGAGATGGTACATGGACAGGTGAAAAGGAATGGGGTAGGTAACCACAGAATCCATGATACTTCTCCTTTTAGTGCTTTATAGCAATTAAAAAGTTTTCTTTGATTGTGGGTTAGCACACTGAAGACACCTTATATAATATTGGGAATATGTGACAAGATTTAATATTGTTGTTACTTTCACTCTCTCCTTTTCTCTCAACATGATTTTGATTAAGCCAAACATGCAAGTCAGGGAAAGGAAACATTTCAGGTAGTTATGTTGCCTAGGGTGGAGCTAATATATTGACATGCTGCATTGGTATTTCCTTTGTTTTAGTGTGTGGTCATAAAATAAAAATGTCTTTGATTCATTCTCAGAAGGTTTCATAATATGTTCCCATGTGGTGGTTGCTGTTTTTCATGAGATGCCACATGGAGAATTTGAACAACCTTTTCAGTATTAACTAGTTAGGGATTTATGGATAGATCCAGAATTTCCACTGGAATAAATGACCAGAGTTAATTTTCTCCTACTAGGATTCTAAACAGCAGAAGCACATCTTCCACTAGGAGAATAATCTGTTAATGGTGAGGGAAGACATTCTCGAGTGTAAGGATTGAAGCTACGATTTTCATAATGGAAGGAGTGAGTTGGATTTGCAATCTGCCTCAGTGAGAAATGGAATTTACTAGTGCTTCTGCTTGAACTTCAGGCTGATACAAATTGAAATGGCAGAATTGATTTTCTTTTTAATATATGACATTATAAGAGGGATAACAGACTCCCGTATTTCCCATCTCTCAAAGAAATCTTGCCTCAGTGCTTCATGGAGAGCCATTTTTGTATCCTAAAGAAACTTCTCTTGAGCTATGGCATCAGTGTCAGAAATCTTGCTTGTCTCTCTAAAGATAATTATTGCTTTTGTTAATTTGCAGAAGAAAAAAGTAAGGTTTATTGTAAAACAAAAAATCTAGAAGTTGTCTTCTGCTTTCGGTTTATAATGGTCATGAAAAAGGTTATAAATTTTAAGGAGAAAGGAATTTTCCAGATTGGGCCTTTTCAAATTGGACTTTGAGTCTCCTTTTCTGAAGGTAAGAAAAATGAGCCACTTTGGCTGGTGGCTCAATGGATAGGCACCTGCCTGCAAACCCAAAGGTCCTGGTTCGATTCCCAGCCAGGGCACATAACCAGGTTGCAAGCCAGGTTTCCAGCCAGGTCCATAGCTGGAGGCAGGTGAAAGGCAACCATACTTGATGTTTCTCTCCCTATCTGCCTCTCTCCCTTCCTCTCTCTCTGGAAATAATAAATAAAATCCTTTAAAAAATGAGCCAGCTCTAGAGACACCTAAAGTTAACTATTAGCTGCCTGCTAAGTTGACTTAGTGCTTAGAAATTCCTTACCAATGGCACAACCCCTCCTAATGTCTAAATCAAAGCCTCAGTTACTTCTGTATTTGTTACTTTTGGCATAAAGGGAGTGATCTGAGGAGAGGTTTATTTTCCAAATATGCCAATATACCAAGAAAAATGTTTATTTTGGAAGTCATGTATGTGAAATGCTTGTAAAACTGAAAGTCACTTACAAATGAGAAGCATCGTTATTGTTATTGGCGAAAGACTCAAAGTATTTGTTAAGGCACAGTTGGCCTTCATGGAACATGCAGAGGTCCTGAAGGGGTCATGTGAGTGGTAGTGCCTTCAGAGACCTTGCAACTCTCTGAACACTCTCACGGACTGATTTAGAGTCAGGAGTGCACCCCTGGGATAGGAACTAGCTGATTGGGGTCCAGGTCCATTCTATAAAGAAGTCTTCCAGATGATATGCCCATCCAGACACAGACTGTTGATTACCAAGGTTGGTCACTGATAGATGTACTGCTTAAAAAACAAAAGGATATAAATGTAGCAAAAGAAGTAATTGGTGATGGCCAAATGCAATGAAGTCACATTATGCATGCATTTACCTAATCTTCCCTCCTCTAACCCAATGACTACCTCCTAATTGCTAAAACTTGTGAATGTGTTAGGTTACATGACAAAGAGGATTTAAGTTTACAGATAGAAGTTAAGATTGTCAATCAACTGATCTCAAAATATGGAGATTATCCAAGGTGGTTTGGGTGGGCTCAATGTCATTGCAGGAGTCCTTAATAGTAGAAGAAAAGGAACGTATGAGAGAAGGTCATCTTGAGGCCACGTAAGAAGGTCTCAACCCTTCACTGATGGCTTGGAGACAGAGAAGCCAATGAATGGAATAACTTCTAGAAGAAGGAAAAGGCAAAGAATGAATTATTTTCTAGGCACTCAGCAAAACAACACCTGGTTTTAGCCTGTGAGACAAGGGTTAGATTTCTAACCTACAGAACTATAAGATAAATAAACTCATGTTGTTTAAAGTTGTGGTAATTTTTTACAGAGGCAATAGAAAGCTAATACCACTGGACCATTTGTACCATGGTTTTGTTGTTGCTACTTAATAATGGCTCCAGTTTATTGAGTATTTACCACAGATATAGGCCGTGCTCCAGGGGCCTCACAAAAAGTAATTTATGTAACCTGCACATCAAGTTGATGATGTGAGGAAGATTAACATCCTTGTTTTCCAGAGGAAAAAAGTTAGAGCAGTCAGGTAACGTGTCCAAGTTCTCACCTCTTGTATTTTTGTGAAACTGATTTAGCACAGAGGATTTCAACAGCAGGTGAGGTTCTCCTGACTTTTAAGCTTTACTGCCAACCTGTTCTGCCATGTGGGAAAGTTATAGATGGGAAAGTTTAAGCCTTGGATTGGTAGGGGAATGGTGTTCAAGTTAGAGCAACTCCCTTTGGGCATGTGGTTCTCAGGGTCGGGCTTTTTAGCAAATCTTAGTGTTTGTTGAAAAGTACAAATTCTCCCAGTCTGTAAACAGACAACTTTTCACCTGCAGGTTATAGAAGGTATAGGACCAGGAGGTGAGGTGGGGTTGGAATGAAGAAGCATGGGATGTCAGGAAAGTTCTAGGCAACCAATTATGAATGGACATGTGGTCTTATAATTATTTATTTATTACATTTTAAAATATTTTATTTATTATTTTTAGAGAGAGGGGAAGGGAGAGACGCAGAGAGGGAGAGACACATCAATGTATGGTTGCCTTTCACCTGCTTCCAGCTATGGACCTGGCTGGAGACCTGGTTTGCAACCTGGTTACGTGCCCTGGTTGGGAATAGAACCAACAACCTTTGAGTTTGCAGGCTGGCTCCTTATCTACTGTACCACCAGCCAGGGCCTATGTCCCCTTTTAATAAATACAATGTGTTTATCTTTCAGAGCCAGGAGTATGGCTTGATATTATAGGAAGTCCGTGCATTTTCTAAAAAATTAATGAATGTGGAATAAAAGCAAAAAGTTAACATTAAAGCATAGTTTTCACAACCAAGTTTCTCTTACTTTGCTGGGCTACCGACCATCTACAGGGCATAGCAATCCCTAATCCTACTGCTTCCACTCTGTGTGCTATTAAAAAAAGAAGAATCAAATCATTATATTGAAATCAGCAAAACAAATCATGCTGCTCTTGATGAGAAAGTGATGAAGTGTTTTCTCGGCTTTTGTTTAAGATTACGAAGTAAAAGTATTTAATCATGCCTGGAAAAATACATAACCATTGTGACATAAAGATTTTTAAAGGATTCTTTCAGGCCCAAATTAGCCCTTCCATTAGCCCTGCCTTGTTCTAGGACATCGCACACCACCAATTTGTGGAATGAGTGTGTGGGAGCAGGAAACTATGTTTGTCATTGACCCAGGTCATTCAAGGCTATTTTTTAGCATGCTAAGTGACACAGACAAAACCAAATGAGGATATGAAAGTGGGCATAGGGAGGGCATTATGCAATCTTCCCTGGAGGACATGGTCATTGATTTTGGAGAGAGAAGAAGGGAGAGACTGAGAAAGAGAAACATCGATGTGAGAGAGAAACATCAAATTGCTTGCCTCCTGTACATGCCCCAACTGGAGATTGAACCCACAATCTTTTTTAGTGCATGGGCAAAGCTCCAACAAACTGAGCCACCTGACCAGGGCCTTGATTTTTTTTTTTTTTTTTTTTTTAACTCCAGTCATTCTAAGCTTTAGTATTGCTCAAACAAATTAAAATGTATCTCAATAATTTAGATTAATGTAGGCCTCTTCAATGAAGACTAGTATAAATTGCATTAAAAATGAGACCATTAAAAACTCTCCTGGCAGCTTTATGTAGAAATATAAGCATGCAATATAGTAGTAACATTAATAATAAATTGTTTTATCTGCCTTTCATCCCAAAGGGTTTCAGAGAGATTTATCAACTTTACAAATAATGTGTGTGTGTATAAGCAATGCTTGTTTGCATTAAGCTTGTGGGTATTTTCTAATATTATTAGCTCCCTTCTCCCTAATATGGGTTTTAATGTTTATTGATTGGTATTCTCCATATTTATATATTACACATGTTCATATTTATATATGATACTTCTTCTCCCTTTATCATTTACGCACTATGAGCTTCCAAGCTGTTTTGTGTGTGTTCCCATCATTAAAAATGTTGGTACTTGCACCCCTCACATATGTAGCTATACATAAATAATTCTATCATTAGTATTAATGATAGTAGATATAAATCTATATTTCAAATAATGTTCTTGAAAATTTCTTCATCTTTTTAGCCAACTTAAATGTTTGTGTACTTTTAATTATAAAATATTTTTAAAATACACAAAAGTAGGAATAGTGTTATAATGCAACCCACATTTTCATTACTCACTTTCCACAATTATCGACATTTTTGATCATTATTACTAGATCATCATTTTTACCTGGTAATAGGGCTAATGAAGAATTCATAGTAGAGGCAAAATTTTAACCTAGGTATCTTCTTTTTGTGCATTGTGTTTGCACTTTTAGTATTATCTTTAATCCATAATTTCAAGAGAACAATAATCCTTTAAGATACTGTTTCCATTAGTCAGCTGAAGCTGCCACAACAAAATACAATAGATGGGTGGCTTCAATAGCAGAAATTAATTTTTTCACAATTCCAGAGATTAGAAGTCTGAGATCAAGGTACCACTAGGAATAATTTCTCATGCAAGCTCTTCCTGGGTTGTAGATATCTGCCTCCTTGCTTGTGTGCTCACATGGTTTTCCCTCGGAGAGAGAGTGGCTTTCTGCTATCTTTTTCTGTAAGGGCATTAACCCCATTGGACCAGGGTCTCCACTGCCATGACCTCACTTAACTCCTATTGCCCCCCAAAGGTGCCATTTACAATATCAAAGCATTGGGTTAAGGGCTTCAACATATGAATTTTGGGGGAATACAACTCAGTCTGCAGCTATAACTTTAATTTTTGCTAGTTTTAAAATGTAATACTAGACACGAAATGAAAATTACAAACTCTCTTTCCTGGCAAACTTAACTACAATATGTTGTGATATGTTAAAAATGAACAAATGAGGAAAGAATCCACTGGCTGAGATTCTCTCAGATACCTGTCATCATACACATGCTATGACATATATGGCCTGAGTGAGGGCACCAGTGTCACGAGTAACTGAAATATTAGCAGCTTATTTTTCCTTATGTTTAAGAGAAAAATATCTGTCACCAGAGGTTTTAGTGGATCTTTTTCCATGCTCACTTGCATATCACTCTTCTATGTAACCACATTTTGGACGGTATCTGTCTTGACCTGGTGAATTAAACACATAATTAAAGTAGCCAGGCTTTGTCTAATTCGTAAAAATAAATCTTTATTTCGCTTGATAAGAAAAGACCCTAGTGTTTGGCATTCTGCCCACTGAGGTCATCCACATAGAAGATCCACAGTAAACCAGTCAGAGCATATTCAGCATCTAGCATGCTTTGAATTCCATTCAACACTCATTCCAGTGTACAACAAACACTTACTGAGTATGTATTGTGCACCCCGGACTGTTTTTGTTGCTTGGGCATATATCAGTGAACTAAAAATGGAATATATATTTTAGTGAAGTGGAATAGAAAAATATAGATTTATAAAGTATGTAGAATGTTAGAAGATGTAAGTGCTATGATAAAAATGAAAAGCAAATTTAGGTAAAGGGGAGTGTGTGTGTGTGTGTGTGTGTGTGTGTGTGCATGCAATTTTAAATAGAGGGGTCAGGGTAGACTTCATTGTGAAGATGAGATTTAAGTAAGTATTTGAGAGGCGAAAAAGTTAGCTATGGGGCCAGAATGTTCTGATTAGAGGGAAGAACACTGCAAAGACCTAAGGCAGGAGTGTACCAATTTTATTTGACCATTAGTTTGAGAGCTAAGGATTCTTAAAGGGTTCTTAAGATTTCTAAGACGTTGACAGTGAAATGAAGCATGTGTGGGGGCAATGCAGATTTTGAAGAGATGGACATGATATGACTTTGTTTTAAAAGGATCAGCCCAGCTGCCTTATTGAGACTTAAGTCTAAAAAAGTGCACAGGAAGACTAAGTAAGAGGAGCCTGGGAGATTGCTAATGGTGGCTTGGACTAGGTGAGGAGCCACCGTGATGGGAGACATGGTTGGGTTTTGGATATATTTTGTAGGTACTGCAAAAATCTATCCTAAAGCAAATGCTACTTTATGATAGAGTAGATGAGAAAAAGGAATCAATAATGAGTTCAAGGTTTTTGGCCTCAGCCACTAGAAGGATGGAGCTGGCATCAACTGAGATGAGAAGGCTGCAGGTGGAGCTGGTATTGTGGGGAAGGTGCAGAGTTTGGCCTTGGAAATTATGAGTTTGAGATGCCCTTCTGGTAACCAAGTGAAGATGTGGAATAGGCTGTGAGATAGGTGAGTCTGAAGTTCCAAAGAAAGACCTGAGCTGGAAATAAGAATTTGGAAATAGCTGACATAGACAGTGACTACCAAGTGTCAGGCAGCATGCTAGATGCCAGAAATACGCAGTAAATAAGATGGACTCCCATTTGTTTCATTGCCTTTCTGTTTTGTTGGTGGTTTCTTTTGCTCTGTAGAAGCCTTTTAGTTTGATATAGTTTCATTCATTTATTTTTGCCTTTATTTCCCTTGCCTTTGGGGTTAAATTAATACAATCCTCCCTAAGACCAAGATCCACAAGGTTAGCATCTATGCTTTTAATGTAATTTATTGTTTGAGGTTTTAAACTTAGGTATTTGATCAATTTTGAGTGAATTTTTGTATATGAGAATGAACAGTTTCATTCTTTTGTATGTGGGTTTCCAATTTTCCCAGCAGCATTTACTAAAGAGGCTTTCTCTTATTATTGTCTATTTTTGGCTCCTTTGTCAAACATTATTTGTCCATATGTATGTGGGTTTATTTTGGGGCTTTCAATTCTGTTCCATTGGTCTGTGAGTCTGTTTTCTTGCAATAAACATTTATATGCAAAGATATATGCACCTCTATGTTCATTGCAGCATTATTCACAGTGGCCAAGACCTGGAAACAACCAAAGTGTCTTTGGTAGATGATAGGATAAGGAAGATGTGGTAAATATATACAATGAAACACTACTCAGCCACTCAGCCATAAGAAAAGATGAAATGCTGTCTTTTGAGACATCATGAATAGATCTTGAGACTATCATGCTAAATGAAATAAGTCAGACAGAGAAAGTTAAGAACCATATGATTTTACTCATTTGTGGAACAGAAAACTAAAAGCAACAAAAATGAATAAACAAGAAAGACACACAAAAACTCGGAGCCACAGACAATAGTATGGTGGTTACCAGAGGGAAGGGGGTGGAGGGGTAGTAGTAAAAAGTAAAAGGGGTCAAATGTATGATTACAGAAGAAGATGTAACTTTGGGTGATGGGTACACAATGCAATATACAGATGATGTATCATAGAAATGTATGCCTAACACCTGTAAAATCTTATTAACCAATATCATCCCGATTAACTTACATTAGTAAAAAGATGGACTGAAAATGTAGCACAAAGTTTCCCAAATTGCATTCTCTGAATCTGGCTCTGGATAGGCTATTTAATATTCTAAGGAAAAAAAAAAAAAAAAAAAGACCTATGGTCAAAAAATTTGAGAAATATTGTATTTCACTCTTTGGATTCATAATGAATATTAATGTTTTAAAGTCTCTGAAAAATCCTGCAGTAAAGAAATTTGTTTAAATGCATTTAATCCAGATTATCCTAAATTTATTTGATCATTGTATTTTTTAGTCACATTTTTAGGCTTGCGTGTTATGCTTTGGGGATATCGAATCTAGAAATGTTGAATTGGTGTGATTGATAAGGCAGGTCACTGATTATAATGCAATGTGACAAGTGTTTCAACTGAGTTATTCTCTAAGTTTTATGGGAAAACAAAAATGGAATATTTTTCCGCCTGGAAAGGCAGGGAAGGCTTTGATCCATATTTGTTGAACCCCAGAACAGACTCATGCCTTATGGATGAGGTCAGAATACGGCCTTGGTAATAATAAGTCCTGATTCACTGCGTCAGTTACTTTCTTGTTTCTCTTTCATCTGGAAAATTTAGATAGCGAGGTTGATCTACTCAACAGAAGTATAAAAAGCAGTTACCTGTTTTACAGTACTGTTTTGATCAAATGGCATTCCGTTCTTGGGGAATCTGATTGTTAAAAGGTGTCTGCCAATTGTTTATTAAAAAACACCCTTTACTTAGCTCAATTCTCCTGAATTCATGCCTTCGATAAGCCCCCAAAATGAACTAATTAGAGCATAAGGGTGGGAGAATTCCTGGCAACTTAGGTTAAGTTGATCAGAGAATGGTGTTAGCCTGACAGATTTTAGAAAACTCTAAGTTTTGAAGCAGTTGGAGTGTATGGAGTGCTTCCCAAGTGGGTTGTCATTAGGTTTTGTCTTCTTGATTTTAACATGTGGTGCAAACACAGAGGGAACTGTGCTTACATTATACTATTGATGTCTTCATAAACACTCCCACCACCCCTTAACTCAACGAGGGACTCCACAAGACTTTGCTGAATTCCTCATGGCTAAATGATGTACTGATTTTTTGGGTGGTTTTATTTTATGCATTATTTGTTTATTTTGACTGAAGTACAGCTGACATACAATATTTTTTAAACAATGATTTCCTAAGAAGTATAGCTTGATTACATTATGTAACACAGTTTCCAATTTTAAGTGCTAAATGAAATGGGAGAAATGAGATGATGGAGAAACAGACTTGAGCAATTAATATTAAATTTTCACCAACTGCCACTATCCACTTGCGTTTTAGTCCCAAAGACAGTTGTTTTTCATCTGTTTCATCTCCGTTTTCTTTTTACCCAAATCTTACCCCTTGTGTCTAGTGTTGAGAAATGCCGACAATCATGTTTGCTAATATAGAGCTATCTCCCATCCCATCAGTTTAAAATCAGAAATATAGGCTGAACATCTTTTGTTCATTTGTTTTCCATTATTTTATATTAAATAGTGTTTTTAAAGCATTGCTTTATTTTTATGTAACATAATATTGTTTTGTCTGTTTCCTATACAATGTTTGGTTTGCCTACCTTTATGTTTTCTATAATTTTGAAACACTTCTAGTTTTACAGCTCTTAAATACATCTCAAAGCTAGGGAAGCTGAGAAACACTGTAGTATAGAGAATTAAATTGTAACTCCAAGAGCCAGTTTATTCTGTTGAACTCCCCTAAAGGGTGTGTGACTTTGGTTTCACTGCTTTCCTTTTAAAATGTGGGTCTCTGAGAAAGAAAAGCTGGTGGCATCCTACTTCCTGATTTTCACACAGAAATGTTTAAGAAATAAGTAAGATAATGTACATGAAAATGCTTTTATGAAACATAGGAAACCATACTGTTAGTGCTGTTATTGTTAATTCCCAAGCAAAAGCACTCAGAAGGTCGTATGTCGAAATTTCAGAAACCGGAAGCATGAGAATGCTCTCAGGAATAAAGAGGTTTCAGGTGCCTGCTTTTCTTTCAATAAAGACACAATAAATCCACAAACCACCTGTGCATGTGCGTACGTGCACATGAGAGTATGTGGAGACTGCTAACTGTGCCTTGACCACTGTCACAGTGTAGGTGTCACAAGAATAAACCCTACACTCTAGGTTCAGGAAAAGTAAATTTAGGCAGCTAAAGAAGTCCATACAAAAGAGCAGCCAACTGCAGTAAATATTGGAAAGAGCAAAATCTCTAAACTTGATTCTCAGAGAATGAGGATTATATGCCAAAATATATATTTAATATGCCAAGGTATAAATTTCAAAAATTTAAAGACACAACTCACTCAAATATAGAGTGAACAAGTGTCGAAATTTATTAACTTGTTACTAAGGGAATCAGGTGATTAAGCTTTAAAGAACACACAAGGACCCTGGCTGGTGGTGCAGGGGATAAAGTGCTGGCCTGAGAACCCAAAAGTCGCTGGTTCGATTCCCAGCCAGGGCGCATAACCAGGTTGCAAGCCAGATCCCCAGCCAGGACTGTAGCTGGAGGCAGGTGAAAGGCAACCATACAATAGTGTTTCTCTCTGTCTCTGCCTCTCTCCCTTCCCCTCTCTCTGGAAATAATAAATAAATTTTAAAAAGGAAAAAAAAAGAACACACAAGGAACTAGAGTTTATATAGTCTGTAGGGAGAACACACCCAGAAATGTGCTTGTGTGTATATGTGTGCATGCACACATGTGTATATGTTAGACAAATCTGGGCAAGACAACGGAACCTCTGGGGGCATTTCTTTACTGAAGCAAAGTCATCTGCATTTTTACTCACACAAATCTCCAAGTTAATACATAGCTTCACAATGTCAAGACTCTAATCAATAGTAAATAGAGATGTCAACAGCTACATTCTCCAAAAGAATTAACTAACTCCCACCAAGCCTGAGGAGCAGTTTCAGATGGGATTGAATGAGTTCGTTGTCATTTACTTGGCCTTGTTGCTAAATTGGGATGAAGTTTCTTAACACAACTGATTGCTTTAATCCAATTTCCCAGTGTAGGGCAACTGCATCAGCAAACCAATATCTCTCTTGCACAGACTCTGATTAGGAGTCCAGGATTGCATCTGCACCATGACTGAGCCTGAGCTTTTGTCAGGATGGCCTCCAGTCAGCCCGCCCTGCACCCTGCACATGCTGGGGGTTGTTTCAGTCCAGCCCTTGTTTTAAAGGCAAGGAAATGGGGGCAAGAGAGATGAAGGTCTTGCCTGGCGTGCCCTCCCCTGCCTTGTCTTTCGAGGTCCAACTCCAACTAATGCCCAAACCCTACCCACCTTGACAGAAAAAGATCTGTTTTCTCTGCCACTGTGATCTCACAGTATTTAATTGATATTTTATTATAACATGTATCATGTAGTTTGATACCCGTTTGTTGGTTTATCTCCTTAGCTAGACTTTGGGTTAGTCAGATGTATGAATACGGTCATATTTTCCTTCCCATGGTAATGTTGAGCTCTGTGCCTGACATGCTAAGTGCTGGGCAATATTTATTGACCGGAATTGAAATTGCCTGAGAGCCAACAGATGTATGGCAGAGTTGGGAACAGGAGTCACCTCTCTCCCATAGGCTAGACAATCTCTATTTTCTATGACATTCCAGTGACCCTCAAAACTGCATAGAAAAACAAAACAAAACAAAAAAACTGCATCAGTGTGCTATCATAAACAATAGCCTCACATCATACATGGCATGTATAACAAAGGTATTGCAGGAACTCAAGCACATGGAATCTTTCCTTCCTCAGGCTTGCCTTTGGCAGTAGCCAAAAAGGTACCAGGAAAGGCCCTTCCCCACTTTCCTCCACTGTAGGGTGAGATGTCCTCTTGCCTCACAGCCTCGCCAGTCATGCTTGTGCCTGTGGGCTGAGCTCTGGGTGCAGTGCTGGTCTCCAGTATTCAGGCACAACTTCTCAGGGAAAGGTTGGATTTCTTTCTCTTCTAATGTGCTCACATTTCATACCAACTTTTCACACTACAATAAACATCTATATAATTTTATTGAAAAATGTGTAAAAATATTAAAGAGAATAAAAGAAAAATTAAAGCCACTTTATCATGCAAAAGTAACTCCTTGTAACAATTTGGTGTGTAGCCTTTCAGACATTTTTCTGTGCATACATATCTGAATATACATATATAACTTATTTAACCAAATTGTGATCATATTGTGCACACTTTTTATAATACATATTCTTAGTTACCAATATAATATATATTTACTGCTCCATCAATAATCATATTTGCATGTATAATTTGTAATAGCTACATCTCATGCCATCGTCTTGATGACCATAATATATTTCACCATTTAAAAAAATAATGTTGGCCACTTCAGTTGTTTCTAAGTTGCTGCAGTTATACACAACCATAAAATAAATATTATTGAGACTAAATCTGGCACACATTTATGTAACATATTGTTTACTATATATGGAAATATTTTTTAAAGGTTTTATCATCTTTAAAGAGAGGGGGAGAGGGTAAGGCAGGGAAGGAGAGAAACATCAGCATATGGTTGCCTTTCACCTGCCTCCAGCTACAGACCTGGCTGGAGACCTGGCTTGCAACCTGGTTATGTGCCCTGGCTGGGAATTGAACCAGCAACCTTCGGATTTGCAGGCTGGCACCTATCCACTGAGCCACCAGCCAGGACCTGGAAGTTTTTTTTTTTTTTTTTTTTTTAATTTACAGAATTTAGTTTCCTTGCTGGTGGTAATTTTCTAAACCTTCTTCTCTCTTTAATTCTTTCTACCTCAATGTTTTACATTTTCTCCCTGAGTGCCTTGCACTGGTAATGTGCCTTTGTCTACTTCCTTTCCCTTCAGCTTCTAGTTCTCTTTATTGGAGAAGAGATAACACCAAAATGAGGAAGGAGAGAGAGTCTCTGGAGGACCTGTTTCGCTGTCCTTTCTGATCTATTTCTTGAATGTTCTCTGCACTTCCTTGTCATTTCTTGAATATCACTCGGGAACACTTTCACAAAGCTGGCTGCCTGGATGACCAGCTAAGTAGTGTGGCAGCCAAGACCAGTGGATCTGCCACAACAATGCCATTGATCACTCTCACCAAGATGTTTTATCTCCACGATACCATCTGTGCTTCTTAAAGGGCGGGGGGGGGGGGGACAGAAAAGAAAAAGACTAAGTGATCCAAAACTGTGTAAGAAAGAGCCATATGCTTTTAACTATTAATGAATCATTGAAAATGATTATTTCAACAATCTTTCTGGGAGTGAAATGTTTTCCATGTGCAGGGCTGCCCAAGTCATCTTGGTAGCACCTGCTATCTGGAATAGTTGTTTGGGGTCTCTGGGTATAGGACCTTTCCTAATTCTTCCCTGACATCTCCAGTAACCAGCCATGTTCTGAAATGATTATATTTTTTCCTGAATTTTAATTAACAATGTGGCAGCAGAGGACCCAGGTGGTTGGAGAGATGATGCGATGAAAGCTTGGCCCTGTCTGGACATCCTGGCGTCGGCATGATTTTAAAGTGTCCTCTTGCCTTCCTTTCTCTTCTTTTGGTTCTTTGTCCTGCCTAAGGCCCTCTTCCTTTCTGAAGACATTGATCTTACATATGTGTAGGAATTGCAACATCAAATTAATGCAGCTGTGAAAGATTAGAGTGAGGGAATGGTAGGAGTGGGGGAAGGTAGGGAAACTGCCACATGTGGTTAATAGTCTCCTCATAACTATTTCAGTAAACTACAAAACAGTGGCCTTCCTTGAAACCCCATAACAGCAGGTGTGAACCCTCCCAATTCTGACGTCAAGGGCTGCCTCAGCCTCCTAAGCTTCAGTTGAAGTACTAATTTAGAGGCCTTAGTGGACCACCCACTGATGTTCTCTAAGAAGGTTAAAAAGAGCTTCAAAGCCCTGGCTGGTGGCTAAGTGGATAGGTCACTGGTTCAATTCCCAGCCAGGGCACATAACCAGGTTACAAGCTAGGTCTCCAGCCAGGTCCATAGCTGAAGACAGGTGAAAGGCAACCATATATTGATGTCTCTCTCCCTCTCTGTCTCTCTCCCTTTCCCTCACTCTAAGAATAATAAATAAAATATTTAAAAAAACAAAAAAGAAACTAAAGATTAGGTCAAGGTTTTCTTTGGTGCAAGAAATACTTTGGGTCCCACTGCCACCCTTATGGAGAAAGGATGGGATGCTTCTCTGCTTCCTAGTAAGCTGGGCTTTACAAGACCTCTGGAGCCCGTGACCTGTGACCCCTCTGTGGACATATTCTATATTGCAGAGCCAAAGGGAGGAGGAAGTTAAATAGTGGGACCTGCCCAGTGAGGGAGAGTGTAGAGGGACCAGGCATGGAAGACAGGACACCATTGTGCCAGAGACCTGCTGGTGGGAGAATCCCATGGCAGTGTGTCCACCAAAACTCCAGCAAAGCTAGAAAACACTACCCCAATATCAATGTCAGTGAAGTAAAACTTTTCTGCTCTTTACTTCTCCCTATCCTCTTCCCACCTTGCACCCAAATTGATAGGAGAAGCTCTGTGTGTGGAGGGTTGGGGGAAACTGTAAGTGAGGGAGATAAGCTGGTCATACCTCTCTTCCTCACTGTGAGCGTCCTGCCTGGGCCGGGCAAGGACTGGCAGAGAGGGTGGCTTCACTTCTAAATGAACTGTAGAGTTTGATTACTACCTTGGACTGGATACACTAAACACTAAAATGAGATAAACTGAGGGATTACAATGAACAGAGACAGAGGTGGTTCTATTACCTGAGGATGGGCAGGCAAATCTCCAAGTTTACTGGAGGTTATTTTTAGGGCAGGCGGAGAACCAATCACAAAGCAGGTTTAATCAGGAAAACAATGTTGAAGTGATTTGATAAGGAGAGAATTAATCTTTCAACATACAAGTGATATTACTTAATCAAAATCAAATTTGAACCTTAAATATACATTAAAATGTTTAATTTTAATAAGAGGGCCATAACTTCTATATCTGTATTAAAACTGATGAGAGTCATAGAATTCCACGATTTATATTAAATATAATCTTGACAAAATATTATCTCAATCATAACTCTATATAAACATAAAATACAGGTTTTTATTATTAGAAAAAGTCCCCCAGTATAAAATTAGAGTCTATTTACCCTTGAGTAGCAAAGCTACTGTCTAGGCCTCACTAGAACTTTTACCAAAATGTTCTTTCCCCCCATGAGTAATTGGCTCAAAGCAGTCATTCTTGTGTGAAGCATCGAATCAGGGAATTATTGTTGCATGATAATCTTGGTGATAGATTACAACAATCTTATTATCACTCTTGAAACTGAGGGTTAATGAAGGTCAGTTGATGGATCCTGGGCTTGATTTAGCAGCTCGTCCAACTTTACTGGACTGGACCATGTGTCTGGGTTGGTGACAGATCAGGTCACCCCAGCTGGGTTTGGCTGGCTGGCTGTGCACCTCAGTGAAGGGGAGGTCTGGGGGCAGCTGGAACAGCTGTCTTCTGTGGTCCCATCCTCCTGGCACCAGCAGCTGGCCAGGGTGTGAGCAAAGACATAAGAGTGCAGTGAAAATGTCCCTGCCTTGGCTTGAAGCTGGCACATTGTCATTTCTGGCCACATACCCTTGGCCAGAGCAAGTTTCATGTCTAAGTCCAATGTCAAGGGGAGGGAAAGACCCTTCTCGTCCTAACTGGGCCACCTGACTGGGCCATCTGACTGAACTTCACATGTAACACTTCCAGAAATAACTAGCTTCCTAATTATGAAATCTTGCCTTGTCTCTTAAACTTAAGTTGCCTGTCTTCCAGAATGAAAAGTCGTACCCATACCCAGTTTACTTTTCTGCCTTTCTCAGACCCCGCACAGCTGCTCCTGGTGATTGCTGCCTGCGGCAGCACCGGACCTGTGCTTCACTTGGGCCCTCGCCTTCATTATTGTCCAAGAAATGAAAACATAGTCTCTGCATCTCCCTGTCATCTTTTCCCAGGTCAAATGCAGGAAAGGGTTGCCATGGCAACTGTGGCAGAATTTAGGACAAGGAGGGTATTTTGGCCCAGCTGTATCTTTGACCAAAAGTTATGCTATGTGACAGTGACAGTATTGTGACTGCCTGGTAAGGCTGTGGCTGACTGCATGTCTCCCTCCGAAGTCAGAGGCATTTGGGTTCATCATTTTTTCTTCTCACATACTTAGCCCTCACTCTTGGTACCCTGCTTCACATCCAACTCACCCATCAGGATGCCATTTTCTATATTCAAATGTCCAATGGCCAGGTTGCCAGTGGAGTAAAACACATATGTGTGTTCACCTGAGGGTCCTGATTTCCCTAATCTCTCCCCAAGTCTGCCCTCCACCTTTTCCATCCAACACACACTTTGTATTACCCGTCACAAATAGGACTTCCCAGGTCAATGATGGAGTCAGGAGTCATCTCTGAAGGATTTCTCAAAATTATTTAAAATTCATGTTAACGTTCTCTTCTGGGACAACTGCAGGGAGTGGCCTGGCTGTCTGATGTGGTGAAAATGAATTGCTGGCAAATGGTGGCCGCTATGAGCAGCTCAGGTAGTTACACTGAGATGCTAGCAGGAGTAATCTCTGATTTAGGGGAATGTGCTGTGTTTACTTTTTGCTTAATTTTTATAATGTACATATACTGCTTTTTGTAATAGTAAAAATGTGTTTTAAATTATACAGTAAGAAACATTTGCGATCTTGTTTCCCAGCATTGTCGTCAGTTTGGGCTCAAATAAACTCATAAAAATTCTTAACCTTTACATAAATGAAAAAAAAAAAACACATATAAAATAACAAGTCAGTGTCATTCTTTAATTCTATTACAATTCCAAAACTAAAGTTTGTGACTAAAAACAAATCAAAACAGTAAGACTTGTCAGCTCTGCAGAATCACTCTTGAACATACAAAAGGAAAAAACAAAAAAGATGCTCTCTAACCAATGATTATCATTTCCTCCATCTACAAGCCTAAGATACTTTAAGCCCACGAAGAGAAATTTGACAGCGAATCCTCTCTTCCTTCAAAGACCCCACCTCCCACTAACCTGGCTCTTCAGACAGCCAGGGCCTTAGTAAGGGGAAGTGTCTTCCCTCCTGGCCCCTTGAGGTGTCCTCTGGGAACCAGCAGCATCAGCATCACCTGGGCGCTGGTTAGGAGAGCAAAATCTCAGGCCCCAATATAGACCTACTAAATCAAAATTTGAATTTTGTCAAGATCACTAGGAGATTCAAATAAACATTAAAGTTGAAAAACACAGCTAGCTCTATCATCACCTTTAGGCCTGAGGGTATTTCTTCCCTCCCAGGCATTGGTAGCCCAGGAATTCTTGGCTAGAGTTCACACTTCTCTCAGGTACCACAGCATACTCTGTGGATGGGTAATTCTTCAACCAAGTCCAGACAATGTAAAACATGTGATTTGGATCAAAAGTTTGGCTCTGCGGATACTGCAACCAGCACTTGTCCTTCAACTCTCCCTTGCTTGGTCACTTTGTTACAAATGCCCCCTTGTATTGTATGAATTATTGTTGCTGCATTCCAAATTGGTCCCAAATATGGTGGTTGAAAACAAGTATTTGTTATCTCACAACTTCTGTGGGTCAAGAATAACCAATAAAGTGTAGCTGGCTGCCGCCTCTCATTCAAAGGCAAGGGGTGCCTGATTTAGCAAATAAAAATGCTGGATGCCCAGCTAAATTTAAATTTCAGATGAACAAGGGATACATTTTTAGTACCAGTTCCATTTGACATTTGGGACATACATAGACTAAAAAAGTTATCTGTTTCAATCCTCTGTAGGTCTCTCAGGAGGTTATGGTCAAGTTGTTGAACATGACTGTTGTCTCCTTGTAGCATTGCAAGGATGAGTAGGGTGGTTAATTTTATGTATCAGCTTGGCTAGGACACAGGGTGACCAGATGCTTTGTCAATTATTATTCTGGGTGTGTCTGTGGGAGTGGTTTTGGATAAGATTAATATTTAAATAAGGTGATTGAATCAAGTCTAGTGTGAGTGGGCCTCACCTAATCAGTTGAAAGACTGAGTAGACTAAAAAGACTTGAGTAAGAAGGAGCCCCTTCCACCTGGTTGCCTTGAGCTGAAACAGTGTTATTATCCTGCCTTTAAACTTGAAAGACCTTTCCAACTTTTGGACTAGAACTTCATATCAGCTTCTCTCCTGGTTCTTAGGCCTTCAGACTTGGACTGGAACTACACTATGGTCTCTCTGGGTCCCCAGCTTGCTGATGACCAATTTGGGGACTTCTCAGTCTCCATAATCATATGAGTGAAACACCTATAATATACCTCTTTACATACACACACACACACACACACACACACACACACACACATCCTATTGGTTCTGAGACCTCTGGTTAATACAAGCTGTTTCTGAGCACTTTCACGTTTGCTTGTTTGTGAACAGGCTTTGGGTCCTCACCACATGTGTCTCTCCACAGGGCTGCTTCATGACATGGCAACTGGCTTAGCCCTGGATTGGAGGCACCCATGAGAGAACTAGAGAGGGCACATCCAGAACAGAAACCAGTCTTCACATAACCTAACCTTGGAAGTGATATCTCACATCCAAGTATGTCTGCCATATTCTATTTGCGAATCACCAGGCCCAGCCCAGGTGCAAAGGGAGCACACGGTGAAGAGCAGCAGAGGAATCACTAGGGGCCATGTTTAGAAGGTGCCTGTCACACCCTCACTCCCCCCACCCCCTACCAGCATGGAAATATGTCTTTGCAGGGGGCATAGACACTCAGATTTGCAATTTATGTTCTGGAAGCTGATAAAAGTTATAAGAAGGTAGTGAAGCCTGAACTTGACTCGTGAAGTGGGTGGTCATTTTAATGACATCAAAATGGTGTGGAGAACTCTGGGAAAAGAGAATGAGCAATGAAGCTGGCAGGAGATTCCATAAGGTCTGAAGGTCCAAGTCTGGGGTTCTGCTTGGTGGCAGCCTGGCCCCTGGCTTCCCCAGGAGGTTCTGCTAAATTTCCCTTGAAACTTCCTGTGGAGAATTCTTGGTCTTCTCAATCTTGCCAAAATTACATGCTGGAATTGAAAGAGAAACGTTCCAACAGTATTTTATTTAGCATTTTAAAACACGACATCTCTTTAGAGAGCTGAGAAAGTAGGGCCAGGAATGGGATGGAAAATTTAGTCTAGAAAAACCACCCAGGAAGGGTTCTTAAACTGCATCCCCAGGCCTCATTCCCACACAGAGAGGGACAGCTTCTTTCCTTCCATCTGCCTCTCCCTTCTCTGCTCACAGACAGAGGAGTCACAGAGTGATTGTGCCACAGGCCAGCTCAATTCTGAGTCCCACCATGCTCAGAGCACTTTATGGGAGAGGAAAATGGGATCAAATATAAAGGGAAATAAAATGGTAGTCATGAAGGGCTCTCAGCCAAAAGCACCATTAAAATAAAAACATGAAATAAAATACATTTAACCATCTTCAGGCCTTTTTGATTTTGTTGTTGGTGGTTTTTTTTTTTTTTTTTTTTAATAAGAAGAAAATTACTTTCACAGAACTCAGCTCCATTTGAATCAGTGCTGTAGAGCCAACTTATAATAATTATAAGACGATCTCACACAAATAAAGTTAATTCTATGGCAACCTATCAACTTAAATCCTCACAAAACAAAATGCCTTTCCAAAGTTTCTATTAAGCACAGGCTGGCCTTGTAAGCATATATGCATTAGATAATGGTGGAACATGTACAAATGACCTAGGACACGAAAAGCAGTGTGGGAATTGACTGTGGGAGCAGGGTTGGGTTGGGTGCAGGAGGGCAAAGGGGGGAAAATTGGGACAATTGTAATATAATAACAATAAAAGACTTAAAAAAACAGTAGGAACAATTTGACTGGGTAGTTTTTGTGTTGAGTTCTCAGAACATTTTGTATATCATATAATATCATCTGTATCACTAGTCTATTCATTTAAATTTAATACAATAAAATTGGAACTAGATTCAACATGGAGGTATTCCCAGTGGCCTGAGAATTGTAACTAGTGTCACAAAATTTGGATAACATCCCTTGCCTTGTGTCAATTCACTACAGAAACAAAGCTTACTGAAGACTGCTAACTCCCCGAAATTCCCATCAGAAAGAAGAAATTCCTTGTGGGGTGTAAGTGTGGTTGTGTAGTGGGTTAGGCTGAACACATTAGCACTGGCATTTTCAAAAGAGAATTTGGTTCTTAAAAAGCAAGAAAAAAATGGGATTAGTTTTTCTCCCAGAGTTTCCCACAGTTGATCATGTTTTGCTGGTATCGCAAGATCTCTCTCTCTCTTTTTTTTTAATCCACATCCAATTTAACAATTTAAAAAATGAATTCAACATTCAACTCCAAGTGTATTTATTGTGTTGAGGACAGTACCCTAGTAGCAACAGAAGATAGAGGTGAATATGGGGTAATTTCTGCCCTCTGGGAAATTTCCACCTGCCAGTGGGATCCAGGCAAATGTCCCAGGTACGGCCATTGTTAACTTTGGTAAATGCTCATTTATGTTTCAGGTAATATTCCTGGTGCTTATGGGAGGTAGCTAAAGTAATTCCTAAAACAGCCACACAAAGTAAATTTCATTATTGTCCTCATTTTAGGGATAAGGCAACCAAGGCTAATAGAGACATTAAAAACTTTTTCTAAAGTAAAACGCTGGCCTGTAGTATAAACAGTGCTATGGACTGAATTGTGTGTCTCCAAAATGCATATATTCAAGTTTTGACACCCCCCCCCCCAATGCCTCAGAATATGACTATCTGGAGATAGGGCCTTTTAATAAGGAATTAGGTTCAAATGAGGTGTGGGCTCTAATCTGATACTAGTGTGCTTATAAGAAGAAACTTGGACATAGGTAGAGAAGAAAGACCACGTGAAGAAAGGGAGAAGATGGCTATCTAAAAGCCAAGGATGGAGGCCTTGGGAGAAACCAGTGCTTCAGACATCTTGATCTTGGACTTCTAGCCCCCAGTACTCTGAGGAAATAGATTTCTGTTGTTTCAGCCACGCAGTCTATGTCACTTTGTTACAGCAGCTCTAGCAAATGAATATAGACAGAATTCAGACCCAGGCTGGCTGGTGTTAAGTGTTCAAGCTCTTTGCATGTAGAGCTTGGCCGTGTTGCTTCTTTTATTTTGAGAACAACATAGAAGAGGCACCAACACTTGGCAGTAGAGAGTCAAAGATGGAGCAATCATGGCTCTGATGGCTGGGGGTTAAAAAGGCTCCTATATGAAGAGGCAGTTGAAATGGTCCTTGATTTCAGTGGTCCAAGACTTGGACATCTTCTGACACCTGGGAGAAGGCATGTCAAGTGGCACAAACAGATGGAACAAAAATGCTACTATCAGAAAGTTTGGGGTATCTTGTCAGACCAAAAGCTGTCTTGGTCTGTATGGAGTATTGGGTGTGATTAAGATCAGGGGATATGAAACATTTTTATTTTTTGGACCATGTGTGTCTTTGGCAATATGGCCAAGCCTTGTTTTTACTTGCATAAAACACAAAAAAAGATGATCTAAAAACTCATCTAAAAAAATACATGTGCTTCTTTATTAATGCATTTGATGACCAGATATGGTGGCACTTCTAAGAACTACCATAATTTTTAAGTAATGATGAGCATGTGTGATATTTTGAGATATCAGCCATATCTGTGGTGTGATAGGAAAAGATTCTCAATTTCCATTGACAAATCGAAGGTACTGGGATTGCTCTGCTTTGTTGCCTACATTCACAATAAAATGTCCTGAATTTCAGAGGAGGAGGCAAAGAAGGGGAGCAGTTTAGTCAAGGAACTAACATGGAAGAACCATGGACGTGGGCAACAAGTGGGATTAACTTTTGCAGGGAGTGGGTGGGTGGAGAAGGGAAGAGAGGGGAGGGGAAATGAGATGGATGTAATACAACAACAATAAAATTAAATTAAAAAATACTAAATTTCACTTAGAGATGAGCAAAAACAGAGTTGTACTTTTTTCCATTCAAATTAACAGACCCCTGACTTGGTTTTTAATCTGGTTAACTTTCTTCACCTCTTCAGGATCTGATGGAAGTTGTAGATCTTCCTGCTTGGTGGGGGTTGGGGGTGAGAGGGTGGGATAGAGGGCCGGGAGCACAGTAACAAATAAAACCAATTTGCATGCAATTCGAGGAGAAAAGTGGACTACTAGTGTAGGAGAATACCAGAGTAGAGAGACAGATTCAAACTATAGTGTGGAGGATCGTGAATAGCGAGATTTCTACTGAAATTAATAGCTAACGATAGATAATTGAAAGGTTTTCAGCACAAAACAATGAGATTGGAGATATTCTCTGGGAAGGTTTACCATAATCTATTTCTTGAAAAAATCTAATAATCTCTTTTTCATCGTCTCTTAATTTAGTTTTTACAGTAGTATGAATCTTTTATTTTTAAACACCTGCAAGGCTGTAATAATGCATTTGTTATGTAATCTCTTAGTTATGCCATTTTCTCACTTACTAATTTTGTGAAGGAGAAACAATAGCACAAGAAGTTCAGGCAGCGCCTTCATGGAAAGCATTGGTGACCACTCTATCTCAGGTGTGGGGGTGCAGGGTCGTGGATGAGCGCTGAGTCATTGATCAACTGCCAAATATCCAATCCAATTTACTTGTTAAAATGGCTGGAACAACTAGGCAAGTGCCACTACAAAGGCTTAACCACAGAGCTGGCTTCACCACTCATCTATCAATTGATTTTTTTAGCCCATATGACAGCTGGGAAACGCAAGAATAATCTCTACAGTTCATTCATTGGCATTCTGCAGACTCGGCTGCTCAGGTAAGGGAGAGCCCTTCCTTTTCTCCCTGGTGCCATCTGCAGCAGTTACCAGGACCTATGGCAATACTCCTGGAAGGGAAAGTGGTCACAGTCTCTGAGGGAGAGTAATGGTCTGCAGGAATCCTTCAAAACTCAGCCCTCAGGATTAGCCTTAGAGAGCACTAATGGTCAAAGACATACAGGCTTGTGAAGTCAGCCCAATCCTTGACTTGCCTTTGAAGAAGCCTCATGGGGATTCATTGCAGCTCATACAGGAAGCCCCTGACTCTGTTTACTTCCATCACGCTCTGCAGGGATTCCTGTGTAGTGTTCTCACAATCATTCACCAAACCTCTCTCAATTTCTAGGCTGGCCCTGTTTTTATTCCCACTTCCCTCTTGCATTTCTCCATTAAAAAAAAAAAAATTTTATTCACTATTTTTAGAGAGAAGGACAGAAACATCAATGCCTTTCACCTGCCTCCAGCTACAGACCTGGCTGGAAACTTAGCTTGCAAGCTGGGTATGTGCCCTGACTGGGAATGGAACCAGTGATCTTTGGGTTCTCAGGCTGGTGACTATCCACTGAGGCACCAGCCAGGGCCTCCATTTCTTTATTATGTGAATTGAGTAAGCCTTTCTCCAGCAAGGAGGAATCCTTCCTCTTTCAAAAGAAAGTGAAAGGAAGAGAGACAGAATGTATGTTGGCAATTGCAAGACTCTGTAGGTCTGGGTGATGAGGAAGCTATGAACAAGCCACATCAATCATTCTTGTTCTTGTCGTACAGTCAAAGTCTGAAGGCGGCTCAAAGTTGAAGGAAGCATCAGAAGCCACTGATTTACAGATGAGGATAGAGTATTCATCAATTATTGCTGCATAATGTACAACCACATTTCAGTAGCACAAAATAATAAGCATTTACTCAATACCTATGGATTGGCTGATCTAGGCTGGGCTTGGCCACACTTGGTTGAGTCTGGTTGCACTTGGCACCAAGCTATAGATTTGCTCCAAACGTTTCTCATCTTCCTTAGAATAGCAGCGATGGAAGGCATGCTATTTTTATATTGAAATTCTGGGGTACAGGAGGACAAGCCTAACTATATAAGCCAATTTCAAAGTTTTGCTCATGTCATGTCAGCTAAATACTAGTTACTGAAGCAAGGCACATGACTTGACATCTAATCAAGTGGCAGGAACATATCTCCCATGTAGTTAAGTCATTCTTTGGCTGGACTGGTTTTCCCAAGGAAAATTTAACCATCCCAGGCAAAATTATCCCTTTCTCTCTAGGGCAGCTTGAGAATGGGCTTGCCTCACTTCTTGGCTCAATGAACTTGTAAACTCCTCTCTAAACATGTGAGTTTGGTGCTAAATGAGCTTTCTCTTAGTATGGAGCTGCATATTTTAGCTATTATCACTGGTAAGTGAATATTTTGTCTACACACTCTTCTTGACATGGAGCAGTAATAACAATAATAAAGGGAATAGGCTAAATGTGTAACAGATGCCCAAGTGCAAATTGAGGTGAATGATTGTAGAAAAGGAACTGTCATCACCTACATCACAAACATATCCATCTGGTGTCTGAGACATAGTTATATGGAAATGTGGACCACACCCTCATCTTGGAGCATCAAAATGAAAGAAATAGTATATTTTAATGTTGGTGAAAACAAAGCCAGAATATGGGTCAGAAAGGCTGAAGCAGTTGGTTCTGGGATCCTTGTTGATGAACAACATCCTTCAGTGAGATGACATGGGCCTCCCACTGGAGCTGTTGCAATTACTAAGTTAGAGACTGAAGTGATTGCCAAAGGAATGACAAGGAAGAAAAACACAGAGCATAGCCTCGGGTTAGACTGGTGATTTTATCCCCTATTTCTAGGTATCCTATAGTCATTCCTTTTTATTAATTAGTAGTTCTGGTTTCCAGAAAGTAGCAATTGAAGAATGTCATGTTTTTGGTGTCCAATTTAAGTTTCCCACACTGTGCTTAGGTGGGTTCCACCCATTTTCTTGAACTACACAGACCCACTGAGAAGCCTGATATTTGTTAACTTTGGGCTCAATGCCAACACCATTGCTGGAGTTTAGGGAGCTCTTCAAGAGCCACTTAGCTCCTTGGATAGCTTAGCATGTGTGAGATAAAATATAAATATACTTATGCTTATGTATATGTAAATACATATATACATCTGCCTCAGGTTCCTGACACAGAACTTATGAAACCCTTGTAATTCCCTGGGTAATAGGAGTGGTTTTGTTCTAATGAGGTGGCTTTGGGGGATGCCTGAATGGAAGATGATTACCAGAAAGACCAAAGCCATGATTAGAAGTGTGGAAATTTTAGCTCCCCTTAGCCCACATTCTCTTAAGAAGGAATGAAAATGGAGTTAATAATCAATCATGCCTACATGATGAAGCCTCCGTAAAAATCCCTGAAGTGTGGAGTTTGAAGAGTATCTGGGTAGGTAAATAGGTAAAAATGACTGATGTTGGGAGAGTGACACACTCAGGCAGGGCAAGGAGACTTGGTGTTTCTTCCCACATACCTTGCCCTATGCAGCTCTTCCATATAATATGCATCTGTATCTTTGATCGTATCCTTTTATAACAAACTGGTAAACATAAATAAATGTTTTCCTGAGTTTTGTGATTCTCTGTAGCAAATTAATAAAACTGGTGGGGATTGTGGAATCCTCTAATTTGTAGCCAAATTGGGCAGAGTTGTGGGTGACCTGAGGACCTATACTACTTGAGATTGGCATCTGAAGCAGTCTTGTGAATTGAGCCCTTAACCTGTGGGATCTGATATTACTACTTCCAGGTAGATAGTGTTAGAATTGAGTTAAATTGTGGGACACCTGACTAGTGTCACAGAGAGTTGCTTGTTAGAAAACCCTGACCCCTGCATTTTATGACCAAAATTGTCAGGAGTAAAGTGTCCTCTATAAAAGCAAAGGAGACTCACTGAGCTTTTTCAGCACATCATGGACTGAGGAAAGTTCGAAAGGAAGGGGAACTTGAATTTTGATGTCAAATACTGAATATTTTTACTAGCTTATAACCATGAGAAAGACAATGTCTCAAGTTATGTCTACTATCATTTTTGAGAAAAACCTTAATTCCTTCTATTCAAATTCTCATGTTACCATTATTTTTCTTTCAAACTTCTCAGAGACCCTTCTCTTTACCCAGCTTATCCTTCCACAAGATACTCCCTTGGGAAAGGGCTTAAAGTTCATTGACATTGAGTACTTTGAAAATCATTAATAGCATTATTAGCCTTGGGCTTGTTTAAACAGATGCATATTTGATTCGTTGCCAGGTGGCTCATAAGGTGGGGCATAATACCCTTTAGGAAAAAAGTGACACAGTGTTATTGATAATTGCATCCCACTCTCAGGTTCAGACCTTGGCAAAACTGTTCAGTAAATAAAGTCCCTTTTCTGTCTGTTGGTCTCCTTCTTCCCTTTAAGGGATCTGTTAGCTCCTTTCCTTTTCTCTTACCCTGGTATCTTCATCTTCATTCCCCTTTCAAAACACTTTAATGATGGATCTAATAAACTCATTTACACTGAGCTGTGTAAGGCAGATGAAACTTAATTTGTCCATTGTCATAATCAGTTGAAATAAAAGATAAGAAAACATGACAGGAGAAGTACCTATTTAAAAGAAAAGTCATAAATAGAAGAAGTAAATATCTTAATTGCAGAATTGAAGGCAGTGGGGAGTTAGGACCTTTTAAAATCTCAGAATTAGCCCTGACTGCTGTGGCTCAGTGGGTTGGGCATTGCCAGCAAAATGCAATAGAGTAAAAGATGTTCACTGCAAGCAAAACATAATTTGATCACCTTAGGAAGATAATTAGTTCACATAAAATTGAAGTCTTTGGAAAAGCTGAAAACAGCAGTGAAACAGGATCTTAGAGACATCCACATTCTAGAATTGGCAGTGAACATAAACTAAAATTAAAAAAAAAAAAAACAAAAAAACAAACTAACTCAAACCAAGTTTGAAAATCCTAGCAAAAATGAAGAATGCTTTGAACTGCTTAATTTGAGAAAAATCATCTCTTTCTTGCTGGTAGATTCTGTGGAGATTTTCCTAAAACCCCAAAAATTGCCCTTCCCCCCTTTTTAAATAAGGCAGAGCTTGTAGAGTGCTTAGCCCACAGTAAGTAGTCAATACAAATGTAACAAACACGCAAACAAAGTCATTGGAGGCGGAATCAAACCATATCATCAGGATCAAGGGAGGGAAGACAAACTTTTTCACTATAGAACCATATTCTGTATGGTGCTGAGAAGTAATATACTCCATGTCAAATATTATAGAACTCAGGAATAATATAAAAAGCTGTGTATCCTTAAAATTATTTTCAAGAAAAACTTGACCTGTAAGGGAAATTTTTGTGTATAAGAGTCAATGCTTTTAAGCCAGAAAGACCTTGTTGAATACTTATTCTTCCTTTCTAGTTTTATAAACTTAAAAATGTAATTTTTTTAAGATTAAAAAATTTTTTTTTTAATTTTTATTATTTTTAGAGAAAGGGGAAGGGAGAGAGGGAAAGAAACAGAAATGTATGGTTGCCTTTCACCTTCCTCCAGCTACAGATCTGGTTGGAGACCTGGCTTGCAACCTGATTATGTGCCCTGGCTGGGAATCGAACTAGTGACCTTTGGGTTCACAGCCCGGCACCTTATCCACTGTGCCACCAATCAGGGCTTTAAAAATGTAATTTAAACTTTTGTACCCTCAGTTTCTTCACCTGTAAAATGGGGATAATAACATCTACCTCTAAGTTTTATAAAAGTTTAATGAAATTTTATTTATAAAGCCCTTAGTATAAAGTCCGAAACTGGGATAGAGCTCAATAAATAAGTTTTTGTGTTTTGTGTTTTTTAAAAGGTATCATGATTTCCCAAAAGACAAGCAAAACTAAAAATTACATGAATTTATATAAAAGCTTAAGCTAAGGTATATTAGGACTAATCTTCCCCACTTTATTCTGCAATGTAAATATTACACTCAAAATACTTGACCTAATCACTCAATCAATAATTATGTGTTGACTATTTCCATTTTGGTCTCCTTCCTGGGTCAACTATGTTCTGCCTCAGTGCCTTTGCACATACTATTTTCTCTGCCTCAGAAGTTCTTCTCTCACATATTTAGATGTCTCCACAATTCACTTTGTTCAGATTACTATGAAATATAAATATTTCACAGAGGTCTTATTCTCACCTGGCTTTATTTTTTTCATAACCCTTATGTTTTTGTGTATTGTCTATCTTCCTCATCCCAAGGTAAAACCCAGGATAGCAAGGACTTTCCTTTATTCTCTGCTGAGTCCCAGTTTACAGAACAATGCCCATGACCTAATAAGTGCACAATAAACGCTTGAAGAATGAATGATTAAATATAATTCTAGGAGTTACAAGGGTAACAATGTATGAAGTTACACCTTAACATTTGTCCATTTTTGATTCCCACCTAGAATATCTTAACTTCATATTTATAAATCAAATTAATCTTTAACACTCAGGTACAAGCCTCAATTTTCCCCAGAAAGTTTTGTTCAATCTGTGCAAATTACATCAATATGTTCCTTCTTTGACATCTTATAAGGCAAATCCTGAATAATGGGAAATATGAAGAAAGGAAGTCATACGACTAATTTCCTATGGTTAAGAAAGACACTTTGTACTTTAGTGGAGGCAATTTCTAGTGAATTTCTTAAACCTAATAGTTTTATGAATAAACAAATACCTATACACTGAGCTGGTATGTGCAGATCTGTCTTTCTCTCAGAGCCTTTCATGCTGTCCCATTAGGTGTAGAGGCATACAAGTTTAAGTGAAATTGACTTGTGCCCAACTGCTGTGGTCTTAGCAGATGGATGGCAATGATTGTGGGTGTGATAAGTGCTACAAGAGACCTTGAAGCTACTGCATTAGTTTTTTAAGGCTGCTACAACCAAGTATTGAGTAGCTTGAAACAGAAAATTACTGCTTCACAGTTCTGGAGATCTGAGATCACTCCATCAGGCTGAATTCTCCGAGGGATAGAATCTGTCTCATGCCTTGCTTCTGGATTTTGGTGGTTGCTGTCACTCTGTCATTCCTTGGCTTTAGAAGTATCACACTTATCTCTGCCTTCTTCACAGGGTGTTCTTCTTGAGTGTGTCTTTGTGTCCAAATTTCCTCTTTTTATAAGGACATCAGACATAATTGTCTGAAGCCCATCCTAATGACCTCATCTGAACTTTACTAATTACATTGGCAATAGCCTGTTTCCAAATAAGGTCACATTTTCAGATATGAGGGGTTAGGACTTCAATATATGAATTCTGGGAAACACAATTCAATTCACAACAATTGTATATACATCATTCCTTGCCTACTCTGACTATTAAGAGGCAAAGCTTTGTTTCTAGGTTAATCTCACTTAACACTCCTTGGGTTATATCCTCTTTCTTCTAGCCCATTCACTGTCAATATACTTCCGTGATTTCTTTCCCCAGATTATACTGACATACTAAGGAGGAGAGAGGTGGGGGTGGTCTGTCCCATTGGGAATAAATATTTTATCTCTTATATTGTTTAGAATTGCTGACACAAGGTGACAGTAAAAAGCAGAACTTTTAGTCGGCTTTATTATCATTATTCAATACTGTGCAGACAATGCACCTCTCTATTGCCAGCGCCCAGGGCAGATTTCTCCCACTGCCCTGCCCTGCCCTTACTAAGCCACTGCCAGACCTGCCCAGATAGATCTCATCTCATCACAGTGGGAACAATGATTTCCCAGGAGGCTCCTCAATCTCTATGCAAATAGAATTTCATCAAACCTCATCCACAAGTGTACAAACATGTCCAGATGTGCTGAGCTCCTTAAGAAAAATTACCCCAAACTTGTATAAAGGCCAAGAGAGTACAACACAGCTTTTCAAAGACACATTGAGGTATAGTTTAACAAGTCCACCCAAGGGCTATATGTTGGAATGTATCTTTTATGGCTCTACTATCTGTTATTAATTAAAGGCTCAGACTCTGAGAAGTTACGTGCTAATTTGTAGGTTTTAGCCAGCAAAGATGCAAATAATTTTTGTCCTGTAGATAAGATTGTTAGGTGTATGCGTGCCTTATTGGGCCATTCACCTAATAATCTTATCCTGACTTTATTTCTTAAGTGCCAACAAATATTCAGTTTCTCAAAATATTCTTGTAGTCAAATGTATCATCTTAGTGGATTTATAATTAAATTAATATATCTTTGACACCCGTCAAACATACCAATCAGCAATAGAAGGATATGCTTAAGCTGCATTTCAATTTTATTATGTATGGCTTATTTCCACTGGACTTGCTTAATGTTCTCAAGTACGGTTGATGAAGACACTGATTTTTTTTTTCTGTGGAAAATATTTATACCTTTTCTTTCATTCTCACTTCTGCCCTAGTCAAAGCCTTCCCCAGTCAGGGTTTCATACTTTACTTAACATGATACAGAGTGACAGAGGGAGGGAGGGGGAAATTCAGCTCTAATGCACATATATGAGCATTTAGAAAGAACAGGAAGTTTACTACAATGTCTCCCAGTGAGAATTAAATTCTCAGCAGGTAGGTGGTACCTATCTGAACAGAGAGGGAACATGAATTCTCACTGGTGGAAAAAAACAGAAAAGATACTAACTTATGCTATTGGAGATTAATTTTCTATAGGCTGTTTTCCCAAGATTCCTGAGTATACAGCATCTTCATCTTCATCTTCTTTTTTTTTTTTTTTTTAGAAAACCTAGCCAACAGGAGATTGGTTATGAAGACAGATGGCAAAGGCCCTGCTTCATCAAAATTAAAATTTCTTTTAAAGCTTCCAGTTGCTTGTTACTCGGTGCATTCCCAAGTAGAAACTATGGTAGAGACCCTTATGCACTAAATATTAGATGTTAAATTGTTACAGAATATCACCTTGCAGGATTTCTAAGAAGAAAATCAGAAGTCAATTATATCCTTAATTTTCATCAGGGCTGAACAAGGGTCTAGATGGATAGAAACAGAAGTAAGATTTGTGGCAAGGATTTCTTTGAAGAGGACTGTGCTGAGTCCCAACCATTATCTGTTCCCCAAGAGGAGGGGTAAGAGATGCTTCCTCTTGAGAGACAGTCTGTTAACAAAGCTACTCTGAGGGCTTATTTTGTGTCCCCTTAACCTAGAAGAACAGTAGTTCTTCATGTGGATTAGGTTATTATTAAGAATAGCCCTTTCTTTTTTATCTCCTTAGGTATAATATATCTTACCTGCCCCTTAATTTATTATCCCACCATGCAACTTGATTAACAGGATACTAGTAAGTGTGATTCAAGCAGGGTCTTGGCATGTGCTCACATGGTTGGCCATGCTCTCTAGTGCTTCTCCCTTCATCATGAGAAGAACATGCCTGACTACCACCTGGATCCAAGGAGAATGAGAGACTTGTGGAATAGACCTGCTATTCCAACCAACCCTCGTGAATGAGAATAAACTTATTATTTTAAGCCATTGAGATTTGAGCAGTTTATTATGCAGCACTGTTGTGATCATAACTGACCGAAATATTTGGTTAACTGCTTTGATAGCAGAGAAAAGGAGGGTTGTGTCTTGCTGCATTGGAATTAGAGTGTCCAAATACATGACTGAGTGTTTCCTGTGGATTGGATGTGTGCTCTGTGCTGGAAAGAGATTTAGCATGGGGACTGTGTCAGGCAAAGCTGACGAATTTGGCTGGTAAAGAAACAATGAACCCTTATTTGATTCAAATAATTTATTACCCACATAGCAAAAGCACGAGTAGCAAATATGCCAGTTTTCCATGTCCCTTGTTCCACAGAGAACATCAAAACAAAGGGGCTAGCTGACTGCAATATGAATGATGAGACATTCTGTTGTTGGAGGACCGTGCTGCAGTAGAGCAGTTTTACAGCCTGCAGCTGCTTCCCAAGTGGGAGTGAGATAGAAAGCCCCATCCATACCTTGTCAGAGTCCAGGAGGCACTGGGGAACCATCTCACGGCAGTTCCCAGGAAGATAGAACATAAGTGAGAGATGGTCTTGTTGCAGCTCCTTTCGCCACTGTATATTATCATTAGTCTTTCAGCACAAAAGAGTGTTTGGATGCACTGTGACCAGAAGTATTTTCAAATTCCAAAATAGCAAGCAAATTTTCAAGTGCCAAGACAAAACCTACCATAATGATAAAAATGTACTAGCTCAATTTATAATTCAGAAAATATCAGAGATCTTTGTAAAGCTATGCAATAGCCATGGATGCAAGTCTTCACAATGCAGAATAAAGTTTTTATTTGCTTGTGCAATAGTTTTTATTATAAAAAGGTTTATTAGGCTCCTGTGAATAAATGCCTTTCTAAATATTAAGATAATTGCAAAGTTTTGCAAATACTCTCTGGTTGAGTCAGGACTTAATGAGAAAAATTTTACTGCTTTTGGGTGAGATCATACAGACACAAATTTTAGTAAATATTTTCATAAAATGCAAATAATATTGTTGAAGCAAAACATGAACGACTCTGTGAAAGGTGTTGACTGTGCTGTCTCTATTTGGCATAAGGCTACTCAAACAGATCCATTGTCTTTTCTATTGAGGCTGAAGTAATTATCATGAAATTCTTCTTGTATATTGTTTGAACTGAGCAATTAAAGAATGTTTGTGATTTTGTTGGCTTTTAGTGTTCTTTAATCCCCTCACATTCCAAAAGCCCATTGGCCTTCTCTAACAAATGCACTTGACAGAATACTCAGTTTATTTGAAGTACTGAAGTCATATTTTAATTACACAGGAAAGGCCCCTGTGTAATTACTTTTTAAGTGATCTATTGAGTGAAGTCAACTTTTTTCTTATTACTTAGTTTTTGATATTGATTTAGGGGCCCTGGATGGTGTGGCTCAGTGGACTGAACACTGACTTGTGAACCCAAGTGTCACTGGTTTGATTCCCAGTCAGGGCACATACTCAGGTTGCAAGCCAGGTCTCCAGCCAGGTCCCCAGCTGGAGGCAGGTGAAACATTGATGTTTCTCTCCCTTTCTTCTTCCCTCCTTCCCTTCTCTCTAAAAATAATGAATAAGATCTTATAAATAAATTACTTTTAAAATATCACTTTAGCAATAGGATTATGCAAATTGAAAGAAAAGCAAACAATGCTACTAAAGACTCCATTGCTTAATGAAACTTCTTGAATGTGTTAAAGAACTAAATGACAGGAAAAGACATTCTGACTTGAAGGGGATAATTATTACAGCTCTTGCCATGACTGTTTTTCAAAATGGATTTTGTTCCTTAAAGAATTCAATTATGTCATATGTATGTTACTAAATACTCTTAAAGCATGTGTAGTATTGAAGAAGAAGGGGTTAAAAAGCGACAATAATGCTTGCTTTTCTTCTTCTTTTTTCTTTTTTTTAGTAAGTACACATTTTAAAAATTGTTGACCAAACCATTTAATGTAACCCTAAAGAACGGAAAAGCAAGTTATGCCATGAGAGAGAGCATTATGTGTTAGAAGAAACCAACTTTAAGAGCCATTTTTAGAGTTGTTAACTTTATACAAGTACATGTTCAATATAGTATAGGCTCACAATGCTAATGTTGAGCATGACTTCTCTTTCATGAATGTTCAATAGACAAAAGAACAAAATAAGTTGGATGTGACCACTGTAGAAGCTATGTGATAGAAACAAAGACTGTGACTGTAAGACATTTTATAAGCAAATTTTGCAAAACAAGTAATTTGATCAGGAAAACCAAATTATCAGAGAAAAAAATTAAAGAAAGAGGTATGTAATTTAGATACTTTTTTTTCAAATTATAAGAAAGAATTATTTTAGAAAGTCTCAAAGTGAACTGTAGAAGAAATAGACTCAGGAAAAAAGTTACAGCAAAAGAAGGGCCCTTGCAGTTTAGGGGAAAGAGGGAGAGAGAGATATGTAATTTGAGGGACTGAGGAAGGGGGAGAGGCAGGCAGCATGCTCCTGAAAAGAGAGAGAGAGAGAGAGCTCCCTGAGGGGAAGGAATGGGGTAGGGAATGCACAGGCATGCTCCATAGAGACAGCACTTGTAATTTATTTTAGAGACTTATTAGCTCTTTCAGATAATCAACAAGTAATTTTTTTAGAATAATATATCCCAGATTTTTTTTTTTATCCCAATCTACAGTCTGTGGTAGTTCAGAATAAGTAAGATTTACTTGGGAATCCCATATTTTTATTAGCTTAATCTGACAACCTTAGCTAGGGGTGGGAGATGTGTAAAATGGAGGATGACTGAGCACTCTCCTAAGCTATCTAATTTCCTAGGGACCAAGTTTTGACATAAGCAAACCATAAAATAAAGAGAAAAAAATATCCATGGTAAATTAGGGTCTTTAAGTAATCCCTGGAACCTCAGAGATATCTAGTATAATAACAGAAGAAATCCCATTGCTAAAGGCGGCTGACCTTTCAGACCTGTCTCAGTAGTCTAATGCTGGAAAGACGCAAGTAGATAGTCAAGGCACTTGTATAAACTTCTCAATACTGTGTAGATGTTTTCAAAGTAATGGTTTATATAAAAGTCATTTGGTATTAAGAAGTGCAAACTGGTAGTTGCAAAATAGTTGTGGCATGTAAAGCACAGCATCCAGGATATAATCGATAATATTGCAATAATTATGTATAGTATCAGGTAAATGCTGGACTTATTGGGGGGAACACTTCATAAATTATATAAATGCTATACGCCTGAAACTAACATAAAGTAATATTAAATGTCAACTGTAATTGAAAAAAAAAAGTCACTTGTAGCTCTTCCTTGTTATATAGACAATGTTAACATTGAACCCTGGGAGATGCTTTCCTTAAAGGAGTTTGTTCATGGAGAGTGTGTAATTCATCTGTCCAGGGCTCATCCATCCCAGGGGTCAGCTAGAACACTCTGGGTTGCATTCTTAGTGTTTCTTAAGTAGCTGTAACACTTCCATTAACATATTCCCTGGTTAGAAGGTAAACTTCATTCATACAAATGTCCTCCAGGGTTTTTCTTTCCTTCTAAAATACTCCTAATGGCCTCCTAAAAAAATCACATTTTCTGCCTTTGTTTTAATTTTATACTGAGAAGCATGTTGCTGTAAGCCAGCATGAGTGTAAGGTTGAGCCAAATTCTAAGGCTATTCTTTTACCTATGGGTTACCTTTAAGAGATGATAAGGAAGAGCAGAAACAGCAGCAGCAGGTGAGGTTCACAGCAGACAAGACAGCACTCCAGGTAGTAGACAGGTTTTTTAAACAGCAGGATGGCAACTGAGGGAGGATACACAGAGTCACTGACTGGGAGTCTAGAAGATGCCCTGGAGGCAACTCACCAACTTGATGTCCTCCTTAAAAAGTGGAAGTGGAATTGATGATGTGCTGGTATTTTTTTTTAGAAAGAAGGCTTTGGTGGAGAGAGCAGTGATTTATGCTCGTATGGAATTATAATGTGACTGATTTGAGTTTAAGGTTTGCCAGAAAAAAAAAAAAAAAAAAAAATCAGCCTCTTCAAGTGTGTTTCCTATTTTGAAAAATGAGGTGGAAAGGATGTCTTTGTCACAAAATTGTTATGAGAATTAAACGCACACAGCAGGTTTTCAGTAAATGCTATCTTTCTCTTTTATTTACTTATGCCTCTATAAAGACATTTAACCTATAAATATTTATTAAGTGCCTACTATGGGATTACACTCTGGTAGATGCTAGAGGTAAAATGAAGACCAAATGCCCCTCCCCTCAAAACCCATGATTCTTTCTCTTTATGGCATTTTATACTGAAAGAGGAGGCAGACATTAATTAGACATTATATTGTAACTGGGATGCTTGATATAAAGGGGAGATTATGATGTTATAAGAATAGATACTAAGGTCTTTAGATGAGCTTTCCAAGAAGCAATTCGAATCAAGTGAAGATTCAAAGGATGACTAGAGGGTAGTTGGGAGGGAGCCTAGGGCACCCGGGAAAGGAAAAAGGCCACCACGGATAAAGCATCTTACAAAGTAAAGAAAAATGAAGAGTCAGTAAATGTGTTGGCCTTACCTGCAAAACCAAAGTAGATAACATTAGGACATTCCTATTAGCTCTAAAGTTCAGTTACATGTAACCTCATGTTTCATCACACTGACTATTTGTGGACTGACTTGGTATGTAGCAATGGATTCAATTTTCCTTAATGGCTATTTAATTCAATTATTCATTCACCAAAGTAACCAGATCATAAACAATTATTTCAGTCTTCTTAATAACACATTAGCTTAATTACAGCAATAATTGCAAAAGACAACCCAGTTAATTGGTTTAAGGGAATGGGTTTTTCAATATACGTAGGTCTTAATGTAACCTCACTTGGTTTGGTTAGAATCTAGTTGGAAATGGAAAAATGTGTTCATGATAAGCTTTAAAATTATGTCGTTGTTTATAATCTTGTAGTTCTGATCTCATATTGACCTGACCTGACCTGATATACTATGCATGGCTCCTAGGGTCCCAAAATATGTTAATTTATCTGTCAGAGAGCCTTCATCAGCAGTGCCAACCTTGAGTGTTTAACAGAACAAGAGCCGGAGTTACAGTGTGAGAAAGCTAAGACCCATGACAGATCACTTCGCTAATGTTCATGTCCAAATATAGTTTGGTAGGTCAAGCCTGAGTTTGGAATCAGCCAAACTGGTGTCTGGAGCTAAGCTTGGCCGTGAGCTCTGGGACCTTGGACAAATGAGCTCGGTCTTATGGAGCCTTAGGCTCCTCATCTGTAAAAGAGGAATTATGATTCCTATTTTTTCAATTAAATGAGATAAAATACACAAATCTTCATATCCAATTAACATTTATTACTTTGCTTCTTTCCTTTATAAGAGCTGGTGGGCCTGACTCTGTATAATGAGGAAACTAATAACCAGCAAAAAGGCATATTGAGTGCAGAAAGGAGTTCCACAGAGAATGACAGCAGAGTTCAGTAGACAGAATGTCAGGGCAGGATTCAGAAAAAAGAACCACCTCTGGATCCAAAGATTTTGTCACCTAGAGATGGGGACAGCCATAGTGGTCACTATTGTACCAACTAGACCTATCTGCAAAGGGGAAGTGTGTTTGACAGTGATGGAATAATTTAGGAATATGAGCCCCTAAAAAAACCAATATCCAAACAGCTGTCTTATGCTTTCCAAGCACAAAAGTGTTGCTCTGAAGAAATTCTTTTTTTTTTTTTTTAGCTCAAAATACACAGGACTCAAAAGGCCTGAGGGGAACTGGTCTGCCAGACTGGTGTGAAGTTAATGTTGTGCTAAGGGAATCCACCCAGAGGAACCAGCCACCCTTACTAGTATTGTAATGCATGCAGAGCAGGAGGTGGGCAGCAGGTCCTCAAAATAGAGCAAATTCCCCACAGACTTTGGTTGGAGGAAGGGAGAGTGGAAGATAGGTGATTAAGATACTTTTCATAACAAAAGGCAAGTTAATGGCTGTGCTCTAGCCCAGTCAAAACGAAAACAATTGTGTGAGCATTCAGTGACTCCTGACATAACCAGGGAAGAGAATGTCCTCTTCTGAAAGTCTCTGTGCCACTGGAACTCTTACCCTGATTAAAGATAGTAGCCAAAAGAAGGTAAGAAACATAGGGGAATGGGCAAATGTAGCACGTTGTAAGAAGAGCTTGATATGAGGTCACTAAGGAAGTTCTGGGTCAGCATTTAAAAGTAAAGGTGGGCTGAGAGAGGTGGTCCACCATGGAGTGCTGAGGAGGCAACGAACAGCCATGGTGGTCTGTAGTGAAGAGGGCTGCTAAGAGGAAGTAGCTATATGGGCAGAGTGAGTATACAGAGGTGCTGGTCCAGCCATGAGGGCTGAGAGAGAAAGCTTCTTCCTTGCCACCTATAGTGAGGGAGGAGCTGTGTCTGCTATTCTGAGGATTCAGCCATGTGGCCTGGGCTAGTGAGAAGGAAGAGAGCCATGAAGAAGGAACCATGAAATATGGGGATTTGGCCATGAGGTCTGAGAGAGGAAGCAGCAAGTAGTTATGCAGCTTGTGGTCAGGATTCCGCCATTCTGCCTGCTGTAGTGAATTAGGAGGGAATCTTCCACGTGGTCTGTAGTGAGGAAGGCAGCCGTGTGGTTTGAGGAAAGGGTGTAAAAAGAGAGCTGATAGGGCTGTGCAGGGACCTGGCTAACCAAGCATGGACTCATGGGAGATGCCTGGAATGCTGAGCTGTGACCAGAAATATAGACTTTTGCTTTTCTGAATGACTTATGGAGAAGCTACTCTCTTGGGATGTGTGCCTCCCAGGACGCTACCATTATCCCATGGTCTACTACAGGGAGGCTGAGGACAACATACCCCAGATCCTGAAGAAGAGCCATTTTGAGAGGATGGCAATTTTGAACCCATGAATGTACTTTCTAGAAGGGATGGAGAACTATTTGCACAGCTGGCTTAAGAGCGGATAAGGGTATGGGGCACTTCTGGGCATGTCTTTGGCTTATAGGCTGGTAGGGGAGAAGGGAAGTGCTGGGTTTCATGGGAGAACAAAGCTTTAAGCAGGGGTGCTCCCAGCCTCACATCCCAACTCCCCACCCTTCCATGGTAGATAAAAACCTGTTTTCTCCAACACTAATTGTTGGGTCATGTATCAAGATGACACATGGATGGGCCCCAGTTTGCTCGGTTACATTATCATCTCAGAAAGGAACAGCACTCATATTCTGAGGAGACCAATTTCAATGTTCTAAGATCTTACAGACCCCTCATCCTGCAAGTGAATTCTGTCGACACTCACTGGGAGCTGGCTGCAATCTCATGTTAAAATCATGATCCCATTAGCCATAGAACTATTAATCTTCTTATAGACTGGTAGACAGAAAACCACAGGCAGTGCAATAACAGCTGGTTGGGAGTGATGAAACTTTAAAAGGGCACCGTTGAGAAGCCCGGTGTGAAACCACACCAAAGCCAAGCCTTTGAGCAACAAACCCGATTACTACCCCATAGGTTGGCTGAAACATGTTCAGGACTGGAAAGATCCATAAGGTGGGTGTGAGAAGCTTGAAACACCCCATGGCTCATGTCACTCAAGAGGCAGCTAAAAAATAAAACCTCAGAACTCACAAAAGTTCTGATCAGCCTATGACATTTCTCTCCCTTCATTTCCCACATGTTCTCTTGTCAGTAATGGCACAGACACTGGCACATTGCCTAGAGAAAGATCTGTGTGCAGGTTGGAGAGCTTCTTGCTCTATTAAGACTCAAATTTGCTCTCAGAAATTTTCTCAGTTCCTAGCCTGGGCATAAACTCTGTGCTGGCACAAGGAACTATATTATTTAAGCAAAATTTAGCCCTAAGGCTCCTAATGCTTAAAATGAGGTTAACCAAAAATATATATGATAAAAAATAAATAAATAGAATGAGGATAACAGTAGCCACTCAGGTTAGCCATGGGGGAATATGGCTTTGCGGGTGGGACTACTGCCGAATTTCTGAGCTCCCAAAGTCTCTCAGTTGCTTCCAGGCCTGGCTATGTAAGCTGGACTTGGTGCAGGCTTAATATCACCCACCTCCCTCCCATAAACCTGGCCAGAAGTTCAATAAGAAAAAAATAAATTCTGATATTCAGCTGGGAAATTTTCACACATGGGGCTTCAGAAAGCAGGCAAGAGGGCTGCCTGAGAAGGAGCTGGTAGAGCCCAGCGCCTTCAGTACAGGATAGATGTTTTTAGGTGATCTTTGAGGGTGTGTTATAGTGACTACTCAAGAGTTACCTTAACTACTTTTTGGGGCTTTGCTTTCTCAGATGTTTCACTTTTATTATTTACACAAAGAAATTCATGAGGCTGTAGAGATTGGAGCCCTCCTACAACACTGGTAGGAAAGACTTTGGAAAAAGTCTAGCAATTTCTGAAAAAGCTAAGACATCAAGCTCCCATATGACTCTGCAATTTCAAAAAGGGGTTGGTGTGTTTGAGAATCATGGCCTAATTTAGAAATGTGTGTAGCTAAAAAGGTATATACAGAGGAGAAATGAAAACATATGTTCACAAAAAATTATACATGAATGCTCATAACATTATTCATAATAGCCAAAGTATAAAAACAATCCAAATATCCATCAGCACATAAATGGATAAACAAACTCATATATTCAGAATGTTATTCAGCCTTAAAAGAAAATGAAGTACTGATATAACATGGATGAAATTTGAGAACATTATGCTAAGTGGTAAAAGCCAGACACAAAAATCCATATATTGTATGATTCCATTTAAATTTTCCTTTTACCCTTTTATTTTTCACTTTTACCATTTTCCTATACACATTTCTAAGTTATTCCATGATTCTGGAGGAGCAAATATATAGAGACAGAAAGTAGATCAATAATTGCCAAAAAATTGAGCTGGTGAGGGATAGGCAGTGACAACTAATGGATGTGTGGTTCCTTCATAGGGTAATGAAGATGTCCTGGAATTAGTGAGATTATGCAATCTTATAAATATGCTAAAATCACTAATTGTATGCTTTAAACAGTAATAATTAGTCTCCTCACCATTGTCCATATCCATGGGTCCTTCATATATGTTCTTTGACTAATACCTTTACCTTCTTTCAATCAGCCCCTGCCTCCTATTCCCTCTGGATGAAAGGAAACAAAGGTAGAAAAAGTGGGACAACTGTAATAGCATATATATGTGTAAGACTGTGTATATGTATATACACATATATGTATATATACATATACATATACATATACATATATACATATGTATATACATATATATGTATACATATATATATATACATATATATATATATGTATAAATAAGAGGAGAGGAAAGACTAATAATAAGATATTTGGAGGCAAAAACACAAGAATGGCAGAAACCTAAGAGTGTAACAGCTATAATTCATTCAAGTTTTGCCATTTCTATTAGAACAATATTGTCAAGTCTTTTATTGTAGCAGCAGGATCTTTTAAAAAAAAAATCAAAAACATCCTAAGAAAATTAAGTTAAAAACGGACCTCTGATTGAGTCCTGGAGTCTTGCCTACCCAATCTTCTCTTGCCTCCAAAATATAGAACTTGAGGAAAATTTTTAGGGCCACAGGACTTTACAGAGCTCCCTGGTCCGTAGAACATTGTGCAAAAAGTGACTGAGTTGGGTAGAAGTGAGTCAATCAAAGCAACCAAAAATTCTATACCCAATGGGTGCCTATCTGAGGTCAGAGTTAGGTGATGTTAATGGTGGCCAGGACAATGATTCAGAGTGCTGCAAAGAGGGTGGTACTCATAAGACTCAAAGCTCTGGGTAAGACCCACACAATCAAGGTAGTGGACTGGAACTGAAAAGTGTAAAATTCAGGTCAGAGGGTGGAAGTTCTTCAGAGGGAAGCATCACTCCAGCATTGTTGATAAACTGTTTTTTGTGGACTTCTGGTGAGTTTTATACCCAAGAGAGCTTGACCACCTGGCTTAGTCACTGGAACATCTCTGTCTGGACTTATACTCTATGACCTCTATACCCTGGGGTTGGCCAGGGTATGTAGCAGGAGAGTACAATCCCAGGGGCTTCATCATGTCCAATTAGGAGGGTGATTTAGACCTGTGGGTTTGGGCCAAGGCCATCTCATCATCTGAACCATTCTTTTCCAAGGCACTGAACTCAGAGACCTCGGTGAGAACACTATTGGCTAAAAGTCACTAGGTGTCTGAAAGTTTCAACTTGTACTAATCAGTAGAAATTTGCTAATATATTTGATGGGTCTTGTCTTTGTATCCAAGCCCTAATGATTTTAAGGTCACACTGCTCCTAGTTTTTAATATCTAATTTACCTTAATGAAGAATCTTTAGAGAATCAATAAAAAATGGTCCAACTGGGCTGTTAATGAGAGAAATGGCCTTTCAGTTATGAAAGGAAAATATATATTGAACTTTCCTATGGCAAAGAATAGCCTAGGGTATGGATTTTTCTTTGCAAACTGTGAATGCCTTTGTGTAAAGTAGTTTATATAATATTCACTAAAGGTTATTCAAATCTGATAAGCTTATTTGTTGCTTATGAACAGATCATGCAAGCTGAGAGTAACAATCTAATTATCCGAACTGCCGGTATCCAAGATACTGTCTCCCAAGATTAATGCGTTTGTGTTATGAGTTTCCCTCCAAATGAAAGACAGTGGTCCTAAATAAAATGCACTGACTTGCTGCAACAAACAATGAAAATAAATCAACTTCTCATGTCAATTCTAGACTTGGGTGATTTCCACTGTGGATAGAGCAAGGCCGGTTTAGTGTGTTTGAATGAAAGTAAAGCTATTTTGTGGACCATAACGAACCACTACAATCTCTGGCTAATGTACTTGCTGACCTTCTCTAAGTTCTGTCACCTGCAATTGTCCTTTAAAAAAAATTATTATTCCTTTCTGCAGATGTTCATTTTACCCTGTGGTTTTCTACCCTGCTCAGATGCATTTGTGTAGACCCTGAGGTCCCACCTGTGGCAAAGATATCCTGACATTGGGGTTGGCTCCAACATGGTGATTTAAAAGTGGCTGGAGCCATAGTGCCAAGGTTCAAATCTCAACCTCTCTATTAACCATGCATCCTTACAGAGTACTTAACTATTCTGTTTCAGGTTCATTGTCTATAAACAGGGATGATATTACAAAAAATTTTTATAAGGATAAAATGAATTTTACATGTGGAATGTGTAGAACAGTACCTGACAGAGAAGAGGTTCTTAATAATGGGAGTTATTCTCTTTGAAATTACTGCCTAGTATGACAGAAAGTATCCTAGATATAGTTACAGTAGCTGTATCCAAGTTCTAGTTCAACCATTCCAATTTCTGATCTATGAATTTGAGAAATGTTATTTCAACTATGTAGTCTGTTTCTAATCCATTAAAGGCAGTAACATCTATCTTGGGGGGCAGGGGCATTGAGAAAATAAATCAGGAAAGCATGTGGTTCAGGGTATACATTATGGAGCCATAGTGACCTGGACTCAAGTGTCTGCTAGCTATGTGGCCCTAGGTAAGTCACCTCTCCTTTCTAAAACTTAGATTTATTCTCTGTAAAATGGGAACAGCAATGAGATTTATGGTGGAGATTAAATGGCTTAGTACAGTTTCTGGCCTGTGTTCTATTGAGCAATCAATAAACAGCGATGAGCAGTATTATCAATAAAGCACTCAACCAACCCTTGGCCTGTAGCTGACACGCAGTGCACCTGTTTCCCATCTCCTGCCTCCCTTCCCTCACCCACCCCTGAGGACCTGCCAGCAGCCTCTTCTCCCTACATCTAGTTCAATAAAACCTGCTTCAGTAGGGTTGTCACGGCTTTTAAAAAAATGAAAAACCAGAAAAAAATAGTGAAATATCTGAAATAAATCAAGAATCTGCCCTAAGAAACTCATAGCCCGTGAAATTCATTTGCATAACAGGGGGTAACATCCATGTGACTTTAGCATGCAAGAACTCTAAAATAAACTTTAGTAAAATCTAAACCTGCATTGCACAATATCGTAGCCAAAAGCCATATGCAAATATTTACATTGAAATTTAAATCAACTAAAATTAAATGAGATTAATACAATTAATCATATGCTACCTGGGTCTCTTACCAACAACACTGGACCAGTTAAGAGCTGGGAAAATTGTGTCTCGCAGGAACCTAGCAGTGTAGAAACTGCACTGGTCCAGTGAAGAACAAAGAACATGCTCAAGAAATGCCCCAGAATCCTCCTCTATCATCTCTTCTAGAAAATGTAGAAGGGACATGAGGAAACATTTGGGATTTGGAAATATTCTGTGTGCTGATTGTGGCAGTAGTTTTATGGATATATACATTTGTCAAAGCTTATTAAATTTATAATGTAAATGAATATGGTTTCTTATATGTAAATTATACCTGAGTGAAGTTGATTTAAAAAATATGAACTAAACACTAAACACATACATGCACACACACACACACACACATACACACACACAGAGCGCCCTACTTCAGGATGGCTAAAATGAAAAAGACAGGAAATGCGCTATTTTGATGAAGATGTGAAGCAGTTGGACCTATCATAATACTATGGGTGGGAAGTTAAAATGTACGACATTGGAAAAGCCTTCTGAAGAAATTACTAGAACGGAACATATGCATTAGAACTGAAAACACCCAAGTGCCCACAAGAGAAGAATTCGTTAATCACTTGTATATCAATACAATGGAATATTATATATCGATAGAAGCTCATTCATACCATGTTGAATATAAGAAGGGAAACACAAAAGAGTAAATAGGGTATAATTCCATTTATAAAAAAATTCAAGATAGGCAATGTGGTGACAGAAAGAGAGACTTCGAGGGGATTCTGGGTTATTGCTATTGCATTTTTCCTTTTATTTTTTCTTCGTTGAATTTATTGAGGTGATGCTCATTAACAAATTATGCATATGATGATGGTGAGGATTATGTGGGCACATTAAGTTTGTGAAAATCCATTGTGCTGTGTCCTGTGAGTTATGTCATTTTTTAACGTGTGTTATACTTGGATAACAAGTTCACTTGAAAAACATCTCAATGTTTAATATACTCACAACTCACAACTGGTTAAGTTTGAATCTGTTTTAGGGGCACTTGTGCTTCTTTGGAGGAAATATACTGTTATTATTTCATATGTTGTGAATCTTTTCACCTTGGGTTGACCCTAGGGGTCATTTGCCAGGTCATGTGCAGTTATTATTATAGGCAGTACAAATATAAGGTACTTTTTAACTCCCTGTTGATAGGTGAAGAGAGTTCCAGGCCCAAGGCTGAGAAGCCCTGGAAGGAGAACAGGGAAGTCATCTTCATTTGGTAGAAGTTTAAAGGGAAAGGCCCTTAAATTGCTTTACTTTACTCTGTTAGCTAGCTGTCTTTCTAGTCTGTGCTTCAAGACGAGAAGAGACTGGAAGATACGCCAATGACATTTATATAAACGTGGGTGGTGGATGATTGGATGCATTCTAGTTAATAGAAGGAGCCAAGTCTGGACTTAAACTCTGCCCAGTCACTTGGTGTATCTAGATGAACTTGGAGAAAGTTTGAAAACTTCAGAGCTCCAGATTTCTTATGTAAAACAGAAGAGATACATTCCACATTTGGAGCGAGTATTAGCATTAACATTTAGAATTTTACATTTTTTTTTTTTTTTTACCATGATCTTCATGGAGGTAAATATTTTACATTTTGCATCAGGACCTAGTACACACAGATACATACACACATGCATACCCATTTTGCAAAGTAATCCTCAGTATTTGTGATGGACTAATATTTTCAATTTTACTTCCTAAAATAAAGAGTGTCAGTTGCAACCATTGAAATGTATTTCATCACCTGCTAGTGAGCTACTGCCCACAGTTTGAAAAACACTAGTTCAGGCACACAGTCATCAGGCATAAATGGAAGCACCATAAAGATTGGCTAAAATAACTCCTTTAAAATTTCATAAGACTGAAATTTTCTGTTCACTAGCAAAGCTGGGGCATCCAAAGCAAAAATGCCTGAAAGGAGGGGTTCTTGGTGAATCTTCTGGCTTTAGCAGTCAGTGCTTCTCAACCTTGATGCCATACTAGAATCATCTCTTAGGCTCTAACACTCCAGGCCAATTAAATCAGAGCTCCAAAAGGATTGACCCAGGCTCCAATGACTCCTGAAGCTCCTCAGGTGATGCCAATGTGCAGCCAAAACTTCAAACCACTGGTCTAATGGGCCACACATACAGCCTGTCCCTGGTTCAATTCATGTTTTTGGTCTTCACAGGGGTCATAGGCACCTGGACATTCAGTCCTCCATTTGTCTAGACACTGGGGACCCTCCAGGAGCATTATTGATGTCCCAGTGCTAATACTTTGGTACCCACTGTCAGGAGAGGGGTGAGAACTCACTTTCTCTGGTTCTGAAGCATTTATTATGTTTGAAATTGTGAATTCACCTGAAATGACATGAATAGGCAGCCTGCTGATCTCCTTCAGGCTCTTGTTGAAATCATCAGGCTAATGTTAGTAAAGCACATTGAGGTCCCTGGACCCTGTGACTGAGAGGTTATGCTAATAAAGCTGTGCCATTTGGAGTTTACTATTGAGCAGAAATAAAAGACAAGATTGTGTCTCTCTTTGGGGTATGGTCAGCTCACACACTCCAGCTGCTGTCTCCTTCACTTGCACTGAGTCTTATTGTGAGATAAGCAGATTTCTTATCTGAGGTAAGATTTCTTATCCGAGAGATCAGAACTTTGCCCTTTTACCTGCACTCTGAAATATGCCTCTAACCAAAACATCTCATGGCTCACAAGAGGCTTTTCCGGTCACATTGGAACATAACTGTAAAGATGGCCTAAATTTCCAGTCTAGTTGCAGCTTTGTCAGAAATCTCTTCCCATTGAAGAGAATGTAGCTGAAAAGTGACACATCAGAAACACTCAGCAAGTTTCCTGTTTTGATTTTTTGCAAGTTAACTCTTGCAAAGGAGCACTTAAAAACAAAGGCTTATTTGCTTGTGCTATTTCTTATATAAAAATATCTTTTCATTTAGCATTTATTTAGCTAAACCACAGGGGAAGAGGGGAAAGGGCTGGAGAGAGCACAGAGAGGACATCCATCTTTTGCGTGCCATTCTGATCAATCGTTACATTTATCACATGATCCCAGGCATCGGAGTTATTGCATTACGGGTCTATCTGGCTCCGATCTTTGAGGCCCATTTACTCAGTCCAGAAGTATGTGCTCTGATTAATAATAGATGGTTAGCCACATAGTTAAGTAGAATGATTGGCACTTTTTATTGGTTGTCTTGAAGACTAATTTAACAAAACTGGCTGACCAGAGAGCAGAGGTTTGTTGCTGGACCGGCTAGTGAACGTTTGCCTGTTTGTAAACCAAGAAAGGCCTCTCTCCAACATATGGATCCCCATTGGCAGGCAACATAATTAGAAATTAAATACTGATTTGGGGCTGATAGCTTAAGTTTGGAGAGGATGGGATGAAGTTTGATCGCTAAAATCTCCACCAAAGAATGTGGAATGAAGAAACACCTAAGCCAAAACTTAAAAATGAAAAAGAAACATAGGAAGCCTGATGCACTTGAGCATTACTTGTGTGCGCATGTGCGGATGTTGAGATGTGTGCTCAGGATGGGGCAGGGAGTGTGGCTGAAGGAAGGTGGGTTTCTCCATGGCAGCTGGAGAGTAAGGTGGGTTTGGGGGAATTCGTTTACTGCCCTATCATGGGTCAGACACTGACAGGGTTTTTGCACACCGACTTATTCCACACTTATGTCAACCTTTCTTGGTGGTGTCTCAGCTAGCTTTCTTCTACCTCTCACCCCAGACTCACTCTCACCTTGTTCTGTGTCTCTTTTTGGGGAATCATATGAGTAGGTTCCCTGATCTTAGGGCTTTGATTTGGGTTTGGCCAATAGTATAGCACCAATAGGAAAGGGAACAGGAGAAAAGCAGTTAACTTAGTCTTCTGTTCTACTCCTGTGAAGTTGCCAAGGGTTGACTGTAGCTCTCTACCCAAAACCACAGAGCTTGCCCCTTTACCCGTTGCAAAGTTACTCTCTCTGGGTTCTGAAAACTGTTCCTCCTCCCAGCCACTCAGGCCTAAGACTACTCATGTCCCTCCACTGCCAGTGCAGTTCCTGGATCAGCCCTGCTGGTTTCCCCAAACCCTGCCAACACTCTGTCAATAATCCCTTTATTGAAATCACCCCCATCACCCAGCTTTAATGAACCATCTGATTCCTGCCTGGGCCTTGACTGAGACAGCATCCCCAGCTCTGTTTGTAGAGAGATGAGAGTGTGAAAATTCCAATTGCATAAGTAACTTGGCTGAGTTCATATAAAGAGTAACTGGCAAAATTGTGTTCCATCCTCTGTGAACACAAAGCAAGTATCCTCAGACATCTTAGTAACTGACATCCACAGCTGTGGCTCAAGTTTTCTCAAAGGCGACTGGACAACAGCTCAGGTAGGTGTATGAAGCCAGTGAGGGCAGGGTGCTAGCTGGCTCTTGTGACGCTTCCCATGGGCCAGTCACCCACTTTGCTACAAAGGAATGTAAAATAGGGGAAGAAGGCATCAGCACACTATAGATTGATAGGGTCATGGAGACACCAAGATCATCTAGATGCCAAAGTGGAGCCCCTCAGAGACAGGAAACCACCACTGCATGACATTTGCCTTTGTACTGTCAACATCTGGCAATTCACCAAGGAATTCTTATGTTCCCCCAACATTTTCTCAAAATTTTTGAAGATGAACAGGATTGCTGTATAGCAAACTTATGCTGGAGGAGCTACTCATCCTATTAAAAATAATAATCCAGCTAACATTTATTGAGTGGTGTTTATGTGCTAAGTAATTATGACTCTGTGTACAAGAAAGTATTTAGTTCTTCCAAAACCCGTGAGGTAAGTCCTGGCAATGTTTCCATTTTACATATGAAGACACAGGATTATAAGGACTCAGAGACTTGCCTAAAGTCTTACAGCTTGCTAGTCATTGGTAGAACCAGGCATTAAATCCAGGTCTGATAGCAATATCCTTTGAACCATTATATACAGTATATAGGGATATAGGTAGCTGTGTAGGTGTTCTTTTCCTTGCTCTCTCTCCTCTAATATGGGTAATACAGTTGCAATTATCTGATGAACATGATTCACTTCCTATCTCCTCCTTAATACACATTTTCTCTTATTTCTTTTCAATCACCCATAGGATGTCCTTTCAAAAATGGGAGAGCACCTTTCTTCTTGCCTAAAGAAGATGCTGTCTTTGATCTTCCATGGCTTTGAAATTATTGAATCTAGATATTATCCAAGTCTCTCATTCTTTAAATGGAGAGAGCAGGTTTGTACTGTTAAAAGTAATGGACCAATATGTAAGATGCACTAAGAACACTTTCACTCAATACTTTCCTAGAACACAGAAAGATTTCCAATTATCTTGCTTTTCTTTAAACCTTGAATCAACAAATAAATAACAGATGTCAACTTCCATGGAAGGCTACTTACTGAGTGCTGGTTGTTCTTGCTTATTGGAAACCGGTTAGCATGGGATCATTGTGTTTCTGTTTCTATAACAATATTTAGCCTCTTCCCATGTTTTTTTCCCCCCAGATCCGAGGCACATTTTATACGTTTGGTGTGTATGATGACAGTTGTAAGTGGATTTTGTTAACTGTCCTTTATCAGCAGTGTGTTGTCTACATGATTATTCAAGTTTGCCAAGTTATGGTATTTAGCACAATTGATATTTCCCCTATTTATGCTTCAGATTTCAGCTCAAGGTTCACTTACTACCAACTGCTTTCCTAGACTGCAAGACTATACTAAACTGCTAGGGTCCTTGCATTATGTCTTTTTGCACAATTAGTGTAGTTTTCTTTTTGAAAAATAGACATTTTTAGAGCAGTTTCAGGTTCACAGAAAAATTGAGCAGAAGTTATAGAGTTTCTATACACCCTCTGCCTCCCTCCAAGCCTCCCTTTACTGTCACATCCTGCACCACAGTTGTATATTTATTATAACTTCTGAATTCACACTGACACATAATTATCACCCCAGGTCAATAGATTTCATGAGGCTCAATCTTGATGTTGTACATTCTTATTGCTGTTATCAAATACATAATGACCTGTGTCCACCATCATAGTACTACACAAAATAGTTTCACTGCCCTAAGAATTCTGCGATGTGTTTATTCATTCCTTCCTCCCCACCAAACCTTGGCAATTACTTGATTATTCTACTGTCTCCAGAGTTTTGCCTTTTCTAGAATGTCATACAGTTGAAATAATATACTGTGTAGCCTTTTCAGATTGGCATTTTTCACTTATTAATATGTACATAAGTCTCCTCCATGAACAGATATTTTCATGGCTTGATAGCCCATTTTGTTTTAACACTGACCTAATAAAGGACATCTTGCTTGCTTCTAGTTTTGGCAACTATGAATAAAACTGCTCTTAGCATCTGTGTGCATGTTTTGTGCGAACATAAGTTTTCAGTTTATTTGGGTAAATACACAGGAGCATGATTACTTGATCATGTGGTATGAACATGTCTATTTTTATTAGAAAATGCCAAACTAGCTTCCAAAAAGACTACTATTTTGCATCCTCACCAGCAATGAGAGTTCTCATTGCTCCATATCCTTGTCAGCATTTGGTGTTGTCAGTGTTTCAAATTTTGACCATTCTAATTGGTATGTAGAGACATTCCATTGTTTTAATTTGCAAGTCCCTAATGGCATATGATGTATAACATCTTTTCATATGCTTATTTGTCATCTGTATAGCTTCTTGAGTGAGGTGTCTGATTGGGTCTTTTGCTCATTTTTTTAATCAGCTTGTTTGTTTTCCTGTGTAATTGTTTAATGTCTGTGTTCCTACAGGAATATAAAATCATTGAAGGCAGGACCCATGACTTTTTTTGTCATAGTTATATTCTCAGCACCTAGCTCAAGGCCTGCAAGGGTACAACAAATGTTTGTTTAATTAAAGAATGAGGGTGTGAACAGTGCTCTGATAATAAACAAAGACTCAACCTGGCATCATTGGTACTCATATTTCCCAGTTTACATTGTGACCATGAGTAATTTAATTTGAGTCTCAGCTTCTCGAAAGATTAAGTGAAGATAATCATGAAATCATACTTTTTTTTGTTATAAGAATTGCATAAGATAATAAGTGTGAGAAGTTTTTATGAGCCAAAGTCTAGATATTTAAAAGATATTACTTATTATAAAGTCCAGTATATTGGGCCTTAAATAAACATCTCAGGAAAATTTTAGGTATAGGATAATTGACATCTATATCAATATTTGCAGTTTGGTTACAGAAGAACTTAATGATAGCTACTGTTAGATGGGTGTGGTCTATATGCCAAATATCTTGCTGCACATAATTTCTAATCATTACAACCACCCTGCCCTATAAAAGTTATTTTCTCTCTTTTACAAATGAAAAATGTGAGGCTCTAATCATTTAAACAACTTATATAAGCTCATAGGGACTGAGCAGAAATTTGAACCCAGGTGTGTTTGACAGCAAATACTAAGTACTTTCTACGTTCCCTGAATAGCCCAAATAAAAACTTTTATTTAGTCTGCATATATTTTAGAATTTTCTAGAAGAATATGCAAGAGAGAAACTGAGACGCTAGAGAATACCACTGATTGCTTTGAGTGGTCTTAATATCTCTACCATGAACTCTCTTGGTCTGAGCTATGTATATTGGGTCAATAAGAGCCTGAGACTCTAAGTTCTCAGGCAAAAATGGACAACAAGGGCCCAAGCAGGGACAGTTATGGACAGTTAAGCTTTTTTCAATGCAATTGCATGTTTCAGCCTGAGGCCCAGATATGAAGGCATGAATATGTTTATTCTACTCACTGGCTCAATGTAAATCTAAACTCAAGATGGACTTAATGGAACTTTCTTTATTACCTTCAACAGGACTGCTCATTTATACATTTCCAGCAACTAAAAGGCTGGACTATTGACAGCTACTTGCACAGTGACATCCCCTCTCCCCCCACCCCCATCTTGTTACATACAAAACTTTGGCAGAGAAAGATTAGGAGGACACCTGGAGTACAGATCACCTTATACAAGAGGGTTTGGAGCTGTATCTATTCCTGTATAGTCAGCCACAACACAACAGATGTAGATCCAAAGGAGTCAGAATAAGTCCTAACAAATTTTAGGAGCTCAACAATTGCTAGGATTTCAATTTTAGTTTTGAGTCTGCAAATGTGTTTATGCTTATTCTGCTGCCTAGGTATAATAATATATTCTCCAAAAAAACTAGTTCAACCTTCTTCTTCTTTTTTTTTTTTTTCCTTTTCTTTTCTTTTCCCTCTTCTCTTCTCTTCTCTTCTCTTCTCTTCTCTTCTCTTCTCTTCTCTTCTCTTCTCTTCTCTTCTCTCTCTCTCTCTCTCTCTTCCTCTCTTTATCCTGAAATCTATCAGAAGCAGAAATATTTCTTCTCTCTCTATTGCTGGAAACTTCTCCTTATAAAATGTGTCAATTCAACTGTGAAAGGACTAGGAAATGGTTAAGTGCTCTGTCATTACTAAAGGGCTACAAACAAAAATGGCCTTGTCAGCTGCCCGCTCCTAGCCTGGTCATCATCCCTGTCTGAAAACATTTGATGAGACCTATTAGGCCTTCAAATATGAGAGGGTGTCCCCATCACCAAGTCTGATATCTGCCCTGTACTGGTGCATTTTATTATCCTTATCTGCTAATTGGGTTACCACTAGCTACTTATTTTGACAATGCACAGCCATAAATATAATTTGCTGGAGTTTGAAACTGTAAGCTCATTTGTGTCATTCTTTATTTCCAGATAAGATTTAGGAGTACATATGTTTTTTAAGGAATCCTTTTTTTTGCCCCACTCTGACCAGGGAATATATTTCCCAGCTCCGTTCCCCTTCATTTCCCAGACAGAGGGGCCCAGATAAAAAATGATGCTTGCTTTATATGCTTTACTTATTGTCTGAAATAGAAGAATATGGCATTTGAGCAAAATATGGTACTTACTTGACAGTGTATGTATGTTAGTGATGAGCATGGGACAAAGAAAAATTCAGAAATATTCCTGACACCTATGTCTAATATATGTGCCGGTGAAGTTTCTGGAACTCATGGCATAAAAAAAAAAATCCTTTCATATTTTACCCTTAATGAATGCATGTCATCCTTCATCTGTGCAGTGTATATATTACAAGCCCTTGAAGACAAAGCACCTACAAATTGGGTTCCAGCTGCCAGACATGGAATCTGCGAATGGCAAAATGCTCTGAAAATTTTTTGAAATGCTTCTTTCACTTGCTCTAAAACTACTAACACTTTACCCTTTGCCTCTGAAGGCCTTCCCTCTAGTTAACTGACATTTCTGTCTGAAACCCTTTCTTGGAATCCAACCTGGAAAACTCAGGGGCAGGACATGAACACCTGAGTTGAAACTTTTTACTTGGGGTAGAAGGCAAATCCAGAAATAGAATTCGGTATCTTGGGCATGGAAGGACTTCAAGAGTCTGCAACTCTGATAATTGACTCAACAGCCATGGCCTATAGAACTTTCATCAAGCTGTTCATAAATAAACAGGGAGGACCTGCCTGTCTCCTGTGCACTAAACAGATGTTCTCCTTGCTTCAGCTCTCAGAACCCCAAGGCACAGGGATCCTGAGGCACCAATCCAGGCTGCCTTCCAGCCTCTAAAGCTCCTCGGGCTATCACAGTATTACCTTCGAAGTTGGGAGCGGATATACCTCCTTCATTCACAAAGGCAGATATAAAGGAAGAACATTTGCAAGTAATTTTTATCATTTTTACCAAATGCAAAGAAGAAAACAAAATACTCCATTCAAAAGACCTCAAAACTCATCAACCAAATGTGTCAAACTTCTGAAGTTTGCCTTTTTCTCAGTACTATTCAGTAAGATAACTCAAGCCGCCATCGCACCCTCTGTGGGGGTACTCCTCCCAATATTGCAGAAGATTTCTGGGGATCTCTTGGTCTCTTGTTAAGTCTACACAGTGCCAGTATGGTAACACACCTTTGGGTTTTCTTCTGTTGTTTTTCTTTACCCCTCATTGGAAATCACTTCAAAACCTTTCTTCCCCCAGAGTTCTAAGACTTTTGTGTACAGTGAAACTTACAAAAAGTTTCAGTGATAGAAGAAAATTCCTGTGTAGCTGGGCATGGGCAACAACTTCACCTTGAGCGTTAGATATCATTCTCCTGAGTCCATCTGACGTCCCTCACCACAGACAGCTTATTAGGAGCCAGGACTCCATGGATGCCATGTTGTCAGGATCTTTTGGGACATCCTTTCCCTTGATGGCCTCTCTTCTTTCCTGCTTCCTGTCACCAAAACATAAATTCCTTACACATCAGTTCCGTTCTTGACTGCCCACCTCATGTTAATTTACAGGACTATCTTGCCATAACCAACACTTACTGGGGTCTTCTAAAAAATAAAGGACACTCTGCTCCATCTAACTAACCACATTTTATTGGCACAAACTAAGGAGTATGTTCAAATAGTTAAAATTGATACAGCATAGCCCTTATCAATCAGAGTACAAGCTATAAACCTATAAACCTCTGCGTGACCAGAACAAGTATCCACTGAACAGAAACAATGAAATTATGGTTTTCCTGGGCTGGAGTTGCCCTCTAAGCTATGAAAGCACAAGAATAGTTTAAAGGTATACTCTCCCACTGGCCAGAGCAAGTCACTTATTTTCTTTGCTTCTTGATATTACTTATTAGCACATGGAATATATTGAAATGGGAAGTGAGCGTTTATTAAGTGCCTATCATGAGCTGGGTGCCAGCCATATGTTATTTCTCAAACACTGATACTTGGAGGCAGGTAACATAACCCACATTTAATGAGGGAAGAATGGGAGGCTCAGAGACTCAAAGTTGCTCAGTAACTTGCCCAAGATTACACTCCTAGTAAGCAATACAGATGAAAATTTGATCCAAGGTCTGATTGATATTTTGGTCTGTGCCTTTCCCAGCACACTCAAGAGTGAGAGTTCCCCAAAAGAGCTTCTTCTAGTCCCTCTCTCTTGCCTTTTAGATAGACAGAAATCATAATTCAGGAATTGGAAGAACCTAGGAAACTGATGGCTCCCAGTAGCTTCAGCTTCTGCCTCCCATCTTCTAAACATATATTGGACTCCTTAGAGAAAAAGTTTACTCTCCTGTCTACAGAAGCTCTTAAGTTCTCTAAAGCTGTGCACTGTGTGAAGACACTACACCTGTCTCCCCAAGCCTGCTATAGTACATTCATTTTACACAAAGCCTTGGGCTTCATCCACGACTACTTATTGCATTTTCTTTCAGACATCTTTTGGCACAATTCAGTAATATAAACCCATTGTTAATGTTCTGGGTAAGATATTATAATAAATAAAATAACCTAGAATGTAGAAGTGTTGTCATTTCCCCATTCAAGTAGTTTAAGAATTTCTTTTCTCATGTTCTCCCATTTCCTACAGTGGCCCTCTTCCTAGGATCTTGTTCAGTTATGTGAGATACTGATGGGATGATTGGTGCCCATGGTGGGAAGGTGGGGGTCAGAGATGGTTCTGAGTGGCACAGGCTTTCCTTGGTCTTTTGCTCCTATAACTACAACTGCATCTGCTGATGGATATAGATCTGTTGGCTCATGCCAAGAGAGAAACAAGAAAAAAAATTTTTTTTGGCATAATTGATTTATCAAATTTCTCAAAAACCTCCCTGGGGGGAAAGCTGACAATCAGGAAAGGATTCACTGACAAATCAGATCAGAATCAGCCTTTTAATAAAGAGTTCCAATTGTGTCAATTGATACTAATAAAAGATAACTTTTCCCTGCCAATGAAGTTCAAAGGTTTCAACAGAAATACCTAGGATGCTGCTGGGACAAAATCAAGCCACCATAATTTCTCATGGGGATTAACGTATGCACCTCCTGGCAGGTCTCCACTTTTCCCAGCATGTGATGGGGCCCCCAAGGCCGCTCTTAGGCTCAGTTATTTGGTAGGAGGACTCACGGGACCTGAATATATCAGAAAACCTGTTATATTCATGGGGCAGTTGATTATAGCAAAAGCATGCAGGTGGAAATCAGCACAAGGAAAAGGCACATGGGCCAAGTCCATGAGGAACCGGGCACAAGCTTCCAGTCATGCCCTACTGGTGGAGTTGCTTGGGGCAAGCTTAATTCTCTCAGGAATGATGCATGACAACACACGTGAAGTATTTCAACCAGGAAAGTCCAGGATTTTGCATTGGGGACCAGTCATGTAGGCCTGTGTTATCTGTGGGGCTGACCCCTGCTACTCAGACTTTAGGTCTCTTACCAGGTTAAACTGGTACAGCCTGGCACAAGCCCTCAGGGACAATGCTGTCATCAATGGTGTGTTCTCAGAGCTCAGAGGCTAACTCTCAAAAGCCCAACAGGGCCCCTCCTGAAGCTAAATTTTGTTGTTGTCATTATTACTGTTGAGTGTGTAGGGTTTGAGCCATCCGGGCCTGCTGAGTTAACTTTTTCCTGCCCACTCCCTCACTTCCCGTGAGGCTATTTGTGCAGCCAAAGTGATTCTATTTAAAACTGAAGTCCAATAATACCATTCCTCTGCTCATAATCCTTTACTCTCTTCTATTGCTAATATAACCTCTTTGACTTCACAAGCCCTGGCTTGGTATCCTGCCTTCGTTCACCTTATTTCTCCTCGCTTTGCTCACTCCACTCCAGCCACCCACACTAGCTTCCTCCCTGTTTCTTAAAATCACTGCAGGCACATTCCTACCTCAGGGCCTTTGTTCCTTCCCCTGAGAATGCTTTGCTCTGAGATAACACATGACTTCCTCATTGGCCATACCATCTGACATTTAACTCCACTTCCAGCACATCATTTAACTTCTCCCTGCCTGTTTTCCCTCTTAACTTATCATTAACTACCATACTTTATAACTTCTTTATTCCTCATTGCTGGTCTCTTCTCTAGAACATAAACTCCTTATCTGTTTCATCTGTTCATTGCCCTCTGCCTGGTGCCTAGAATGAGTGCATGGCATACTCAGTAATATTTGCTGAATAAATAGTGAGGCAAAGGTGGTTGCATCCATCCTCATCCTCAGAAGCAGGAAACAATTATTGTCATTATCATTGATAAAGTCTTACTCTTTTCTGGCCATTTCATAGATTACCAAGAGTTTTTACATCTGTTAACCATCTGGGCCTCAGCACACTGTGAGGCATTTATTATAAGTGGTGAGTCCTTCTGTACTTATGTGGGTTGTGGGAAGAGGCCAGCAGAAGAAAATACAGGGAGATACAGATAAAAGATCTTTGGATTCGATGTCAAAACACTTTGAATCTTCCACAAAGTTCCATGCTAAGAGGCTTGCCTGAGTCACTTTACCACTTATGGATCCAGTTTCTCTTTGTTTATAAAATAAAGAGGTTTAATCTATATTTGATCATTTTAGATAATGCACCTTCCAGAAGCTAGTTGTATAATTCCAGTTTTATGAGCTCCAGTGTGGTTTTTTTCAACTCATACTGTCCACCTCTCTTTTGAGAAATGGCAGCTTGGGTCCATAGTATTCTTTTTATTTTTAAGCTCCCATGATTGTAGGTGGGGCTCTAGACCTGTCTAGAGATTCACCCTAAGCTTTCTGTGGCAATCTCTCACAATTGCAATCATGGAGGGTCAGTAAGTCCCTTGTAAGTCCACCCCTTTTCTGTAACCAGAAGTCCTTTGTGCTCTCAAATATGCAGCAATGTGTTAATATCCTGGAGAAATGCTTATGCTATCTTACTAAGTATAAAAAGCAGCATCTAAAAGTAAATCTACCCCCTGGCTGGTGCACAGTGGATAAGGCACTGGCCTGCCAACCCAAAGGTTGCTGGTTTGATTCTCAGCCAGGGCATATAACCAGGTTGCTAGCCATGTCTCCAGCCAGGTCTGTAGCTGGAGGCAGGTGAAATGCAACCATACATTGATGTTTCTCTCCCTTTCTCCCTCCCTCCCTTCCCCTTTCTCTAAAAAATAATAAAATCTTTTTAAAAAGTTTTTAAAAAGTAAATCTAAAGTATTATCTCAATTACATAAAAAAAAGACTGAAAAGAAGTATACAAAATGTCAATTGTGGTTTTATCTACAAAGTTAACTTCTGGTTTTTCCCCTTATAGCTATTTATTCATTTCTGTATTGTTAAAATATAAGACAAATATGTAGTGCTAATTACTTATATTGCTAACTTAATTGCTAATTAAAAGATTTAATACAAAACAAAAAATATAAAAAATGAAAATATAGAGATTGTGTAAATTACATATATGAATTATATATATATATATATATATATATATATATATATATATTTCCAAGAAAATATTTTCAGATTCTGAACATAGCTGAGAAGAAAATTGTAAAGTCTGAATTTCTCTGCTTGTGCTTCATTTCAGCTACAGGATCAAAGACTTATTTAAGTTGCTCCCAGAGCTATATTTTGCTCCAATATACGTAAATGAGTTTTCACTGACCACCTCACTGCAATTCACTGGTCAGAAGGCCTTGCTCTCTATCTGTTCTAGGTCACACAGACTCAATTAGCAACAAGTTTTGTTCAAAAAAGACCCACTCAGTGGCATTGGCAGTGGTTCAAACCAATATAGGGCCATTCCAGAGCAAGGAGTGTGTATGTGTATGTGTATGTGTATGAGAGAGACAGAGACAGAATTTTTGGAAAGCCACAGTGTACAGTAACAAGAACAACCTAAGTGAGTAAGTAAGCCATTTCTATGTTTCACTTATACTCCATATTTTACTAAGTGGTGAGGTACCTGAATTTAATCCTTTTTTTCTCTCTTTTCTTTCTCTCTGCCTCTCTTTCTCTCTCTCACCCCACCCCTCTCCCTCTCCCTCTCTCCAAAATTGATTGAAAAGCAAACTCTGCTTCCCCAGGCAGCAAGTTTTATGGGAGGATGCTGCATAGGCATGGCCAACTATATCTGTGTGTTTTCGATAAGCACTTCAACTTCCATTATTAATGTTAATTTACTTAGTTTATACCTTTGCCAGCCAGCCTCAGCTGGAACACAACTGAACTTTTGATAACACTGATCACCTAAATGTATTCTGTATCAGTGTTTGTTACTGTACATGCTTCATTTTTCCCTATAAAATTATAAGCTCTTAAAGATTATAGGCTGTATCAATTTGTGTGTGTGTGTGTGTGTGTGTGTGTAGATGCCAGGCATGAATCTACTTTTAAAAAATTTCTGTATCTCATCACATAGTTCCTTTGTAACAAGAGGTGACAGTTTGTCACTGAGACTATCTACAATTGGGAGCTAAGTGACCTGTGGGTGTTGGAGGAGTGAGGATAGGAGAAAGCAGAGAACTAAAGTGTGTTGAACACCAGCTTTTGACAGTCACTGGTCTAAGTACATTACAACAGCTAATTTCACCCCATTAGACCTTTTAGGTGCATATTATTAGCCTCACTTTACAGACGAGGCAAAGGATCTTGAAAGAGTGACACCATTTATAAGTGGAAGCATTAGGATTCAAAAGCATTTCAGTTTAATACTCCAATTCTAAGACTTGAAATTGTTCCATGACTTAAAAGTGCCTTTGACTTTGAAATTTCCTCCAGATTATCTGACAGTAATAGAAACTTCATTCCAAAGGGCAAGAAATGTACCACCCCTCTCTTGCCTTTTGGTAGGGTCCACTTCCCCATTTGTGAGGGGCAACCTGAACCTGGAGAGAAACTGTGTTTATTTTGAAATTTGACTTTGAATATTAGACCCCCTAATTGAAATCCTAAGTGGTATTTAAGAGCTCCATGGGGGCTGATAGCTCTAGTATTTGCAAGTCTATCCCTGCCAAATTGAGATTACTTTTTAAAGAGTAACAGTTCAAGGTAATGGTCTCTTTATCCTTGCTTTTTTACATTTTTCATGTCAGATTATGCAGCTGTCAACAGCATGTCAGCAAATCTTAATTATTAATTATTTAAAGCTCAGACTGGACATTTGAAAAGTGGACACATTGGGTGCACATGACAGCCTGTAAACAAAGCACATGTATTCAGTTCAGTTCCTTCACTGACTTCAGAAATGCAACATGCAGAAGCAGTTTGAAAGGAAGATCTGCATTTTATTGATCACCCTAGTGAGCAAACCTCACTCCTTCCTGCTCACAACATCATAGGTAGCTGGTGATCTTGGAGACATACCTTATATATTTAGGGAAAGTGGGGAAACTGGGAAGGCTGTAGGGAACTGTAAGAATGAAGCACTCTCTAAGCTCCATGCAGCCAAAATACTGCTCATGTGGGCTGGGGTGCAGGGGGAGGTGAAGTTGGAAATTTAGAGTTGAGCCAGGAATAAACAAAATGACCCCATCACCCATCACAGCCAGGACCCCTCACTTCTCTAAAGGGAGTGTGAATCTCTCTCCTGTTTTCCAACCTCAGCTTACTCCAAAATTGTGTGCCTGCTAAGTAAGAGCTTGGTAACAGCTCTTGCTCACTTGAATGTTTATATACACCAAACCTGTGCTCCTCCTGGGATTTCATGTACCCCTTGCCATTAGCCAAAATGAGCATCTGGAAACAAGGCAGGCATGAGTATGTCTGCCCATGCGCAATGGAGACTTGAGAAAAAAAGCCATTCTGGGCAGCACACGTATGGGCAAATGCAGTGAACTGAGAGAGAGCCCATGTGTGCTTTGTGCTTTTCCAAAACAGGAACTGACCATGGAGCTTCATGCCATGATTTCTGTCCAGTTTCTTCCTCCAAAGACTTTATTTTCTTTGTGTTTTTCTTTTGAGAGAGCTGAACTTGAGGCATGGTGGGTTGTTAATCAAAAACACAATAAAACATCAATATTTACTTAAAATTAGGCTCACATCCCTTAAACATTGAGTGACCACATGAAATGAAACACCCTCATGTAGAAAAGGCACAGAGGGGATTGCGTAATCCAGGCCGCCTCTTCTTTTCTTTCTAATGAAACAGCTTTGCCTCTGGTTTTATGGGCACAGCTGAGCCTGGGAAAAGCACAGGTCAGCTTCCCTCTTGTGGAACAGGCTGGTGAAATGCCTCCATTCTGAGCAGCTTCTCTTTCCTTTATTCTCTCTGTTGAGTTCTTCCTTCATTCCTCAGCAGAGGAGGAACCGATTACTGGTGCAAATGAACATAAAATGAAGCTTTGAACTCTATCCTTTAGACTGCTGACTTCTTCTCACATGAGTTTCTATGTGCCACACTCCAGTTTTTCCTACCCTGACTGAGATGTTTGCCTATTTTCATGAGCAGGTGTTCTCAAATAAATCATTGCTATGTTCCTAAGATCAGTTACGGGTTGTGTTTGGAAGTTGGGTCTCAAGACCAGCTCATCAGGGTTCATTGAAGTTATAACAGAACCTGACCACGGAAGCTGAAAGGATTGCTACATGGATTAACATCTTAATTGCAATTTGCTAAGGCAGAAACATGGTGAAATTTTGTAGAGAAATAGGAAATATCTCCACCAGGGAGATGAAGGAAATCTGTGTTGCTGGGTGGAGAAGGGATGGAAATGCAGAAGGTTTGGACTGAGCTACTGAGGTGAGCCTCAGTTCTTCCCCTCTCTGACTTTGATCTTAGCTGAATGCTAAGGAGAAGGATAAACATGAAATGAATCAATTTGTCTATATTATTCCAGACAGATAGCAGTTTAAGTGACTTTTCCCTCCACCAATTTTATTTTCTCAATATGGTTCTCTCATGCTCTCATAGGCCAATGCCTTAAAAGAAAAAAAAAAAAAGAAAGAAGTCTCTGCTGGACAGATTCAGGCAATGAGGCTGTCCAGGGAAGTTCATAAAGAAGAGTTCCTCCCAGATCATGTCAATTATCATCAAGATGACTGCTGACTATGTCAAGGCCAACTCGGCAGGCTCTCAACAGTGAGGCTGGGTCACTCTGGGGAGTGAATGAGCTCATCATTGGTCTGGAGGGAAACCAGGAAAAATGGGTTTCTTTTTACAGTGGGCATTTATGTATGCCCCATTTCCCTAGTTGCTTACTTCTGGAATTGCCTCCTAAGCCTTGGCACCAGCTTCCCAAGCCTTGGAGCTCCACGTTGCTCAAGTCTTTGGAGCAGCTTGGCATTTCATCAGCGTGCACATCTGGGATGTGCAGCTGGATTCAGAACTCTCCTGTGGGCTCTGGCACTGGGCATAGTGTTCAAACTGTCAGCATTGACTCAGTGTGATGGGATTATAGCACATGTTTTTTTGGAAGGAGCTTCTCCCTCCATCACCACCTGCAGCCCAAGGCAGGATAAGGAGCCTCTGTTCCACTCAGGCAAAGAGTGAGGCCATGATAAAGTTTGATGAACAAGCATAGCACAGTAAGTCCAGATGTCTGCCAGCCATGAAATGATGTTTTCTGTCCAGAGGAGAGCAGTGAATGACAGAGTATGATTAGGGACTCACAGAACTAACTGGCTACTTCTCATCTTCCTGGCAGTCTGTGGCTGCCCAATGGCACTCACAAATCACTGCAATGGCTCAAACAAGGCAGGCAGATGAAGCCACCCCCATCTTCTCTCCCACCATCCTCCTTATTTCGTGTGTCTGTGTGTCTGACACTTGAACAACAGCAACAACCATTTGTTGAATATTTATTAGGTGCCAAGAACTCTATATACATTGGCTCACTTAACCATTACGACAACCCAATGGCGTATTATTCTTACTCAAGTTTGAAGCAAAGGAAACTAAGCTCAGAGATATTAATTAGCTCAGCCTAGGAAGTGGCCAAATGAGATTCAGTGTCATTTCTCTCTAACTTCAAAGTTCCTACTCTTCATGACTACATCAGGCTACTACCCAAACTCTTTGAACTCTATTCCCAAGATTTTTAATGAGTTACAGCTGTAGGCATAGCACCTAATGCCTGAATTATCTAGGATACATTGTGACTGATATAACAAAGACCCCCTAAAAAAGAGTACCTTATGAAAATCAGTTTATTTTTTCTCAATCCAAACATTTATATGGCAGGTCCTCAGTGTCAGGCAGATACTACAGCCCTCTTCTCATCTACATAGCCCAATGTCATTCTTCACGATATCTGCCCCCAACTGGCAAAATAAAGAAAGATGTGGCAAGGCAGGGCACATCCCTCATATAGCAACATCCAATTGACCAAGAGTTACAGAGCCACACATAACAATAAGGATAGCTTAAAAATTAGCTGTTGTTTTGAACATGTATGTGGATGATTAAAATCTAGTACCCACCCCACCCCCCCCAATAAAAAGCACAGAAGAAAGAAATGAGGACATTCTAAAGGGTAAGGATAATAGGAATCTGAGATACAACCAAGTCATATTTTTAAGGAGGGAGGGAGAGAGAGAAAGAGGAAGAGAGAGAGAGAGAGAGAGAGAGAGAGAGAGAGAGAGAGAGAGAGAGAAGAGAGGCAAAAAGACATTTGTAAAAGAGCCAGTGATTTATGTCTCACCTCTGTTCACGGACTACCGGACAGAGTGATCTCATGACTCTAATGAAACTGCACTGGAGGCTGAGAAGTGTAGAGATGCTTGTGGATTTTGGGTGAGCATCAACTGTCTCTGCATGGAGATTTCATATAAAAACAAGAATTTCCAATCAGATATAGCAAACTCAGATAAACTTTTACTAGGCAAGATCCACTGGAGTACCTTGACTACCCTCTTAATTCAGAGAAACTGGTTTCCAGTGTTTAACAACTCACCTTTGGGGCTGATATTGTCAGAACACAACTTACAATGACTTCAGGAGCCCCTTCCTAAATTGTTCCTGATAATCCAGGTCAATCCATCTAATAACCAGAGCTGGAATCATTTTTTCCTAAATGCCTTGCCTGACATTTTCTTTTTTTTTAAGTTCTTTTTATTTTTTTAAAGATTTTATTTATTATTTCCAGAGAGAGAGGAAGGGAGAGAGGCAGAGAGGGAGAAAAACTTCAATGTATGGTTGCCTTTCACCTGCCTCCAGCCACGGACCTGGCTGGAGACCTGGCTTGCAACCTGGTTATGTGCTCTGGCTGGGGAATTGAACCAGCGACCTTTGGGTTTGAAGGCCAGCTCCTTATCCACTATGCTACCAGCCAGGGCCTCCTTGCCTAACATTTCCTCCAGTGATTCTCTATACTTGCTCCTATATTGTCTTGTGAGAATGACCTTAATGTGTCCCTGTAGAGCTGACATTTTATCATTCAAAGATTGTGGAAAATATTTATTATGGGTTTTGTAAGTAAATATAAGAAATATTATCAGTTTGTATATTTTAATCAAAGGTTCATGAATGGCCATGCCTCTTCTTTTAATTCTATACATAGAAGGCAAATGAAATTAGTAATTCAAAGACCTAGGTTGATGCCCTGGCCCAGTGGCTCAGTTAGTTGGAGCATCCTTCCATACACTAAAAGTTTGCAGGTTCAATCACTGGCCAGGATACGTACCTGGGCCGTGAGTTTGATCCCTGGTCTAGGAGGATGTAGGGGGCAACCAATCTCTCATCAGTCAAAAAACAACATCTCCTTGGGTGAAGATTAAAATAAAAAAGACCTAGGTTGAAGTATTGGTCCTATGACTTGTTAGCCATCTGACCATGGAGATGGTCAATCTCTTGAAGCCCTTACAAATATTTAGTATAAATAATTCATACTCCTGGTACTTTTGCTGTCATTTGCAGACATGCAGTGCAGCAAAAATTTGAGTCACCCAACATGAACATTCCCAATTGAGTTTGAACAAAGGAACACTTTCTTGTTTTAGCTCTCATGCTATCATTGTGTCCATTTTGCAGGTTTTTTGCATTTAAGAGCTATTTGTTAGAGCTTTCAAATGTTTAAAATATTCCCCAAACACATTGCAGCAGTGCTTTCTAGAGTTTCTAGTGCAAGACTGTGATATGCCTTATGGAGAAAGTATGTGTGTTAGATAAGCTTTATTCAGGCATGAGTTATATTGCTGTTGGCCATGAGTTCAATGTTAATGAATCATATATATAGATATTCTCTCTATGTAAAAAAGGTGTCTTTAAATAGAAACACATGAAACAAGATCATGTATTGATTGGTTGATGAAAATATTGTGACTATAGGTTTACAGGAACTTAACTCTTCATTTCCCCTAAGAGCTATGGTTCAGTATTAGCTAGTTCTTTGAGACAACCTTATAGGATGCAATTATTGTGAATAATAAAAATCAATTGTACATTGATGAAGGGAAGCCCTTCACCATAATTCAAAAGCTTTAATAATATTGCTTTCATTTTAAGTTTCCTTGAAGGATAGTGATGCAATCAATGGAAAGTTCTTTGTCTTGGTGGGCATCCTTGGTATACCATTAACATTGTCAGCTAACTTTGGAATTATGTGGCCTAGACATTGGTCACTTTTGATTCCATATGTGCTGTGACATGCCCCTAAATTCAAGATTTAGGTTCTAAACTCAGAAATGAATGTACCTCATTCATTTTGACTTCACAATCAAAATAAGATAAATTTGAATAATTGGTGAGTTTAGTTAATGGAGCAATAAATTATGGAACATTTAGATCCTTTATTTTCTCCTAAAAGTTATGTAAATCAATTTGTCTTTCTTCTCTCCTTTCTTCTCTTTTTTCTCTATTTTCATCCTCTTTCCCTCTCTTACTCCTTTTCTCTCTCCTTCTTTCTCTTCTTACTCATTTTTCCTTTCTGTTGTTATTATACTTTTCCTGTATACATAGCACAAAGCAAATTGGAGACTTGATAATAACACATTTAATTTTATGAATACAGAGTGCCATCACATCAAATGCATTGTGAGGACTCTCAAAATCTAAAGATCAAAAAGCAATCTGAAAGAAGCTGTGCTTTGAAATAACTTTTTCAAATTTCAATTTGTTTTCCTCATAGCTCACGGGAAAGGAATGAAAAATAATAGCATTACATTTCAAAGAAATCCTTAAGATCAGCTCTGTATTTCTAGGTAACTTACATATTAACAATGACTTTGGAAAACATTATTAGATATTGGATGCATGAAACAAAACCTGGTAATGAAATGAAGAAATCATCTCACTTGGAGATTTAGTTAGGAATAAAGTAAATTTGGGGCTTTGATTGTCCTTCATGAAATATGTGCCTGGATTACGTATTTCACATTTTAATAACTAGGCTGCTTTTGTTAAAGATGTGTACATGTTAGAGGTAACATGCTTTATCTAGTTTAGACCCTCTTTCTTTTTTTCCCCCTTAGATTTGGAAGTTTAAGTCCTGATCCATCATCTGATAGGAGTTTGAGAGCTGTTAGTTGAAGGGTAGCCTTTTAGTGCATCTAAAGGAAGTCTCAGTGATGCTTCCCCATTCGCCTGGAGTCACTTTAACGATGCAAGGGACTACATAATGCACTTAACCCTGATGTTTCATTACTTTAGGCACTAAACCATTGTCAAATCCACTATCAATATCTTATTAAATTCATCATTATGTCCTTGACATTATTTTAATAGCACTGGCAACTGCTTGATAGAAATAAATAAATCACGAGCTTGAATTTCCTTTTATGTGACTTCCTGACTCCCTTCACCATTCACTTTCTCTTTAGCTATAAAGCTACCCTTTTCAGTTGGTGGGGCACTAAGATGGGAGATTTTTTTGTGGTTGCTTTCCGTAGCATTTGCTTTAACGCTGCATATTTTTTCATGAAGTTAAACCCTTGAACATCAAGGATAAATGTGACTGATAGACCATGATGTGGGTAAAAACTTGGCTACAATATTCTTAAACCAAGTACCAATCCTAGCTACCTAGTAAAAGCATGTTTTCATAATTTCTTCACATAGATAAAGTATGGATCAACATGCTTCCTTCAATCCTTGCTAAATGGGAGTGTGTTACTATTTTGAACTTAGCAAGCAGCCTGAATTTTTATATTTCACACACTTAAATGTGTGAGGTGGATTGGGTGGCAGAAAAGCAACTTTTCCTTCTACAAATTAGATTGATTATTCTCAAATGTCAACATGCATCAGAATCACCTGGAACCCTGGTTAAAATACAGATTACTGCCCTTCTCTTCAGTATTGCTGATGTATATGTCTGGGACGGGGCCTGACAATTTGCATCTCCTATGCATTCCCAGGTGATATTAATGCTACTGATCTGGGACCCCACTTTGAGAACTGTGGAACTAGGCTTCTATTACCTACAGATAAAACAAAACATGTGGTCCAACTAATCTGTACCCTCCCAAAGTCCACCCTCAGTTTTTTATTTTACCCCTGTAGTGGTGGGAAAGCCCCTATTGGTTTTTGGCTCTGACTGGCCCCTTCCCAGTACCCTGAGCATCTCATTGAATTTCCCTATTCCCAGGTCAGCCTGTTAGATGGAAAGAAACTTAATACTGGGCCATCAACTTCCCTTCCTGCAGGAGGGAGTTAAGGGAAGATGCTGAATGTTTTTCTGATTTGTTTTTTCTGTTGATACAGCATTAAGCAATCCAGAGTCTCCATCTCTTGTGCATTTACCTGGACAATTCTTGTTTGAAGAAAAGAAGGAAAGATATTTTCTTACAGCTGTGCCCTACTAGGAAATCCCCATTTCCATTTGATCTGGAGCTTTCACAAGCTGAATTTCTGCTAGACTCTCTGGGAATGGCTCAGAGTCATACTTTCGTCTGAATATGCCATATGGACTACTCATGGATGACTTCCCATAGCCTGCTCACCTTCCATCATGAACATGTCAAGGCATCCATGTGTGACACACACTGTTGAGACATAAAGAGTATTTCACAGAAATAAACGTATGCTTGAATAGGCTTTCCTTCCCCCAATACCTTGCTTTCTGCCCCTAATGGTATCTCTTAAACATGCAAAATGTCTCTTTAGGGTTAACTTCTCAATCTGTAAAATGCATGCAAATCACCTGGGCTTCTGGGTAAAATGGAGATTCTAATTCAGTAATTTTGAGATGGGAATTGCCCCAATTTATTCTCTGACCAAAAGCGTGTCATACTCTCTATTTCTCTAAAGCCTAACAGTGCATGCTAATACTTTGGATCAGTGGCAGTCAGCTGAAAAAAAAATAATATCAATATAGTTTTATTCATGTTAACGTACATGTAGAGAAGTGCACAAATCATAGTGCATAAGAAATGAATTTTCAGAGGGAACACACATGTAACTAGCACATGTATATTAAAAATAGACCCCAGAAGACTGCACACCCTCTTCCGTCATCATCCTCTCCCCTCTATAACCTCCATTTTGAAAGATAATGTCATAGATTAATGTGCCTGTTCAAGAGCTTTGTACAAATGGAACACAGTAGATGCTTTTATGGGTCTGCCTTCCTTTTTTAAAAAATATTTTATTTATTATTTTTAGAGAGAGGGGAAGGGAGAGAGGAATCAATGCCTGTTTGCCTTTCACCTGCTGCCAGCTATGGGCCTGGCTGGAGACCTGGTTTGCAACCTGGTTATATGCCCTGACTGGGGAATCAAACCAGCAGCCTTTGAGTTTGCAGGCTGGCACCTTATCCATTGAGCCATCTGCCAGGGCATGGGTCTGCCTTCTTAACACATTGTTGATGGGTCACAAAAAAATCTCATGTTTTCAAGCCCAAATGTTATTGATCGATAATGAATTAACTTGTGCTTGCACTTGCATTAGCTTTTGATGTAAAATTGCCAGTCAACAATGTGTTAGTGAACAGATTCATGTAGTTTGCTACACAACTTTAACTCATGTTTGCACTTGCATTAGCTTTTGTATAAAATTGCTGGTCAATAATATGTTAAGTTCTACAATACTTACATCATGAGATTCAACCATATTCTTGCCAGTAATCTTATCTTACTGAGCTCTCAAAGACAAAGCCTTTATTCCATTTCATTTTTGACACATTCAAAATTCATTCTGGATTATCATCGTATGGGTATGGAGCCAAATTAATTTTTCCACATAAATTGTTCCCACTCTATATATTGAATAGACCATTTTTTCTACACTAATTTGAGATGTCACCTTAGTTATATATTAAAGTCATCATACATTAGAGTGTATTTCTAGATTTAAAAAATTCTGTTCCATTCATGCATCAGTCCTACTGTTTAATTACTGAGACTTTAGAACAATTTTTATTAAGCTAATAAGTTAAGTTCACTCTCATTTTCCTTTATTTTTAGAATTTTCTAAACTATTCTTCTTATTTTTATATATAAAGTTTAGAATTGGCTTGTCTAGTTCTAAAACAAAGCAAATAAAAATAGCAATCATTAGATTTTAGTTGAAAATTGAGAATGCTTTAAATTTATATATTAACTTGGGATGATTGATGTGTTTATGATGTAACTTTCTTCCCAAGAATAGGCTAATGTCCCAATTTTTCCATATCTTTAAAATTTTTTTTTGGTCCTTTAGAGTATAGGAATTACAGAAGTAAATAAACCAATAGAGGGAGATATTTATTAAGTATATCATACTGGAAAATTTCTATGACATCAAAGGATAGGTACATGTCTCCTTGCCAGAAAGACCCAACAAATACCTAGCCCCATGAATGATATATGATTCAAACTCAGAAACATGGTGGGATTTCAGAACACCAAGAATATAATCATAGAGAGGGAAAAAAGAGAAACAAAATAAGCAAACTGAAAACAAAAGAATGAGTACCAGAATGGCATTAGGTTCTTGATTGAATGCTTGGAACACAGCCTGGGCAGAGATTGATGGCTGCTTGATGAACTTTGTGGTAAATGACTGCCTTAAGTCTAACGATAAAAAGGCAATAATAGTAATGACACTTGCAAATAATGTTACAGAGAAAATCTGAACCAACGACAATGCAATCAAGAGTCTGAAAGACCCAAAGCATGTGAAAGGTGAGCAGCATCCTTAGAACAGTGTGGCCATTTGTCCAGTTGGCACATTATCCTACAGTGTAAGCTCCACAGGAGCTGGGACCTGCTTTATCAGCTCACGAAGGTGCCTGTGACATCTAAAAGACAATGTGCCAAACCTGGGCCCTCTGAGAAGACTTATTAAACAAACAAACAAACATTTCCTCTTTGAGGGTCATCACCAATTATCTTATGAGGAAGGCATAAAAAAGGCATAAAAGAACAGACACAGGTAAGTTAGAAGAGTGAGAATCCTGATGTGGCATGAGTTCCAGCTGGCGAGGAGCCCAGGGGCAGCAAATCTGTTTCAGTGTGCGCTGAGAAGCCAGAGGTTTTCCTTTGGCCTACTTCATGATACATACACACTTAATTTTTAATTAACAGTGGAGACTTTTAATGAAGCATCTGGAAGCACAAAACTATTGAATAATGACACAAAAATGCTTGCTATTAGAAGGCCTCATTTCTAACATAGTCTCCCTTATTACTTTTAGGTTTGCTTTTATGTTTTCCAACAGTTTAAAATACATGTTTCCTGGAGAAGTCAGCATGTCTATTTTCAGAGTTGGAAGGAAACATATTTTTGGCATTGATATAGTTTCTGTCTCATTTGGTGCTTTATTTTTTCCCCCCGGTATTTATTTTTTCTCCTATTTCTAATCCATATAACAAATTTAATCTCTTGTTTCACATATATGCCCAACACAGGGCTATGAACCCTGGAACACTGTTTAATTAACTCACTGTTATTTTCATCCCTGGTTTCATTTGGACCAAAAAATGTCCTCCTGTGTCTAGCAGATGCCTTGAGGCGCTCAGCGGCACACTGTTGTGAAAAACTTCAGCAGGCTTGCCAAGCAGACTGAAGACTCCTTTCTTCTACCTTAAGGAAATGTCTCAATTTTAAAATGACTCCCAGACATCTCCCCCTGCCCTGTCCCCCGCTCCATGAAGAGGGAGTACAGCAAAGTTCTGTCATGTTTCTGCTTATAATCTTGTTAATCTGATTTTCAATTATTTTTTTAAAGTTTCCCTCTGGTCAATGTACCAAATAAGTGCACGTGAGGGACTTCAGGGACCACGGCAGCTTTGCATTAGAAACAGGCCAACCCTGTGAGTGATTAGAAAGTTTCCTACAGGACCATTTCATGCAAATTAGACTTTAGCACAAGATCTGACTTCAAAGGACAGAACTGATGGTTAAATGGAAAAAAATTATTCCCTTATGATTAAAAAGAAAATGCTATATTTTGTAGCAGCATCATTTAAATGCAAAACCTTTCCTCTCTCCCATTCTGTTTCCACCTCCTGTGAGGAAGCAGGGAAGGGAGAGAAAAGCCAATTATACCTTTGGACTTGCCTGTTGCAGGGGAAGCTTGAGGCCAGGGCTACTTTTTAAACCTTATTTTTAAAGTATATTTTATTGATTATGCTGTTACCATTGTCCTAATTTATTTTCCTTTTGCTCCCCTCTGCCCAGGAATGCCCTTCCCTCCAGCATTCCCACCCATTAGTTCATGTCCATGGGTCATGCACATAAGTTCCTGGCTTCAGCCATTCCTATACAATTCTTACCTTCCCCATGTCTATCTTCTACCCACCAATTATGCTTTCTAATCCCTGCACCATTTCCTCATTTTTCCTTCTTCTCCCTTCCAGCTGATAACCCTCCCAATAAATCCCCTTATTTATGTTTCTGATCCTATTCTGGTTGTTTGCTTAGTTTGTTTTGTTTTCATTTTTTTTTAGGTTCTGTTGTTGATAGTTGTAAATTTGTTGCCATTTTAATATTTTGACCTTTATTTCTTAAGTAAGTTCCTTTAACATTTCATATAATAAAGGCTTGGTGATGATGAACTCCTTTAGTTTTGCTTTATTTGGGAAACACTTTATCTGCCCATCCATTCTAAGTGATAGCTTTGTTGGATAGAGTAATTTGGTTGTAGGTCCTTGCTTTTTATCACTTTGAATACTTCTTGCCAGTCCCTTCTTGCCTGCAAAGTTTCTTTTGAGAAATCAGCTGATAGTCTTACGGGAATTCCTTTGTACATAGATAACACTCTTCTTTTCCCTTGCTGCTTTTAAAATTTTCTCTTTATCTTTAACCTTTGGAATTTTAATTTTGATGTGTCTTGGTGTGGTCCTCTTTGGGTCTAGTTTGTTTGGGATTCCCTGTGCTTCTTGGATTTGCATCTCTACTGCCTTTGTCAAATTTGGGGATTTTTTCTTTATTATTTTTTCACATAAGTTTTTAATTTCTTGTTTTTCCTCTTCTTCTTCTGGCACTCCTATGATTCAGATGTTGGCATGTTTAAAGTTGTCCCAGAGGTTCCTTAGCCTCTCCTCATTTTTTTTCAGTTTTTGTTTTCTCATTTTGTACTAGTTGACTCTTTCTTTCTTTCTTATGTACCAAATCATTGATTTGAACCCTGGTTTCCTTCCCTTCATCATTAGTTTCATGTGGATTTTCCTTTGTCTCACTTATGCCTTCACTTCTTCCCTTATGTATTTGCTGTACTCAAGCATACTGGTCACGTCTGTGAGCATCTTTATCACTAGCTTTTTGAACTCTGCATCTGTTAGGTTTGCTGTCTCCTCATCACTTAGTTCTCTCACTAGAACCTTGATCTGTTCCCTCTTTTGGGCCATAGTTCTTTGTCTCCTCAACTTGACATGCTCCTGTATTTGCCTCTATGTCTTAGGTAGAGCTGTCATACCTGTTCATTGTGGCCCATTTCACCATTTTGTGGCACTGTATGTGGAAGAGGGGTCTGAGAAGGAGCAATGGTGCTTATTCGGTGCTTGCCCCTTTTCCAGCCACTTCTCCTGCTTCCTGTAAGGAGCTGGCTCCTCTCTAGCTGTTGCCCTGGCCATGGTTCCCAGAGCGGATGGGTCTGCAGATGTTCTGGGAACATGGGGCCCTCTAAACAAATGGACTCTGCTGAGAGATTGACAGATTCTTCTGCCACCCCAACCCTCAATGGCTCTCACAGTCAAGAGCAAAGTGGTTTTATTTTGCTCCTGGCACTTGAACTATGAGCCATATGGTCTGGTGTGGTGCTGGGAGCACTCCCCAGGGGTCTCTACTTTTTCAAATGTGTGACTGTGCTTTCTGCTGTCTGGCCACAGCTGATGTCCCACTGCTGCCTCCATGCTACCAAACTGCATCCTCTCTGTCCCTGCTCCACCCCTCCTACCTGTTTGGATGAGTATTTCTTCTTTATATCTTTGTTTGTTGGACATCCATGTAGCCTGATTTTCTGGAGCTTCTGGTTATCTCCAGTTTTGAGGTAGACGTATTCCTTTTTACTTGTGGAGGGAGAGCAGGGTCACTTTAAATGAGCTCTGTGGACTGGCTGTCAGTTCTCACCCTGCTGGTTATAGGTAACAAGACCAGGAACATGCAAAGAAATAGAAACCCACCCCATCACTGAGCACACCTTTTGATGCAGCTGAAATTCATAAGGGGCGGTGTCTTGATGAAGAAATCTGTGCTTTGATTTCACATTCTGGTGAAAAGTTCCTGTCTCAATTGGCCTGGCACATTGGGTAGCAGTGTTATAGTCTATGGTAGAAGGAAAATGGCTGAGCTGCCTCCTGAGGAAACCATGGAACTTGGTCTGGTTGTGACCAACAGCAGTACACTTTAGCCAGCTTAAGACAATAATTTACTTTAGGGATACAAACATGAAACCTCATGGAAATTTAAGAGCTGAGGTCATAGCACTGAAACCCTCTGAAGCTGGTGCCAGAGGCCAAGTCCAGATGCAGAGTGCTCTGGTAAAGGAAGCTGAAAAAATTTTGTGAACCTACTTTTATGTACTGTTCAATGAACATGTTTCAGAGACATTTCACTCCTTTACTTTTACTTACAGTTTCTGCTCCCTTTGGACTTATAGTATCTTATAGTATCCAGCACTTAATGAATTGACCCTACAAAAGTATTTGAGGTCATTCTTTTCTCAAAGAATTGCATCAAAGGTAAAGGAAACTTAGAGTTATTAAACCTCTGCATGGGAATGTAGGGAAATACAAAGGCTGAAACAATGTGTTGGCAAAACCATTTACATTCCATTGGCAGTAATTAAAAAACATGTTTGATGAAGGTGTTGATCACAGTGTTACAAATAAGAGAAAGGTAAGAGATAATATTTAAAAGAGATGCAAATTAATTGTCTGAGGAACAGATCTCCCTTGAAATGTGTTTTATTTTGCTACATGTCACTTTTGTACACACACATGTACACACATATACATACATATATGTGTGTGCATATTTGAATTAACCTATGTGCATTAACCCATGTCAAATTGTTAGTCCATATGTATTAGTTTCCTGTGGCTGCTAAAACAAATTGCTGCAAACTTGGTAGCCTAAAATAACACACAGTTCAGAAGACCAGAAGTCCAAAATCACTCTCACTGTGCTCAAATCAAGATGTTGGCAGGACTATGCTCCTTTCAGAAGCTCTAGTGAAAGATTTATTCCTTGAATGTGTTAGCTGCTGGTAGTTGCCAGCATTCTTTGGCTTGTTGCACCCATTTACAACACTTATTTGGATACTGAATGATACCCTTATGGATAACGTATTTGAGCTGGTTCCTGTGGATAGGCCAGGCAGAGTTTAGGGTAGGGTGGAAGTAGGTGAACAAAGCTTAGAGAATGGAAAGTATTAGGTGTGAAGCCATGTTAGGGCACCAAAATGTTTCTTCCTATAATTCTGAAGGTAAGGCTGCTCTTCCATGATGCAGCTGAACATGGACCTAGGATCATGGGAAGTTAAAAGAATCTCATAAATCCTACTGTAAATTTCACTTTATTAACCCTGATTCAGAATAAACTGAATGAAGAGGCTGGCTTATGCTGTGAGACCCTGGAAGGCATCCGTCTTTATAGCAACTTCCAGGCACCAACAATAATGCTAGCACAAAATGAGAACTAATGATACTCATTGATGATGATAATGAAATATATCATTTTGATTGCATTTATCATGATTCTCAAATACTTTGTGAGAAGATATTCTTAGTTTTCGCTTTTTTCTTTGGCACCAATCACATAATGATGTGAATCTATTATTTTTTTGAAATTATAAATTGTACCCTATTTAAAATATTCAAAAAACTAAATGTGTTTCATTCTATCTAAAAAGGTAATATACTTTAAAAATACTATTGAGTCAATCATTAGAAAGTGAGTTTAGTTAAAGTCAGGGTGACATTTTTGTAGCTTTTTCACTGAATCAAATGGAAGAAGTGGGAGCAGAGATGTGTGGTTTGTACTCCCAGGTGAATTGGTGTCTTTGAGAAGAGTGGAATTGTGTAACTCCCTCTACCTTCCTCCTCTTTCCTCCCTCTCCTTCCGGCTATGCCTTTTTGGTGCTCATGCTTGCAACAAGCCTATTCCATGACTAGGAGGGGAAGAAAAAGGGAAGGGAAGTATAAAAGGATTGATGTTTTGAATTAAATTAGAATGATTTGAGATTGAGTTGTCAAAGCTTTGACAAGACAAGGTAAGCATCTTCTCCAATTCCAAATCCCCAGCAGGGACCTTAACAAGCTAAAGGTCCTGGCTGTGACTGAGTTAACTGTTTTCTCCTGAGAATTATTATGAGGGTATTAAGTGTACAGGTTCTCCTCTGTAAAGAGTTAAAATACACAGCTCACCAAGTCCTTGAGCACAAAAATGTGCAGTTGTATCTCTATCTTCTCCATCACATCTTTATTTAGTATCTTTTAATTTTATATTTATTAAATCAACTAATATTTCATAAGTATATACACATCTTTGGAAGTGTATAAGGTAATGGGAATATTTCAGTGAAAAGAAAAGACAAAAATGTCTGAAACTTGGAGATACTATTTTAGTGGAGGGAGCAGAAAATTTACAGCAAACTCAACAAATAAAGGAATGATCTCATTCATTAGAAGCCGATAAGATGCTTTGGGGAATAAAAAGAGAATTATAAGGAGCCAGGGGAGTGAGTTGCACTTTTAAATGGGATGACATGATGGGCTTCATTAAGAAGGTAACATTTGCACAAAGACATAGAGGAATAGGAGTAAGCCATGTGGATATCTAGAGAAAGAAGAAACGTGTATCATACAGAGAGAAAAGCTAGGACAAAGGTCCCAGTTCATAAAGCAAATAAATAAGTAAGGTACCTAAGAGTAAACATAAAAAGACTTAGACATAGCACATGGGTAATTATGATATTAAATTTTGCAGAATAACTAATTATGATTAATATTTTTAAGAAATTAGAAGGACTGAATTAAACTTCACTACAGGATTTAGCATCCTTAAAAAAGAATCAAATAAGAACATTTGCATTACAAAATACAATATCAGATATTAAGAACTTAATAAATGTGTTTAAAAGCAGATTAGATGCAGTCAGGCAAGGCTGATAAACTGAATGATGAGTGAACAAAAAATATCTAAAATTCAAAGAGAGAGGAAAAAAATGTGAGAACTATGGAGGAAAATGTGTAAAATCTGATTGTAAAACAATAGAAATAGATTAACATGTGCAAACAGAAAGCCAAGATTATGATGGTGGTTGATAAACCCAAATATATTACTAATTACAATAAGTGAAAATAATATTCCAATGAAAAGTTTCAATTATCAGACAGAATAAATATGTGTTATTTATATGTTGCTTATAAAACACCCACTTTAATATAAGTGAAGTGTTACTTAAAAATACACCATTTAAACATTACCACCAGCCCTCAAAATAAAAAAGAAGAAAAGAAAGAAAGCTGGGTAGCTATGTTAAAATCAGACACAGTGGAATTCAAGGCAAGAAACATTTCTAAAAATAAAGTAAGCTATGCCATAATGATAAATAGGCCAATCCAGTGGAAAAATATAACACTTCTGGATCTGTAAGCACCCAATGGCATGACTTGAAGACATACAGGGCAAAATATGACAAAATTAAAAAAAGAAATTATACAAGTCTTAATCATTTAGATTTAGAGACTTAAAACTACTCTCTACTGATACAACAAGCAGATTAAAAAAAAATGATATAGAAGATCTTAACAGCACAACAAATATGACCTAGTTGATACATATAGAATACTAGACCTGATGATAAAAGAAGATACATTGTTTTAAATTTGCATAAAGTATTTACCAAAATTTATAGGGAAAAGCTATATGTAAGTTTAAAATACCTAAAGCAAGCCTTTATTTCAAGGAGCTAGGGAAAGAATAACAAAAGGAATTCAAAGAAACTAGAGGAAAGAAATAATTAAAAACAAAAAATCATTGGAATGGCTATCAAATGATCAATAAAAAAAATCAACAGCATTGAAGTTGATGCTTTGAAAAGATTAATAAAATTGGTAAATTCCTAGTGATATTAATGAAGAAAAAAACAGGAATAAAATGAGGATACCAGTATGCATCTTATAGATATTAAAAAAGATCATAAGGGAATACTATAAGCAATTTTACACCAATAAATTTGAAAATTTAGACCAACTCCTCAAAAAACAAGTTGCCAAATGTGACTGAAAAGGACATAGAAAATATAAAAATTTTTAAAAATTAAATAAATTAAGTAATATTCATCCCAGAAGTAAAATTCCAGGCCCAGATGGTTTCATCAGTGGATTTTTTCAAATATTTAAATAAAAAATATTATCAATCTTACATAAGCTTTTCCAGAGTAAAGGATAAGATGGAACACATCCAAACTTGTGTTCAGAGGACACCTTAACTTTGATATCAAACTCTGCCAAGGACACTATAAGATGGAATATTACAGACTGATACCTCTGATGAACATATTTGATTTCCATATACCAGAAACAAATAGAAAATTAAGGTTAAAGAATCTACTTGCACCCTGGCTGGTGGCACAGAGGATAAGGTGCTGGCCTGCAAACTCAAAGGTTGCTGGTTTGATTCCCAGCCAGGGCACATAACCAGGATGCAAGCCAGGTCTCCAGCCAGGTCTGTAGCTGGAGACAGGTACATTGATGTCTCTCTCCCTCTATACCTCTCTCCCTTCCCCTCTCTCTCAAAAATAATAAATAAAAAATTTTTAAAAATCTACATGCTATTAAAATGAATACTGAAATTCAGCAAGACAATAAACAAATGAGTAATTATGAAATAGAAAATTGTGAAAGCATTGAAATGCTTAGGAATATGTGCAAAAATAGTGAAGACTTATATGCTGAAAACCACAAAAATTTTTTTAGAGAGCTTAAAGAAGATAAATGGAACAACATGCCTTGATAGTGGATCCACAAAAAACTTGCCAATTTCCCACAAACCTATAGATTCCATACAATCCTATTAAAATTCTAGCAGGTGTGTGTGTGTGTGTGTGTGTGTGTGTAAATTAAAAAACTGATTCAAAAATGAATATGGGAATGCCAAGGGGCAAGAATAATTAAAGCACTTTTAAAGAACAAAAACAAAGCTGGAGGAACTACTGTACTAGACACCGAAAACTTATAAAACTATAATAATTAAGATAATGTGCCCTGGCTGGTGTGGCTCAATGGATTGGCACTGACCTGTGAACACAAAGGTCACTGGTTCAATTCCCAGTCAGGGCACATAACCAGGTTGCAAGCCAAGTCTCCAGCTAGGTCCCCAGCTGGAGGCAGGTGAAAGGCAACTATACATTGATGGTTTTCTCTCTTTCTCCTTCCCCCACCTACCCTTCTCTCTAAAAATAATGAATAAAATCTTTTTTTAAAAAAATTATGTGATATTGACCTAAGGATAGACATACTAGTCAGTAAAACAGGATCCATAATCAGGCTTACACATACACGGTCTCCTGGTTTATGACAGTGACATTGCAATACATTGAGGAAAGGATAGTCTTGGATAATCCTTTTAATAAATGGTGTTGGTTCAACCGAATATACACCTAGAAAAAAGTAAATCTTAACTCCTATTTCACCTCACACAGGAAAATCAATTCCAGATGGGCTGCAGATGAAAATATGAATGGTATAACAATGAAGCTTTTAGAAGAATGTCTTCATGAGTATAGGCAAAAATTTCCTAAACATAGTACAAAAAACACTAGTAATAGAAGAAAACAATTGATATACATGAAAAACTTCTGTGTATGAAAAGATACTGTTAAGACCATGATACAGCAAGTTACAGAGTGGAGTTATATTGTTTTCAATACATGTAGCTAACAAGAGTGTATAGATATGTCTATAGCTATTCTATCCTGTGCATAATAGAATAGATATATACATATATAATGCATTTACGCGTGTTCATATATTATAATAGTGTGTTATTATATAAAGCATTTATATAGAAATATATCAATATTTCTGATCAATGAAGAGGCAAGGAAAGCAATAGAAAGGACAAAAACCATGAGCAGACACAGAAGAAAATATCCAATGGTGAAAAAACATGAAAACATGTTCAACTTCATTAGTCATCTAGAAAATGCAAAATAAAACCACAATACATTACTTTAACACACCCACCAGGATGATAAAAATGATATTAACAAAACCCATCAAATGTGGGTGGAAGAATCATATCTCTTAGCATTGCTAGTGGGAATGTAAATTGGTAATACATGTTGGAAAAGTGTGTGGCAATACCTGCTAAACCTGAACATATGCAGATTCTTATCACCAAATAGTTTCACTCTTAGCTATATACCCAACAAAATGCAAACATGTTCACCATGAACATGTATAAGGATGCTCATAGAAGTACTACTTGTACTTTGTAATATTGGAAATAGCTGGTCTATCCAAAGCTGGCTTACTGGAAAAGAAGTCATGGTGACAAGGAGGGATCCTATAGCAGAAACTGGCAGGGCCACTATGGTAGGGGACCCTCATGGGTCTGAGTCTGGGCTAGCTAGGTCATTGGATGCCCAAAGAGGAGAGTTTATTATAGATCTAAAACTTATTCATCCCCTCCCCCATTCCCATTCCATGAATGTCAAGTGAGCCCATGTGAGAAGGGGGACAAAAAAAAAAAAAAAAAAAAAATCCTTCCATTGCCTGTGCTTAAAACTAAAAAGCCTGAAAATAACACTTAAATGACTACATGTCTTTGGAAATTTTCTTTTTTCTTGCTCCTTTTTTTTTTTTTTTTTAAATCTGTGATAAAACACAGATTGTAATACTTACCTTTTTTTTTTTTTTTTAAGATTTTAACTAATTTTTAGAGAGAGGGAAAGGGAGAAAGAGAAACATCAATGTGTGAGAAAAACATTGATCACTTACCTCTGTCAGGGACTGGGCCCACAACCCAGGCATGTGCCCTGACAAGGAATTGAACCTTGTCCTTTCACTTCATGGGATGATGCTCAACTCACTGAGCTGCACCAGTCAGGGTCCATCTTAACCATTTTTAAATGTACAGTGACATTAAATGCATTCATGTTTTTGTACTATCACTACAAGAACTCTTTTCATCTTTCAAAACAAAAATCAATTTTGTACCCATTCAACATTAAATTCCAATTCTCTCCTTTCATTAGCCCCTGGAAATCACCATTCTACTTTCTGTCCCTATGCATTTGAGCATTCTAGGTACCTCTTATAAATGTAATCACATAGTATTTGTATCTTGCTCATTGCATTTGACATAAGGTCATAAAGATTTATCTATGTTGTAGCATGAGTCAGGATTTTCTTCCTTTTTAAAGGCTGAGTAACATTCTGTTCTATGAATATGCCACATTTTGTTTATTCATTCATCCATTGGTGAACATTTGGGTTTCTTCCACTTTTTGGTTATTATGAATAACGCTGCTATTAACATGAGTGTGCACACATCTCTTTGACTTTCTGCTTTTCAATTCTTTTGGGTGTCCATCTAGAAACAGAATTGTTAGCTTATATGATGATTCTACCTATACTTAATTTTTAAATTAATCTTGGAGTAGCTGTCACATTGTTTCCCATAGAAGCTGCACCATTTTACATGGAATATTTTATTTTATTTATTTTTATTAATTTTTCATTGTTGTATTACAATTGTTTCATTTTTCTTCCATTGCTCACCCCTGCCCCATCCACCCCATTTCATCTCCCACAGTCAATCCTTTCTTGTTGTCCATGTCCATGGGTCATTCATACTAGCTCCTTGACTAAACCCTTTCCCTTCTTTTTCCCATTCTTTCTCTACCCGCACCCTTCTGGTCACCATCATTCTGCTTCTTGTTTCCATTACATGGAATATTTCAGATTAAGCTTTTAACTGGCAAGAAAATGCAAGATAGAAGCTAAGTTCCATTGTAGAAAAACAAAGATATTGCATTTATTTTCAACACTTATGTTTTTCACCTGAAGAAATGTATACTGGCTATACTACTTTGAATTAAGGATTCTTCTTCTTACCTCCTGAAGTTTGAATTCAATAACTTGCCATTTATTTTTTCTAGTTTGCAAAGTGCTTAGAAAGATGATTTGCATGGATTTTCGCCTTTGTATTCTATATCTCAGGGTTATGGAAACACAGGCTTTCTGTTACTTTTCATGCATCAAGAAGTAAGAAGTAAGTAGCAGCTTTAACTATGGATATAAATTTTTTCCTATAGCCTTCAGCCTCCTTGACATCTTTATTGGATTGGGTATTAATGAAAACTTCCTTTAAACTTTGTTGTTCCTTGATTTTATTATTTTTTTGCTTCTAAGACTGCTTCTGTACTTCCTTTTGTTCCTGAAATGTAACCAAGACTATGCCTTTGGCCTTCCTTTTCTCTCGGGAACATCAGCCAGCTCTGAGGGGATCCAAGGAAAGCAGGCAGAACCTCAGAGCCAGAAGCCTCTTGACACTGACGCAATTCAATGGCCAAGAACATGGAGTGGTTGAGAGAATGGGAAAAGCTGGGGTTGGTGACTCAGAGGTTCCTGTCTGGGCAACTGAATTTTGTCATCACTTGTAAGAGAAAGCAAAAGGAAGGGCAAGTTTGTAAAGAAAGATAATAACCTCAATTTTAGACAAGTTGAGTTTGAACTGCCTGCAGGACATTCAGGTGGCATATAGTGTTATCCTATTTCTCATATCTGCCCTAGCTCCAATCCCTTTTCACCACTTATGTGGCCCAACCAAACAGCCTCTTACAGGCCTCTGTCTTCTGCTTTCTACTTTCCTGTCCAAACTACTCTGTGCTGCTGCATTAATCTTCTCAGAGCATGACCACAATCATATCTCGTGCTATCATATTCACACATCACATAGTACATACTACCACAAAAATCACATCACATCCTACCATAGATCACATGTCACATGGTACCACACAATGACATTATATACTATCATTGTATGTTACATGTCATGTAGTCCATATTATTATAGCACATTATTATATATAACAGACATCACATGTTATATACTACCATATGATCATTTTCCATGTTTTCACGTATCACACTTCACATAGTACACACTGTCATATAATCATATCACATATAAAAACTGCAATCACTGAACAACCTTAAAGGATTCTGATGATCATCTTATAAGTATAAATCTTCTACCCTGGAATCCATTGGAGTTAAGATGTTTTTTGCTTCAAGACATAAATTCTGACTTTACTCTCAAACAACAAAGATACTGGACATTTTTTTATACACAGTTAGGTAACTAACATTAATTCCAGCTAAGAGAAGAGGAAACTGAGGCCCTAAGTCCTTAACTTGCGCAGCACAAAATACCTAATGCCTAAATCAAGATTTGTAACTCCACCTTCTCTGTCTATAGATTCCTTCCTTACACTACCTGATCTGAGTTTCCCCTGCCTTCTCCATTCCTTATTCTAAGAGGTTAGGGAAAAGAAGATTTTGATGTATTTCAGGAGTAACATCTTTTCACATTTTAGCCAGTAAATTAAAAAGTCCTTTTGGAGAATTTGCTGTATCCCAGCACAATGGGAAATATTAAAAATTGCATGACCTAGTTCTTGCCCTCAAGGAGGGTCCAGCCTGGTAGACATGAGAAGGCACAAAAGCACAGGTCATCTTTAGAGATCAATAAAGAGGATTAAGTCTGTAACTGTGTAGAGCAGAAGAGTTGATTGCACTGCAGTAGTCAGCTGTTCATTCCTAGTGAAAATAGCAGCATGAACAAGGACACAGTAGCAGGTGGCTATTAAACAGGAAGAAACTGGTGGCTATTAAACAGGAAGTCCTCCTGTCCTGCTATGTTTTCTATGTGTCCACCACTTCTCCTTCCTACTCAGTTATAAGGAAAAGAGTGCATGGTTAGAACTGCATCTACTTGCATCCTAAACCCTTCATCCTTCTTAAGGCTTTACTCTGACCTGTCCACCTCTCATTTTCTCTGCAGTCACAATCCCTATCTTCTTTTCTTTTCTTTTTAAAAGAGTATTTATTTATTATTTTTAGAGAAAGGGGAAGGGAGAGAGGCAGAGAGGGAGAGAGACTTCAATGTATGGTTGCCTTTCACCTGCCTCTAGCTAAGGACCTTACTGGAGACCTGGCTTGCAACCTGGTTATGTGCCCTGGCTGGGAATCAAATCAGTGACCTTTGAGTTCACAGGCTGGCACCTAGCCACTGTGCCACCAGCCAGAGCCTTTCCTTTCTATTGACTCCTTTCCAGTGACATCTAAATACCCCTAAATAAGTCTCTCCCATCTTAAAAAGAAGAGATACTTTCACAAATACATAAACTTTCATCTCTCTCTTTGTTTCACAGCCTGATTGCTTAAGAAGGAATCTATGACCTGTATTCAATTCCTCACTCCTACTTCCCAGTCATTATGATCTGGATTTTGTCTCCATTGCACCTCTTCATATTCTCACCAAGATCTCCAAAGGCTTTCTTGTTGCTAAACACATGGCCATTTCCAGTCATTTATGTCCATGAGAGTAAACACTGGCCATAGTCTCCTTGAATCACTCCTTCCTGGCTTCTCTGACCCCTTCCATCCCTTAGTGGCCTCTGTTATCAGGCATCTTGATGTCATTTTAAAGGTCCTCTTTCTCTGATCCCTTTCTCCTTAAATGCTGGTTTTCTTCATGCCACTGGACCTACTTATACTGTCATTGCACACTCTGCCTTAGTCATTGCCAACTCATGACCTGATCTCAGTTGCTGTGACTCCCAAATTCGTGGCTCTGGATCAGAGCTTTCTCTTAAGCTTTGGATTTTAATGGGCATATCATAGGAATATTCCTAAGACCCTCAAAGTCAACCTGTCCAAAATTCATTCTCTCTTCTCTCTTCCCCTCTACCTGTCATTCTGCCTAGTTCTTCTACCTCTATAAGTAGCCCCACTACTCACCTGGAACAAGAACCCTGGGTCTTTCATCCACCATGGCCAATACACCTCTCATGGTTTCTAAATTTCAAATACACAACTCTCCACCTGCTCTCATAATTTCACCTGCCATCACCCTGATAAGCCCACCATCATCTTCACTTGAATAATTGGAACAGCCATCTAACAGAGCTCCCTACTTTTAATTTTCCTCTTATAGGTCCGTCATGGCACGGTAGCCCAAACCAACATTCTAAAATTCAAATGTGGTCATGTCACCCCCTTGCTTAAAATCTTTCAATGGTCCTTACGTTATTGCTTGTCACCCTGGGTGACCTCTGGATCATCTTTCCTGTTTCAGTTTTGACCACATTCTTCTCACACCCTTATCCTTATTGATCTGGAACTTCTTTCATTCCTAGCATGGTTCATTTTTTCTTTTGCTTTTGAGTCTGTAGAAGTTGGTCCCCTTTGTCTATAGCATACTAAACTCTGCTTTTCAAAAGCTTTGTGTGATATTCGGAGAACTGGGAGAGGTGCCCTTCCCATCCTCTACTCTTTCACAGTGTGAATCTTATTATTGTTTACCTGTCTGATTCTGAACAGACTGTGAGCTCTGGCAGATTCTTTTTGTTTCCAGGTGAGTTGCTGGAAAAAGGGAATGGTAAATTGACAGAATAATAAGAAAATGGAATGAAGATAAAACCATTAGGATGAAAAACACCTGGGCTTGGAGTTCTGGCTTAGAGTTGGACAGTTTAAGTCTAGTGTCTTAAATTTGCAAAACATTTGAGCTGAAAAAGCCATCAGATGTCACCACTACTCAATCCTCTCATATTATAGATGAGAAAATTGACATTTAACTTCTCTAAATCTGCAATGGAATTAATGTAGAACCAAAGTCTTTGGGGCTTGGTGATGGTTCTACACAGTGAAGCCACATAGCTTCTTAAAATCTCAGGGCTTCTCCTGCATCTGGGGTTAGCACCAGGCTCTGGTTCCAGGCAGGAAGTTGGCTCAGACAGACAGTGACCACGTCTGTGCTGTGGTTCCCACAGCCTTTACCACTGACTGCATCTCATTTCCATCTGTGGACCAGCTCTGGGCTCAGAGTACGTAGGGGCTGCTTTACTCTAAAATGCAACCCAGGTAAAATAAATTAAAATTCCTTTCAACTTTCTGTCATCCTTCACCATAAAGACAATTCATTCATCTATGAGATTCAGGAGTCTCCCATCTTTTGTGTGTGTGTGTGTCTGCCAAAGGCTAATACTAAAATTCTTCCTCACCTAATCTGATGCTGCTGCCAGATTTATTTTGAAAAAATGAAGTCCTTTCCGGATGCCTGTTTCTCATTATCAGGTAGTTCTTCCATAAAATGTCAATGTGCACAAGTAGTCAGTGCTGCTCTAGACACAAAAATCCTAGAACTCACACAAAAACTTGCTGACCAGTAGCCAGATGCAAAGTTGGAAGGTCTGCTCAGACCTGAGCTATTCCTGGGAGATTTTGGTTGACTTCATGCAGGCACTAAATTTTGGAAGGTAGATTACCAAAAGGAAGAGAGAGCCTAAATCTACCTCTGTGAGTGAGGAATGAAACCAATTATTTCTGTTCACCTCTTTTTTTTTTTTTTTTTTTAATATTTTATTTCATTATTTTTAGAAAGAGGGGAAGGGAGAGAGGCAGAGAGGGAGAGAGACATCAATGTATGGTTGCTTTTCACCTGCCTCCAGCCACAGACCTGACTGAAGACCTGGTTTGCAACCTTGTTATGTGCCCTGGCTGGGGAATCGAACCTGCGACCTTTGGGTTCACAGGCCAGCGCCTTAACCACTGTGCTACCAGCCAGGGCTCTATTCATCTCTTATGGGTGACGGAGAGGTGAGACTTTACTCTGAAAGTACATAACAGTATGTCTGTGGGGGTGGGGAGTGGGTGAGGTGGGGGGAGGAGAAAGATGGCAGAAAGAGAGAAGGGAAGCACTTCTTAGAGAGGATTGAGAACTCAGGCCCTGACTGAAGATTCCATTTCTATACCAGAGGTGTAGCAGGTGGGAGGATCTGAGAGAGGCCACACATCCTATGGACTAAGTCTACTGGGGTTTAGGAAAAATATTCATCTGCCAATACCAGACATGCAGTAGCCTGTCATGTGTTTTTGTATGGCTGGAGAGCTAAGAATGGATTTCATATATTTAAAAGAAAAGCTTTCTTTCTTTCTTTCTTTCTTTCTTTCTTTCTTTCTTTCTTTCTTTCTTTCTTCCTTCCTTCCTTCCTTTAATATGTAACAAAGACCTTATGCAGTTCCCCAAAGTCTGTTCAAACCTTCACAGAAAGAATTCGCCTACCCTGGTGTAGAGGGCCACATTGTCTGGTGACCCAGGAAAGTATGTTGTGGGTATTTCCATTTATAGAATTGCCTCCATGACCTTGGGTGCAGGTTCCCTCAGAGCCTAGGAACAACGAGGCCCTGGTTTCTGAAGTAGCAGGGGCAGTCCCATTCTATGGTATCACCTTCCTGGCTTTGGAATTCCAGGAATTCCAGGACTGGCTTAATTAGGATATTATGCTTTTAACATATGTGTAATTTTATTTTAAATATTTTTTCATGTAATACAGAGATGTCAACTCTGAGTCTTCTTGCCACTTGAGATCTAGGGGAGACTGGACGCTCTGATTCACCCAAACATTGTTGGAAATTCCTTGAAGTGTTAACTTCTGCTTTCTCTGCATCTTAAACTTTAGTTTATTCACTATTTTCTGTAGGATGTCTCACAGAAACCCCAGAAGAAACACAGATTTTCCTTCATTGTCACCGCTCAATCACCAACATGAATCTCTCATGCCAAATCTTTGTGGTTTAGTGGCATTTATTGAAGACATTTTGTAGTGAAACTTTCCACTAACATGCTGGCATCATCTTTCTCCCCATCCTAACCCTCTGTCTCCACTCATCATCCTCCCTACTAGATTAGTGTAAGAGCTTTCAATTATGCTCCCTCTGCTAAGACAAGTAGCATCCTTTCCTATGAATTTTTTCCCCAGCAGGAAGGAGAAAGAGTGGGTCACTTTTAATTCTATATAGAATTTCTACAAAAAAGACAGTTTTGTACCCAAATGGAAATTTGGTACCAACATTGAAGATTATAAAATGTTCTCTACCTTGCTGCATTTATGGTACCTTTTAACAGGTTCGTACTGCTTTCTCCCATCTTCCCCTAACTACAACCACACATAGCCATCCACGTATACACACGTTTCCCCTTGCTTCTCTGCATTCATTATAAAACAACTTAACCACTCTAAAAGCTAGGTGAATTAAAATGATTGATAGTTTTCAGGGCCTGGCTGAGTTTCTACTGGTTCATTGCAGAGTAATAGATTAGACAGATAGGGTCTACACCTGGTTCAGAAATTAGAACTGCTGATTATGTGGAGCAGACACTTATTGGACTTAGGATCTTTCAACCATTTTTGGTCCTAGGAGGAAGTCCAGATGGATTGACAAAGGCAACAGATAAAAAGTGTTAGTCTAATACTTCCTCTGGCATGATGAGAGTTTAGCTAGACTCAGTCATGCAATGTCTGGATAGGTGGACAGGGGCTGAAGAGACAGAATTCAGCAGCTAATCACATATGGGTGGATTAGCCTAGTGTTCTCAATTATTGGCACCTTGTTATCTTGTCCTGCTCTATTTCAATGTGCAGAAGTGTTGCCCATTAAAACAGGGTAAAGGAAGCTAAAAAATGAGTAATGTGTGTAGCAGACTACTAAAACTAAAAATTGAGAAAAGTCCAAAGGAAAGATAAGTTTGATCATGAATCTCTAGAAGAGTCAGCAAACTATAATCTCTGTACTAATCTAGCTCTCTGACTATTTTATAAGTAAAGTTACACATGATGCTCAACTTATGGTGGAGATTACATCCTGACAAACACATTGTGACTTCAAAATATCCTAAGTCAAAAATGTTTAAGACGTCTAACCTACTAAATACCATAGCTTAGCCTACCCTACCTTAAATGAGCTCAGACCACTTCCATCATCCTATAGCTGGTCAAAATAATGCAACACAAAGCCTATTTTATGACCAAGTGTTGACTACCTGATGTAATTTATTGTGTCCATTCCTTTTATACCATCCTGCAGTTAAAAAATTGTTATTGAACCATCATACGTCAGGACCATGTGTATGTTGAAACATAGTTACATCCATTTATTTGCATATTATTTATGTCTGCTTTCCTGATCTAAAAGCAAGACCAAATAATTGAAAAGAGATCATATGGTCTGCAGAGATTTAAACTCTATCTGGCCCTTTACAGGAAAAAGTTTGCCTACTGGTGCTCTAGAATGTGAGTTTCTGAGAGCTGAATGTTTTGTCCATCTTGTCTACCTCTTTATTTCCAATACCTACAATATTGCCTGGCACTTACTAGGTACTCAATCAGTATTTGTTAAGTGAATAAATGAATGAGTGAACAAATGAACGAATAAAACTTTAAATGTGAGGAACCTTATACTTTCCAAGCTTCTTTTTCCAAAAAACAGAATTGGTCATGGAAGGGGTTCCTCTCAGTTGTAGAGAGAGTAAGGCTTACAGAGAACATACCAGAACTTGAAGATTATTCTGAAGGCAAAGAGAGGTTTTCAGACATTCCTAACTGTTTTACCAGCAGAAACATGCCCTGTGTGTTTATTTCTAGAAATTAAGGCTAATTTTAAATCTGCAGAGTTAGCTAAGCACCCTGATAGTTTTCACTAATGAATTCTAATGGTTAATTATGCTTAGTCTCTTAATGGTTTTCTCTCTCCACTGGGGCCATCCCTGCTGGCTCTGCTCAGAGGGCACAAATGATACCTGCTGATTGTATTTCTTCAAAAAAATCTTTTGAGTTCACTGCAGGCTTTTTCCCCTTTACTTAATGATATTTGTTTTTAATGATAATTCAGAGCTGATAGGGAAATGATATAAGAATGGCAACCAGCTAAATCATGTTCAATTTTCAGTTTTTAAATGCTTGCAGCTAACTTTTCAGACCTTGAGCTTAAGTGAAAGTTGGTGTTCAGTAATTGCTCTTCCTCCCCAAACACCAAAGTTTCTAAAGAAGAAAAAATGAAGGCTTTATTCTTAGAATCAGAACTTGACAAGAATATCAGGCCCTGTCTAAGGCACTTTACCCTTCTAAACCTCCTGGGTGAGTATGTATTGAAGAACACTGTGATCCCTTCATCAGTCATTTCTCTCAAGTTTTTCTTTATTAAGGAAGAAGGGAGATTATGCTATGAATGACAAGTCTTCACACTGGTAAATGTGGTCACCTCTTAGTCTGTTCAGGCTGTCATAACAAGAATATCACAGACTGGATAGTTTAAACAACAGAAATTTATTTCTCATGGTTCTGGAGGCTGGGAAGACTAAAAGTAAAAAGCTGGCAAAATAGATTTGGTGTCTGATGAGGCCCACTACCTGCTTCATAGATGGCATCTTCTCATTCATTGTGCCCTCACATGGTGAAAGAGGAATCATCTCTCTCATGTCTCTTCTTATAATGGCATTAACCCCATTCATAAAGGCTCTACCCTCATGATCTAATCACCTTCCAAAGGCTCCATCTCTAAATATCACACTTCAACATATAAACTTTGGAGGGGACACAAATATTAAGTCCATAGCACCTCTTCTTCTCCATCAAAGCCCTAACACCAGTAAATAAAATACTGTACATGATTTTCAGGCCTCCCTGGTTGCTTGGAAGGATTCTTATTGGTTTATAGCTCTTGAGGTTTTCAATGTATTGGATGTTGATTCCAACGAACATATAACTAGCTACTCTCCTCATTTCTACACTCAGTGTGAACTGTTTACAGTATCTGCTATAGTGGAAAATTAAGTGCTACAGATACCAGAAACCAACTGTAAAAGTGAAAGGAAAGAAAGGGGAAACCATGGGAATGGACAAGAGATGGGCAAACAGACCCCTTGCATGTGTGACCACCCACCTATTTGACAATTATATTTTAGCACATTCAAATCTGGAGTTACATGAAGTTGGAACAAGTCAGTTGTTGGCTTTCTACAAACCCTGGTGTTGAAAAGAATCCAAAGAGTCAATGTGCATTTTTTCCCTCCAAAAGAGTGAGCACAGAAAGTGTTAACAGTTTAATTAAAATGAGATCTGATGACATCTTGGAAAGTTTCTGTAACTTTCCCCTCCCTCAGTTTACCTCTGTATGGTATAAATCAATTACTCAGACTTCTAGGTATTTAGTGACTCTGCATCTCAACCCTTTTTTATACACTTTTCATATGAGTGATGAAGAGAATTTCTGTAAAACTATTGTGACAGTGCTGAGAAATAGAGTTGGAAGAGTAAAACCCCATTCTGTGGCTAAGGTGTGTTTAACATATGTGTCAACATATGCAAAATGAATTGTATCATGCAAGGTATATAAGACTGTCCCTAGCATAGTACCTGGCATATAGCCAATGCTTTTTATTATTGAGACATTGGCAAAAGTGAGTTAGTGTAGTTTTTAACCTTTTTCAAATAAAACTGTTACCATAGATGTCTATTATAAATCCTTCATGAGTCCTACAGCAGATATTTCCTACCATCAGAAGTAACTTCCCAACATGCAAAATCCTCCTGCTCTATCATCCCAATGAGTTGTTATTCCAGGTGATTCCTTATTATTCATTCATTTAGTCTCTCAATTATTCATTTATTCAACACACACTTAGAGAGTTGCTGTTATGCATTAGTCTCTAAAGACCCATGTACGTAGCACACACAGAAAAAGGTTAGCTGTGTATAGACAAGTTAAATAGAAAGTTGAGTAGGGAAATTAGAATTTAAAATGTTATATAGAATACAGCACTGTTTTATGTAATTAGTAATATTAAACTGGATACATTCATCTAGTTCTCTGTATTCTACAACATTAAATAACTACCATGTGTCAGGCATTGACCTATTGCTCTAATATGTATAGAATTTCATCCTTAGAACACCTGCAGACATAACAATCATATCCCCATTTTACAATCGAAGAAACTGAGGGTAGGAAAGAAAAAAGATAAGGAAAAGGAAGACTCAGAGGGGACAGTATGAACAGAGTGCAAAGGGGAAGGAGGAGAGGAGAGGGGAAAAGACTGAAAATGAGCATTCGGAATACCTTTGTGCTGAAGTCACACAAGTCAGTGATTAGATTTTCTACCACAAGTAGAAAAAAATTTCTGCTTTGCATTTAAAGAAAAATGTAAAACAAAAAGCCTCTTCAATTCATTTTCCATTTGGGGCATCTTTGCAATATTTTACATGGACTGTGCCAATCTTGCCAACAGCCTGACAACAGTGTAGTAACCTGGAATATTGAAAAGCATCCTAGAGAAAGAAACTGATTTATGAGAGAAATATGTTTTCCTTATATATGATATAACAGTTTGATTCAGGATTCAAAATATGTAATTTTGAATAGAGATGTATAATTGTTTCTTGATGCAGACTTCATAACAACATCCCATTTTCTGAGCAAATATTGGGAGACATGTATACTGCAATTCATTTTTTCCATGAAGGGTGGGACAGGATGGAAAGGACTTTGATTGTTAGGATAAGGATTGGGGGGGTGGGGAATGTTTAGGAGAGATTTCCAGTCAGAAGATGGAAAGTCATGTGTGAAAGAGTTTACAAACAGAAGGGGACTTCTGTGACTAAATCTAGGGTATTAATTTTATAGAAGAAGGAAATTGACATCCAGAGGGATTAAGCTGCATGTTAATTATTCCCAGAATCTTTCCCAGAAAGGGTAGGTAGCAGGTTATGTTGGATGTCACTGATTTATATAAAGTTTCTTCAGGTGACAAGAAGAATGACTAGAAGGGGCCTTGAGGGTCCTCCATTCACATCTGGGATTTTGAGATTCCTTCTAGGAAGTAAACTTTTTGTCTCCTCTCCACTAGTTTTTGGTGGTGAGCAACAATAGAAAGGAGAAAGGAGAGAAAAGAAGAAAGAAGAGAGGAAATAAGTAGACTCGATTACATGATTGAGCTCTTATTAAGTGTGCAGTATGCTGTTAAACATTTTATAACATTTTTCATCTTATTCACCTTTTAACTATTAACAAGGCAGAATCAGTGGAGGTATATGTTTACTACTGAGATTTAAGCAGACCCAGTGAGGAATCTGGTTTGGCACTCTGTATGGCTTTTACACCTGAGGTTGGAGCTTGAAGTCCACCAGGCAGGCAGGGGTAAGAGAAGATGGATGTAAATTGAGGGTGAAGATAGCCAAGTTATAACCCACAAGGATGAGCTAGAGACTTGTGAGGGCCAGGGGACCAACAGGAATCAGTATTGGTTCTGTTGTCTTTGACCATGATGGTTGTAGGGATCCTGCAGAGGGCTTGGAGGCTTTTACCATGGAGCTAAACACACACTTGACTCAGGAATAAGAGAAGCTGAAAGAGGGTTGGAAGAAGTAGCAGCGTCAGGCCCAGGTGTGGCCTCATGCCATTGAGGTGAGCCCACAGGTAAAGGACAACTTGTATGAGCTACAGCATGGCTGATGCTTCTCTTCCACCCTCTCAATCTTCCACAAAAGGCTATCTCTTGTGACCTTTGCTAACCAGAGACACACAGATAAGGGATTTTTAAGACATAAAATTCAATTTAGCCAAGTTAACATATTACAAAGCTACTATAGAGGGTTACTATTTTCTTGATTTAAAAGTAAGAAAATTGAAGCACAGGTGGGTTTAAGCAATGAGTCCAAGGTCACATGGTTAACACACCATTTATTAGCCTTAAACCCTGGAGTAGCAATATTGGTACAGAACATTGTAGAACATTGGCCTTTGAGATTGCTCACAAGAACTGAAAGGCCTGAAACTTGCTGCGGGATGGCGTGAGGGACAAAGTGCCTTAGCAGGTAGAGAAGGAGGAGAGAGAGCATGTGAACCTGACAACCTCAGGCCAGAAGCACCTGTCGACAGAGGGGAGCAAAATGGAGATGGATGTAATACAACAACAATAAAATTTAAAAAAAGAAGCACCTGTCACCTATGAAGATCCAGAGTGTAGAGAACAAGTTGGATGAACCACTGAGAACAAAAGAAGGTCCCCTGTCTGGATTCTACAAACCTCTAGTCAAAAATACTGTTAAATAAGGAGTCTATAAACTTAGCTGTTACCCTAGGAGACATAAGAGTGGGAGAATTCTGAACTGACTGGGTACTCACCCAAAAGGGAACCATTGAATCTAAAATTGACAGGGTTTAATACAAAATGATTGAATACTGAGGTTACATTTCTTTCTTTTTAAAATTTATCCTTGGCAGAAATAGGGATTTGTAGCTATTTAACATTTTGTCATAGAGAAATAAACAGCATTGTGTTTTTACACCACTGAGTTATGCAATCCATGTCTGAGAACAGTGATGTAAACAGTGATGTCTGAGAACATCCTCTCCAGGAATGGTTAGGAGCAGGAGCTGTGGATAAAAACTGAGTGTCATTTTCCCAGCACCACCTGCTCCACTGTTTATGAACCATAGGAACTTGGGGGAAGTCATTCACTCATTCTCTGTCTTATTTTTTCTTTAAAGATTTTATTTATTCTTCTTAGAGAGAGGGAAAGGGAGAGAGGCAGAGAGGGAGAGACATCAATGCATGGTTGCCTTTCACCTGCCTCCAGCTATGGACCTGGTTGGAGGCCTGGCTTGCAAACTGGTTCTGTGCCCTGGGTGGGGAATTGAACCAGCAACCTTTGGGTTCACAGGCTGGTGCCTTATCCACTGTGCCACCAGCCAGGGCCTCTGTCTTAATTTTGTGGTTGGGAAAAATCAGGGTAAAAATAGCCCCTCTCTTTTCACCTGAGAATTCAGTGAACTCCTCTAAACAGCACTTCGCAGCATCACAGAAGGTGATGGCATCACCTAACTCCGGATGGCACACTCTCATCGTGTTCTCTGTGAGCATTGCTCCCCCAAGGCCAGGAGTCCTGCTGCTGTGGCTGGCAGGTAGCCTCAATAATGTCAGCTACTATTATTTTAAGTATTGTTACTTGAATTTATGTTTCATCACATCCTCTGGAATGTCCTCCCTACCTCTCTGTAACCTGGATGTAGCTTGTGAGCTACTGGCTTGTGAGCACCTGTAAGGTCCGCAAGAGCCCTGCCCTTTGCCTCATTGCCTCAACCACTAAGTTGTGAGTTCCTTGAAGGCAAAAAATTATGCCTCTTGTTTATCTGTCCTCAGGCCAAATACAGTTTAGGGAACGTATGCACATGGCTGAGTGAACACAGCCATTACATAAAAAGGAAGCGTATGAGGCCAGGCCCTCTACTGTTTAAATCTAGTGACCTTCTTATCATACATTTTGGGGTTTTGAAAATAATAGAAAAGTGGGTACTAAAATGGGACAACCAGCTGGGGAAAGGGCCAAGACAATAGTGTGTTTGTTTTCTATTACTACTGTAAAAAAATCATCACAAATTTGGTGTCTTTAAACAACAGAAATTTATTTTCTCACAGTTGTAGAAGCCAGAAGTCCAAAAGCAGTATCACTGAGTTAAAGTCAAGGCATTGGAAGGGCTGTATTCAATGGGGATGCTCTAGGAGACAATCCATTTCTTGCCTCTTCCAACTCTTGTGGCTGTGGCATTCCTTGGCTCATGGCCTCATCATTCCAGTTTTCAAGGCCAGTATCTTCAAAACTCCCTCTGTTCCACCTTCACATAGCCTTGTCCTCTGTGTGTATTAAACCTTGCTTTTCTCTTACAGAAACAGTTGTGCTTGCATTTAGGGCCCACTCAGATAATCCAGAATAATCTCAAATTTCTTAATCTTAATCATATCTGCAGAGATCCTTTTGCAAAAAAAAAAAATTAACATGTACAGGTTTCAGAGATTTGGACCTGGCTATCTATAGGGGTCATATTCAGCCTACTACCTATTTACTACAGGTAGTGGTAACAGGCACTTTCTGTAAAATTGCCTGCACTAGTTTCTTCTCCTGTTTCAATGTGGAAGGAAGCTATTAGGGACCAATTCCCAGGAAATTTCCTCATATTGTGTCATCCTGAGGCCCTGGGAAGAAAGTCCATGACTGTGACTTTCCCCAGCTTTTCTCCCTGAGAAGCAGAGTGACTTATCTGTAGACAGTCAAGCTACAAGCACTCATTGTGTGTCTTCCATGAATATGACATTGACTTGGATGTATGCTGGAGGTAACAGGGTGAACAAAACAAGATGAGGACTCATCTTGAGAAAAAGTGAAAGGGAAGATAAAACTCAGAGGCACACATATAGCTAGTAGTCAACAACTATATTGATGAAAATCCCAGGATGGTCTTAAAGTCTAACTAAGTAGGAACTTAGTTGAAAAATAGAATCTGGTCCCATTTAAATACCACTTAAATGTCCCACTCCTCCCAGGTGAGTCTGGCAAGCACTGTTGACAAATCAGTTAAAACTGCCTTCATTCAACCCCCATAGAAAATGCAGGTGACAGATTCTTGTTGGCAGTTTTGTTTCTACTAAGCTAGTGCTCAAAATAGCATCTGCATAGGACCATGGGGACACATCAGTTTCTGGATTGTCTGGATATTTCTTAGCATTGATACTGAATTAGAAAAGATTAGTAGTTGCCTTAGGGTGGGCATTTATATACTTTCAATTATCTTACTAGTAACTTTCCCTAGCAATTTATTTTCAAAGTGAATTTAGAATTGGTTTTGAAAATTATTGATGTATATAAAAACCATGCGTGCATAAATTTAGCAGATTTAGTGGAACTACATAAAAAAAATGAGGACTATTCCATGTAGATTTCAAACATTAAAGCATACTCCCAAGTAAGTCCCTAACAATATTGACTGTGGAAGAGGTTTTAGCATTGGTTGGGTATGTTTTGGTTATATTCACAGAATTTTTGTTTCTGAAAATAATATTCTGAGACAATGTCTTCTATTATATAAAAATCTCAATCTGTCCCTGTTCCTCCTTACTGAATTTTACTTCTCAGGTACTGCTGCCAGAAAAAACTCTCTCTCACTTTGTACTGCCTCTTCTCACCCCTTCAGCAGCTTTCTCTGGTGAATTCTCACATCCATCAGGGGAGCACAGCAGGGCTTTTAAACATGAGAAACCTGCCTTATGAATCTTTGTTCACTATTAATCAACTATATATAAGTGTGTAACACTATTTTTCAATTTGGAGCTTGATGCTTCTGACTGGAATTTGTGAAGTTCAATGTCAAAATTTAGGATGCTGTTGGGGAAGATGGTAGGAGGGACTATTTGTGCTGGCTTCTGGGGCACAAAGGACAACCAGTCACATGGACACAATGACAGAACCAAAAGTGGAAGCAATCCATCACAGTCTTAAGCTTGCATTCTGCTAGGAAAAATTACCCACAACTTAGAAACAAGGCTAAAGGATGGCTATGTGGCCTTTAATGTCATGCTGAAGCATTGCCTCACCAGTCTTCTGAAGGGGCACCTGACTCTAGAGCAATGTAACTTGGTTTGCACAATCTATTAAGATCCAGATATTTACAATCCCGTGAAACCAGTAAGGTGCAGTGAATTTATCCTGAAATAAGATAGGTAGCCAAAGGGTATGATTTCATTGCTCTGGGGCACATTCATCAATTAGTATCTATTTTAGTAACCTTAGGTTTGCATTCCTGTATTTCTCATTGGCCATAAAATTCCCAAGTTTTCAAATTCTCCTTTTGAATTGGTGTTGTCATCCTTTTGTTTTCCATATTCATGACTCAAATGAGTCTTTGGCATATATTCACTGTATATTGTGTGAAATTATTTTTGTTTTTTCAAAACTATATTTTCACACCTATTACCAACTGAACTATGACCTAATACTATTTATATATTTCTCAATACCCTTATGAATGGCTTGATTGTATGGTGTTGTGTGTTTATTAAGAGCATTAAATTCTTCAATGTAGACATTTAAAATGTGGCACAATTTGTGTACCTTTGTCTTACACTTAAAAAGTGGGTTTTTTGTTTGTTTTACTATATTAGGGTCTCAAAAAAATGAAAGACCTCTTTTGACATGTGAGAAACTCTGACTGATCATTGCCTCTGAAATGAGCCCCCAAATTGGAGAAATTATCTCCTTCTTGCTAATATGTGAGTGGAATTTTAAAGACCTACTAGGTAGTTAGAAACATGAATACAGACACTTCTTTACTTTCCTGAAATAAGAACTTAAGGATGTCTCTTAAACTTTTCTCTTTGATTTTATTTTGTGTGTCTTCCTCAATTCTGGGTACCATTAATACCTGATTTCAAAGTCATAAGCCAAAAGCATGACCTCCCTCAAAGGAATTCTAGGAAAAAATACTTCTTGAAAATGGCCCTATGGAATTTTAGGAACCTGAAGATAGAGAGCAGGGATTAGAGACTACCTCCTAGGACTGTCCTTGATGCTACTAAACTTTGTGTTCTTTGCAAGATCCCTCTAGATCCACCTGTAAAAATAGCTGCTCTGGATGGGAGCTCATAAGAATCACAAATTCAGCATGGTTAAAGCTGAACTCATGATGCTCCCTTTCTCAGTCAATAGATCTTATTTTCTCATGACTAACCTTGGGGTCAATTCTGAAATAGCCATCTCTTTAATGCAGCCCAACCGGAACTCAGCAATTCTACCACTAGATTCATCCACATTGCCCCATGTGCATTGTCAAAAGCTAAGGTAAGACAACATTCTTTCTCTCCTGAGTGACAGCCATAGTTTCCTAATTCATCTACCCATGTCAATTCTCCAATTTTGCTCAATACACATAAATAACTGTTCCTCAGTTCACTGCTCCTGTAGAATAAAGCCACTCTGTGACATGGCCCATAGGCCTTGAATGACTCACATCCACTTATCTCTCCGAGCTATTCACTATTCTTTTTTCCCTTTGCTCTCTTGTCTCTTAGCTGCAGTGGCCTTCCTTCAGCTCCTTGACTCTACCAGGTTCCATACTTCCCCAGGGCTTTTAAAAAATTGCTTTTTCCTCTGCCAAGGACATCTGCTTTCCTCCTTGCTCCCTAATGGATGACTTCCTGATCCCCTTAAGCTGGGTCAGGACCCCCTGTTACAAGTTCTCACTCTACTCCATATTCCTCTATCAAACCATTGACCACATGAAAATTGTAACTTAGTATTTGAATATTCAATGTCTAATTGGTATACAGAAATCTATATATTTTGCCCTTCCTTCTTCTCTTTGTGTTTTTGGCATAAAAAGTCATTTTACTCATCCTTGAAAAATATACCTCCTTCTTTCCATTGTTTTCACTGCACATACACCAGGCAATTCTTTCTGAAGTTCAAGAGGGTAGTGACCTTGAGAGAAAGACATGATTTTTTTCTGCTGGAAATGGTTTAGGAACAGGTCTCATAGGGACTCAAACTTCTGATCGGTGAGGTTCTATTGGAGCAGACAGAGATTTTGAGTTTAACCAGCAAAAGGCTGAGAACATGGATTTAAAACACGTTAGGTGGGGCAGGTAGGAAAGGCTTCTAGATATGAGGACTTCACATACACACTCCACGTGTGGAACCTGATTTAGACTAGTTCTCCACGAGTGGATCTGCTGCTAGGTGTCTGACAAGTGGACCAAGATACCGGAGAGTAGCAAGCCTACGAGGCAGCATTCATGCAAGTGGCAATTCCAAGTCACTTGCACCTAGGCCACTCTCCATCTCCCATGTCAGGAAGGATCCAGGGCATCATTAGTTAACCTAGGGGATCTCTGGAACCCTAATGAGGTCTAAGGGAGAGTTAGACTTCTAAAGAGTCTAACTGAGCACACTGGAACACTTAAAGGTGATCTAGCGTTCATCCTACTCTATAATAAAGCAATGTTGCATTTAACACCTATATGCCTTCAACTTCTACTTCCACTCTAGTGCAATGTGACTTCCAATAGATCTGGAACTGTCTCCTGATTTCTGCAGCACACTCATATCTGACAGCAACTTGACAAAATTCTTGTTGAAATCCTCCCTGGGAAAATGGGAAGATTGGCTCATGTAAGTGGTTATTACGGTGATTTTAGCCTTAGAAGTGCCACTAATTTTAAAAGAATCTGATTTAGAACCCCAATATGAACATCAGTTTAAAAAGAGAATGCTCTGGCTGAGTGTCAGAGGAAGGAAGTTCCCTGTCTATACACGGCTGGGTGTTCTTATGGGGTCAGCCAAGGGGCTTGTCTTAAAGTTAATCTTATCCCCAGAGCCTCTGGGACACTGAGCTCTGGAAATAACCAACTTAGCAACTTTGAGCAGTCTGATGTTACCCCATATGTTCCTTTTTGGTGTACAGCCTCCTTTGTTCCAAGTGCATATAAGACTGCCCTTGCCATAAGCTTGGCGTGCGCAATGCTGTTCTGGAAGAGTGGAAAAACTCTGCATGGTAATGCTAGCACCTTCCAGCACCCAGCCATGTGGAAGCAGGAGAGTGGGTGTGGAAATGCTTATACTCTCTTTGGTCATTAACCTTAGCTTGCAGCTACTGTACAAGGGTGAGACAGCTGAGCATGAGGACGTCAACATTTCCAGCTGCCTGGCCATGTGGTCCGTTAGCTCGCCACTGCAATAAAGCATGCAAACCCTCCTAAAGGCTCCACACAAGGTCTTTTTCACCCCCAGACCAGAGCCCTCCCCACTATCATCACCTGGTGGTCTCACACCCAACAAGTCTAGACCAGCTAGTGAGGAATGGGGATTTAGCCCTTAACATCTTATAGACCCCTTACCTTCCTTGTTCCTTCCTTCAGGCATCTGGAACTGGGCCCCCAATACCCACAAGACTGGATCATCTATTAATAAGTCTGCCTTTCAAAGAACTGCATAAACCTTCCCAGTTATAACATGCTTTCCATTACATTATTATCACTAACTCGGTGACTTCAAAATGCATTCTGTTCTAAGGCTCTCTGAAATTAGTGTGACCTGACAATGAGCTAAGAAAATTGTAAGGTATAAATAAGAATTTTAAGAACGAGAGTATTTTCTTGGTGCTTAACACTGGAATTCCTGGCCCCCAAAATACACGGTGATAAGCTGATTCTGGCATTTCAATGAAATAAGGAAAGGGTGCCTGTGGCTGTGGGCCTCCAGGTGGTTAGTAAAGGTTAATCTAATCAATTCCTGCTTTGGTCATGGAGGCCTCTCTGGAGTCTTAGATTTGCTCCTGCATTAAACACTCTTGCCTCATTAAATCCCCAACCCTTTTATACATAGATCTCAGGAATGAGTGTAGAAACTATTCTGCCAAGTCTGGGCTCCATCTGCATATTTCTTCATGCCTTAATAAAAATTATTGTCTGTAACCTGTGTTTGGACCTAAAATAAACTCTGCCATACTTCACCAAGACCTGTTACCAAGACCAAGAGTACTCTGCCCTCTACCTCTTAAACTTACTCTTAATCACTAAACTTAGGGGACTGTCCCCACTTAGTAAATATAACAGTGTTTACATTGCATTTCTTAACTTGCTGGGACCAGATTTTCAGCATAATACCAGCCCCTTGTGACAGACATGCAAATTAACTTAGATCCAAGGACCCCTGATCTGTGAGAAATTATGGAGGATTAATAGCTAGTTGCTTGTATTAGAGAACATGTTTTATGTTGAAAATATGACTCATGGCTCTAAGGTGGGCAATTTGGCCAACCTCTTCTTCCCTTCATACAGCTGATTGAGAGCAGCACCTGGATCCTACAGTTTTAATATCCATAGATGCTTAGAAAGAGGCCCAAAGTTCCCATCCTGTAAGAGACACTAGTAGTCACATCTTCATAGAGAAATATGGTTATGATTTTAGACCTCGATTTAATATTTGATAGACCCTTAAAAATATCATCTGTGCTTTTTTGTTGAAAAAACAATCATGTTGTTCTCTACCTGTACTCTGAAAATATTTCTACCTGATAACAAATGGAATTTGATTGATCTTCATGAGAACAATTTCTATAGACCCTAATTACCCTGATTGAATATTATGGCTTCCAAATTCTTTTAGCAAGGGGACTCCTGTCTCAGTCAACCACGCAGAGCCATTTCCTGACATCTTCCCTTCCCCGTTTTCCTCACTCCTTCTTTTATTTCCAAATGAATGACCCTATTATACTAATGGGGAAATTCAGGGTTGTGGCTGGTAAGTTGTGAAGCCAGCAATTGAATCTATGTTTCCAAAGGGTATGTTTATTGCAAACCCTGGAATGGCTTATCTATAAAAGCCTTCCTCCACCAAGATTCTATCCATTTTAATCTTTTTCTTCTTCATTTATTTCAGTCCATTCACTTATTTCCCACCCTTTCCTCACATATCAGTTCCACATTGAGCCACATTTTTTCCCTTCCATTCTTACTATGCATTATTTAATATACTATGGCCTTATAACCCCAAATACCCTTTCAAACTGTAGTGGTATGCTTTCCTCACCCTGAGAAACCCAGTGAGTCTCACTCATTCACTCCTTCATTTATTCACTCCCATTCTCTCTATGAAAAGAATCAGAATCATTGGGGTTTCTTGTAAAGATTTTATAACTAGTGAATTCCAACTTGAATGCCACAAGACTTCATTCCTTTAAAATACTCCACAATTCAGATGCTTACCACTTAGAAATGACCCTCTGAGTCTTCTCCTCTCTTTTAATCATCCCATTTTAGTTCTGTGTTTTAATATGAACAACCTGAAGTCAAAGAAATTTCCATGCCTTTAGCCTGACACACTTCGGAACTGTGCTGCCCCAATTACACACAAAGTAGGTGAGCTCACCAGGCAACTGCCCTGCACTGTCTTTCAGCACATAAATTCTTAGTCACAGGCATAATGACAAAATAGTCACCAAAATCTCCAGAGTGATTTCCTCCTTCTGGAAGCCTCTATAGGACCCGAGACCTCTCCTACTAGTGATGTCAGACTTCTACCTATGGCACATGATTCAAGTGATGGGAATCGGTTGCTGGGCAGCCTCTCCAGGATAACATGACAAACAATGAATGACAACATGACAAGCAATTAGAGAGCGAAGCATGTGAGTAGGACTCCATTTTTACAAAGCAAAAGTAAAAGTAAGTTCACATGTGAACTAATGGTGAACTTTTAAGTACTTGTTACTTAGATGTGTTTATTTTCTGTAATTGTATCTTTCTTCTGAATCTTCAAATGAGTAGAAATTAGGAAGCTTATACTGGTCAATTAATAGATTTTTTGATCCCTGGTCTATTTGTGCATATGAAACACTTCCTGCCCATTTAGCATGGTCTCTTTCAGGGTAAGTAGGCTGTGAATTCAGGGTTTAATGTTCCTCCTCCCTATCCTTCTTCCAAAATGGTAAGGTTATCACTGGAGGCTCTGGTTGACGATGGGAGAATGGGCAAGGGTGGCTCTTCCAGGTGCTGTCCTCCACTGGGCTCTGGGTGAAGAGCCCATTTATTACCAAACATAAGCTTAGTCTCTGCAAAAGTCCCTACTCAAAGGGAAGTTCCATGAGAGCAGAGATCTTACATTGTTTGGCTTATTCCTACCTCTTCCATATCCAAAGGTGTGCCAGGTACATCATTGGTGCATGAAAATTATTTCTTGAGTAAATGAGTATAACTGAGTTTACTGTCATGCTGACGCTAAGTTACACCACTACTGCTCAGGCCCTAATCTTGGTAGCCTATTTGCCCAGTGTCAGGCTTGTGCTTGCCCAAGGGCCTCTTACTAGCTTCCGTCACACAGAATTTTCTTCTTCTTGGTGGCTCAGACTCAGAATCATATAGAAAAAGAAACTCCAGAGAATATATTTTCTGGGTCCCTCCTATAGTGCAGAGAAGAACCCAAAAGTACAGAGTGGTATTTAGTTATAAGAGACAGCCCAGTATACCTTGCTCAAAAATTTAGGAAAACTTTTCTCTCTTGCCAAAGACAGTGGCTGTTCTGCAGGTTTAAAGATCCTATTTTTGTTTTTCAGAAGGAACACACTAGCCTGTTATATATAGTTCCTCTTGTAGGAAAATTCCCTTAAGTGGTGGGTTACCTCTCAACAGAAAAAGGAGACTGGTTCTGTTCAAAGCAATATAATAAAGAAAGACATTATGCTTTGAAGTGAATTAGCCATAACTTGTTATATATATATATATATATATATATATATATATATATATATATATATAATTTTCACAAATACAGATAAAGATATGAGAAGATAAACATGACATTTTTAATATTTCTTCCTGGGCTGGGGATGGGGAGTGGGGTTAATCACATTTTTAGGATGGCTAGAAATGAACACTGTCACTTTCAAATCAAAATCTTGGTATGTTAAAAAAAGTGTTATAAGAGTTAAAGTGATAAAATAAACTATTTGAATCCTCTTCAGAGTTTTATATGCCTGTTTGTTTATGTGCTTGCTCTGAAGCAGTACTTGGAACTTTCAGGTGCATGACAAGCACTGGGGAACTGAATAAAGTCCCTAAGGTCTTAGCTGCACCTGAAACTAATCAACACCAATTGTCTTGAAGTGGAGCTTGAGGTGATCCTCATGCACAGTGGTCACTGACAATCACACTCTGGCATGAACAGAAGTCACAATGAGCTCCTTGTCAAGAAGTCTTCCAGTAGAGACACAGTTGACAAAGAAACCCTCAGACTGAGTCTTGTGACCTTATCTGTTTCACTCCCTACCCTCAAATTGGGGCTGCAGACGTAACCCTTGGATCAATAACAAGCAATACATTGCCAGGGCTGCCCAGTTTCAATGCAAGTCATTACTTCTATTGCAAACATTTATCAGATACCTACTGGGTGTATGGGGCATACCCATAGCTTGGATCCTATTGTAATACCCATCATAGGACCCAGGGCTTATAAAGAGGTGATGGGGTGAGAGTGTGTATTGAATTCTTTGAAGAAACTGGGGTCAATTTGCAAGAGACCCAAATAAGTCTTCTGGGAAAGGTTTTGAAACATACAAATTTGGAGCATCGGCTACAGAATTGGAGTGATTATAACACAATACTGTCACTTGGTATAATCTCTAGCCCAATTAGAAAAATATGCAATCAAAAGTGAGCTCAGACTTAGCCATATTATTAGAATCTGAATACGATCCTGTCAGGGCAGAGGAATTTCTCTTTCTATGCATGGCTACACCTTGCCCTGGGTCAGCCAGGGAGATAGCCTTGAAATTAATAATCTTATCCCCAGAACTCTAGAACACTGTGGCTCCAGAGGTTACTAAGTTAGCAACTTCAAGTAGGCTGATGTCACCCCATATGTAATTCTTAGACATAGAACTTTTTTTTTGTTTCAATGTGTATATAAGACTGCCCTTGCTGTAAGCTAGGCACAGACACTACTGTTGTGGGAGAGCAGACAAACCTCACGTGGCAACACCAACACTCTCTAGTTTCTGGCTGTGTAGAAACAGGAGAGTGGGTGCAGAGATGCCTGGATTTGTTGCAGTTGTTAACCTAAATGCAGCTGTGGAAAGGGTGGGCCAATGGAGCATGAGGATGCTGATGTTCTTAGCTGCCCTGCTGTGAGGTCTTTAGCCTGCTGCTACAATAAAGCATACAAACCCTCTTAAAGGCTCAGCGGGAGTTCTTCTTCCCCCCAAATGGAGGCCCTCCCCACTATCATCATTTGGTGGTTTTGCACCTTACACCACAGAACTTAACAACTGGTGTCACAAACAGGATAACAAGGTACTGGGACCTGACAGATCCTAATATTTATTACAAGGCTTCAGCAACATTGACCAACAGCTTCCATAGTAAAAAATAGAGGCAGGCTTGGGATGACAGAAAGGGCCAACAAGAACAGCCCTTAGAGGGAATCAGCAGCTGTCCTGTCAGAAGAAGTGACTCAGAAGTGAGTACCCTCAGCGGCAGCATAGTCACTTGTGCATCAGCTGCATCTGGTACGTCCTAGGGACAAGAGGCAATAGCATGCTAACACCTGCTGCCACAAAAGGCCATGCAGCACATGTGAAACACTGCCTGGAACACTTCTAGAAGTATTTGTCAGAAATTTGAGTTGAGAACAGAACTAGAAAAATAATCTTAGTTTTATCATTAGTCTAATTTAATCTTGGGCCCCTCTCCAAAAAAAATTACCCAAAATGCCTCTCTCCCTTCACCAGCTTAGAGCTCTGAGCACTAAAATAGACACTATTTGAGAACCTGGGAGATCAGGGCAGGCAGGCAGAGGGTGGCAGGAAGGATTCACCTGAGGAGGTGGCAAGAGGTTTGCCTCACATGAGCCTACATGATACAGGATTAGGGTGGAAATTATTTGACTCTCTCACAACCCACCATTCCCCAAGGATAACAAGGAATATTCAGATAGGGCCCTTGGTGAGGTAGGGAGTCTCTAGTTTGTGGGTTGTCTGAGAATGTATTTGTGGTTGCAACTGAGTATAACTTCCAGTTACAGCCTGTGCCAACAAGAGAAGAATCTGTCACCAGCTATCCTTGAAACATGAGATTCAAAGTCCCAAATATTTATGAAGAAAATACAATGTTATTTCTATTTTTTCCCTTTCTCTCCCAATGTTTCTGTTTGATCCTTGGTGTTTTTCTTATTTGTAATGGCCCATTTTCCTCCAGCTCTGTGTCTTCTATTAGCAAGGCTCAGGTCAACCTGTGGGGTTAATGTTGCAACTTCTTTTTTCGTGACAAAAAAAGAAATATGTGATTATGCTCAGAAGACCAAAGGATCATTCTGCTGCCTCATTTTTGTGAGCTCTACAATCTTATGTTTCACCTTCTCTAAAGGAAAATTCAGAGCAAAAAGGAAAGAACTCAAAGATATCAACTTACTTTTTGCCTCTGCACACCCAGTGATCCTTACAGCTAGAAAGAAAACAAGGCAGCATTTGCCAAGACATATGTTTAAAATATAGATTGATTTCAGTAAAAATTAAGTAATTTAAAATATGTAAATTATGTATTTTCAAGGTATATTTAAAACTAAATAAACAATAAGACATTGTTGTAAAAACTAAAGGCTATTTTACATGTTTCAATAAAAGTGTGATAACAAGGTAATTATACTATTCACAAAAATTTTTCAAAATTTTCAAAAATATTAATTTATCATGAAAAGAGACATGAAGTTGAGGAATAAAGATTAATATCACAGTTGTAATGATAAGCATCTCCTTTCATTCCTTTTTATACTTCTTGGAGGCTTTTTGTGTAACTTCATTTGATGTCCGTTGTGGAAGTGAAGTGCCTTCCAAATGGCCTTCTAGCCCACTAGCTTTGCTCTGGGTTAGCCTGGCCTTGATCTGCCATTGAGGGCAGTTTTGTGCAAGTGCCAATAGCCAAGAGAAAAGACCTGTGTTTTTTCACTTTCTCTTCTTGCAAGGGCTTGAATGTTACTGGACCATGAATCCCTCCCATAGCACAAGAGGTCTGGCCTTCCCTCTTCTGGTCTCCTGCTTATGGAGCCCAAAGGCCTCACACCTTGCTCTTCTAGATTCTAACTCATTCTCTCACACACCACCCACTATTCTCCCTCAACAATCTGTACAAAATGGTAAAGGGAAACAAGACGCATGAACTTACCCTTGGATAGAAACATGGTACAATTGGCATGCAGCCCCAGCCAACACACACACACACACACACAAAGAGAATGGGAATCGCTTCTCAACCTTTTGGCTAAGATCAAGTGCAAAGCGAATGGGCAGTATAAATTTTAGCTAAGCATGAAATCATTGCCCCATCTACAACTTCATCAGATACAGGTCTGTGTGGTGGGCTTGGAAGGTATGGAACACTTTTGTAGGCTGATAGGAATTTTTGTGAATTAATAAGTATAAACCCAATAACTGTATCCTAATAATGAAACTTTCTTGAGCAAAATTCTTACAGAAATAAATCTCTTCTAGAGAAACTTTCTTAGGAAACTCCAATATAGGCATGGATCCACTTGGGAGTGTTTATTAAAGGAGGAAATGGAGAGAAATAAAGACCAAGTCTAAACAATGTAGGGATTAAAAACGACTGTTAGGAGAGATTAGGAAACATGAGGTAATTTACTCCTTGGCCCTGGGCTGAATGCTCACTGTGGCTAAAGAGGGATTAGGGGTGTGGAGCTGTCCTGTTTTGAGGTGCAATGACAAGTTGCCCTGAGCAACAGCTGCATGACTCATAGGTAGAGAAGAGGGTTGAGAAAGTCCCCAAGGTAGAAGAGAGAATTCATTCAATAGGGAAACGCACAACCTTTCCCATAAAGAAGTCAAGTTACTCTGTGTCTCTAGGGTATGCATAGAACAGAAAAAAATGTGCATTAAAAACTTAAAGTTAAAAAAAAAAAACCAGAAAGGTGTCAGAATGTAGAAGGAAGAAATAGACACTAATACCCCTGTGACTTTATCATCAGTAAAAAGGCAAATTGAATTTCCCAGGTTTGACTTATAACTTAATGGGAGGGAGAACTTTATAAGAGCAGGAATCCACTGCAGTGTACATGAATACTGATGTCAGCTTTGTAGAGTGTCTTATTTTGTATACATGAAATTATACATTCAGAAGCTTCATTTATCTGTTCATAAACTTGTTGCCACAATGCTGCTGAATCCTAATCTTTACCTACCTTCTCAGACCTTGAGAGTTCCAAGGACACAAGCCTTTAAAATTTCCTGCAAGTCTGATGTCTTGGTAATGAAACCCAGATTTGCTACCGTTGGTCTTACTTTTCTGGGGACTTGGAGTGAAGATGACCCTGATGCCCTATGACCTTTCTAAGGCAGGAAAACCACAGCCTTTGAGAAACTGCTTAAACAGCTCTTCAAGAACACTCTGTCTGCCCAGACTCCGGAGCCCTCTCTTTGAACCCCCTCTGAGTGGCTCGCCTGCGGTGCATCTGAAGCACTGTTCACACGGATGTTCAATTTCCTCCCTACAAAGAGGAACCAGACCAAATGTAATTTTAAAAAGCAGTGTAAAACTTTTGACGAGGGCCCTGAAAATGTTGGATTCCAATCCCAGTTCTGTCACCATCTGACTGTGCACCCTTAGGCAAATGACTTCACTTCTCTGAGCCGAACATTGCTTATCTTTGGAATGGACAGGTGGAGCTAGTGCTATAAGTTGTCTCCAGCTCTTACATGCTAAGATTCTTTTTAAGTATACATTTTCATCTTTAGGACATATAAAAGAAATACAGCTTGGTCCCCATCACCCTTCTAAAACACCAAAAATCACCAATACTCCTCTGTGTCAAATTCCTCTGTATTATCTTCCCTGATTTCAACTCCCCTCACCTCAGAGGGGATGGCTGTTCTGAACATAGTGTTTATCATACCAAATAACACATAAATCTAAAGTAAAACTAATGTAAAGTAAAAGCAGGAATAATATGATAAATATACAGATCCTATAAAGTCAAAACAATATGTACAATGTATTGTCACTTATTTTAAAAACTGTCTGATTTCTCCTTAAGTATGTGATAATGGAATATCATGCTTCATAGAGCCATCAATCCACTCAAGAAATAGGGTAAATAGAGTTTGCATTTCATTCATTACTAGCTGCTGACCAAGAGATCACCTTGCTACTAGCAGAACCAATGGTAACTGCCACAATCTTCAAAATTTTTTCTGTCTGCATGAAAATTGTACAAATGATGACATAGGCAACTTTAACACACACACACAATGTCATTATTTCATTCACCACAATCTAAAATCTTCCTTATGAACAATTTTACACAAAGTGTTAACAACCTCATGAGCTCTCTTAAGCTTTTCTGATACTTTAGGACATATCTTCCTAATAGATACACACACACACAAAAATCAGGATAAAGCACAGATGCTCACAAGCACAGTTCAAAGCCATGGTGACTTGGTTGAAATTCTGAAGGCAATTCACAGAAGCTCAACATTTAGGTTGTTTTCCATTGTTTGCTATTACCAACACCAATATTTTCATAGATGTTGATTTATATACAAAGGTATATACTTAGAGGTATATACCTAGGAATGGAATGGAATTTCTGGTATCAAGGAGCATACATGTTCAACTTTAGTAGACTATTTTCCTGAATTTTTCTCTAAAGTGGTTGTGTCATTTGATATTTCCACTAGCAGGATATAAGAGTACATGGATTAGGAAGTGTGCCTAATGTTGTCCTTCCTTCATTGGAGGTGAAACATTTTGTCTAGTTTATAGGGAGAATTCTTGAAAAAGAATTAATATGATTATTCCACAAATATCCTTCAGCACTACTATGTATGTGGCGCTGGCAAATGCTGGTAATCAAGACAGTTCTGCTCATGTGGAGTTAAATACACATGCATTTATTAAAGGCCTCCTTTGTTGGGGGCATTTATTGCCTATTACTCTCATTTAACTCTTCCAATAGCCATTTGAAGTAAATATTGCCAACTCCATTTTACAAACAGGCAAACTGAGGCACAGAAAGAATATATAACTAAGAATTGGGAATGGATCAGAACCTAGGTGTTACTGCAAAGGTCCCATCAGTTCCCCTTGTTGATCCTTCCCCACTGGTTGTCTGGATGCTCCTGCACAGGTAAAGAAAGTTAGTTGGTATGCTACATTCACAGTGGAATCTGGTATGAAAAGAAAGTGCAAAGCTGTGTGTCTATCTGCCTTGAAGATTGGGAAGCCTGGAAATCCCCAAGAAGGAATTATCTTTAAAGCTCTAATATCTGGAAATATTTTGAAACTTTTGGGAAGAATTCTTATGCTTCTCCCCCGCTTTCTGCTTCTTTTGGGAGAACTCATGTTTGAGTATAGATGTCTGGGTTATGGTCTCTGAGAAACAATAGATGCTCCTACCCCACAGAGATATGAAACTGCAGGTGCTGAATAATATCGAGTTCTAAGGAGCTGGAGTTGAGGTTTTTGTGTGGGTTTTTTTCCTACAACATCTTGAAGGTATTTTTTCTGTCAACTACATATTCTAATCCTAAAAAAAGGATCTTGATATTTTGAACATACAAGTGCCTTTTCCCCTCAGCAAGGTGTACAATTAATTCCTTATGTTCTGAAATAAAATGGTGGGGCAGAAAGTGTCTCGGGTATCCCCAGAGCTTCCAGGCACACACATAATAAGCATGTTTATCTTTTCATTTTCAGAAGTGATCATTGCACACTCCTGCCTGCAGAAGAATGAATAACTGAGATTGCTTTCAATTGTTTTCCCTAAGAGAGTGTAAATGAAGTCATCAAGCCATCTGGTCGACGTTCAACAGTCATTTACTATATTCATTTAGCAGATCTACGAGTAAACTGAAATAACAAGTGCTAGCCACAGAAATAAGAATCCTGGGGAAGGTTTGTGTTAAAAGGTTAAAATTATAAAGGAAAGAAATGAAAAAAGAGACTATAGCTTCCTCATACCTCACGCTTTCCACAGTCTGCCTGCTTTTCACCATCTGTCCCACAGAACTGGCTCCTAGTTTTAATTCTGGTGCAGGTAGTTTTCATACTGCCCCACCCTGGGAAAAGTGGGAGAGAGGAAATTGGGGAGCACTTTCTTTCTAAAGTCAGATTCCTGCCTATCAGAGGCTGAATAGCTGCCCTAAGTCAAAGAATTTTAGACAGATAGCTGGAATTTAAAACAGAGATGCCAGGCTTCTAAATTTCTATTTATTTCCTCTTTCAACTTGCCATCATGGAGACCTAACCAATTAATTAAAAACAAAAAAACAGTTATCAAAGTAAAGCAGGACACACAAAACCAATACACTAACTCATGGGAATTAGGCCAAATTTTTACAGCAGAAGTGAGCTGGGATAAAATCACCCCTATGTCTCTCCATCTCCTCTGACAGTGTCCACAGCTTTTAAGGATGCCATATATGTAGGCTATGAGGTCAGAGAAAATCTGTGATTAGCTGGTGCCACAGTAACTCTGGTTATGAATATGCATGCAGGAGGGACACCTCAGAGATACTCTCTGAGTACCATCATCTGGCTACCTCGGTTCAGGGTACCCTACCCACCATCCACTCCATGTGGTGTTAAAGGTTGGGGTGGTGGGGGTGGGGGGAAGCATCATAATCATCTTAGGTCCTTGGGCCATCCTCAAGAATTGCTGATATGACAGATTTTACAAAAAGGCTCTCACATCCTCAGAGAAAGGACACAGAGATCTAAGAACCAGGTATAGGACTTATTCTCCAGAGTAAGCATGCCTGCAAAAAAGAATGACCTCCCAATTTACACACTGGAAAGAAGGTACCAGAATCAGTTGTATCTCTTTTATTGGGTCAGAGCTGATAGTAGGTCAGACCTGTTATAGTTAGGCATGTGGACAACAATGGGGAGAACAGGACCCTAAAACAACAGAAGCCAACTAGCTATAATTATCAGAAGTCAGAGGGAAAAACTATAATATTTAGTGGTAAGGTTGGAAGTGCAGCAGGGCATTTAGTACTGTAGAGAGTTACGGGGGTAGTTAAAGGAATTACAGCATGCCCATAGGGCAGAAAAGAGGGGTGGCTAATAAGGATACTGCTCAATTTGTATCATTAAGAATATCAAGGATGGATGATAAGAAGGGGAATCCCATCACATATGCCGTAATCTATTGCGTGAAAGTAAATCATAGGTCCTGCTCACACATTAAGGGAAGAGATTATTCAGAAAATAAATATGGGGCTACCCCAGGGTCTACCTCCCATACTAGGTGATCTGAAAGGCTGCCAGCTTCACATATTCATAGCAGGAAAAGGATTTTCAGCAGGTCTACAATGCAGTGCAAATAGCTCTACCATTTGGGCCATAGAGCCTAAAAGACTCTATGCTATTAGGGGTAAAGTGAGGGAAGTTTTTAAAAATATTGGGGATATCATAATTTTACATAATACAATAAACAATAAGACTTTATTCATGCAATATCTTGATTATGTGTTTTTTCTGGCTCACTTTTCTACAAATTCATCAAAAGTTAGCAACTTTATTTCAATAATATAATTAAAAACAATGTCAGTTTTTCTTGGTAAATGTAAAATAAAAAATAATTTTTAATTTTGAGAAGGATTTTTGTGCTGATACAACCATTACTGAAGCTGTTAAGAGGAGATTACAGGCAGTGATGGCATTGGGTCAAATTTCTGATCTACCATTTCAAAATAAGATTTTAGCATATCTAGAACATGATTCTAATTCTTTTCCTAAAGAGATTTAACTCTTTATACAAATAATGTTTGTGTAAGTTTGAGTTTAATTTTAAACATAAATTTATAGGATGACATTTTATTGCTTCCTCTGACATTTTCTGTAACTTGTAGAGTTTGTGCAAAAAACTGAAAATGACTTCGTGATTTGCATTTAACTCCAAATGCCTGTTATGTAGTCTATTGCCTTATCTTTAATGACAAGGAAATGTTCATTTTAAAATTGCCTTTATTGTAAGTAATTGGTTCATTTGGAAGTTTGCATGAAAATACTGCTCTTTTTCATTGGATGCAGCAAATTTTTAAATGTAATTTCCATTTTTAAACCTGTGGGTCTTTAATTTCCAGTTTCGCTGCAAGTTTAGAGATTCTAAACTATTTGAAGGATTCTGGGAACTCCTTGATATATTTCATTGCAATGTCCATGTATATGCTTTTAAAGGAGTTCCAGAACCAATTTCAAGGTGTGTGTGTGGGGTGTGTGTGTGTGTGTGTGTGTGTGTGTGTGGGATGAGGGTGGTTTCCCCACACATCCAATCAATTCTGGGACACCACTGGGAATCCCATAATTCGAGTCAATTCTGACACCATGGACCTGGAGATAGTGTCAGATTCCATAGGTTAAGAGTTCAATCCTACAACACAGTTCCCTCCTCTCATCCCCCTTCTCACACACACTTCAAATGCCAATTACAAGTTGAAGTTGTCGCCTGTGCTTCTGTCTGACAGGCTATAGATTAGAGGTTGCAACGACCCCCTTCTTAGGTCTCATTAATTTGCTAGCACAAACCACAGGACTCAGACAAACATTTAGTAACTTGGTCACTGATCTACTATAAAAATATATAACTCCAGAATGAGATTTAAAAGAAGCATATGGCAAGGTGTGGGCCGGAGCTTCCATACCTTCCCCAGTCATGCCACTCCCCACTCTCCAGAATCTCCATGTGCTTACCAACTTGGAAGCTCTCTGAATCCCAACTTTTTTGTGTTTTTATGGAGTCTTCACTGTATAGGCATGATCAATCAAACTATTGACGACTGATTCAATCCTCTCTCCCCTCACTGGAGGTCAGGGGTTGGGACTAAAAGCTCCAAACTTCTAATCATACATTTGGTTGTGCTGGCAACCAGCCCCAACCCTTTTCAAAAGTTATCTCATTAACAAAACAGAAGACATCTTTGTAGCTCTCAGGACTCATAAAATTCCAGAGGTTTTAGGAACTCTGTGCCAGAAACGGGGATGGTGACCAAATCTATAGTTCCTACTTGTATTTGTATATAATAATATTGTGTATTATTATATACTACATAATATTTATTGTTTAATTTTTTAATTACCGAAAAGCCTATTGGCTGAGCACAGGTAGTTCCTATCTTGGTGCTCAGGCCAGAGCACCAAGTGCTCAATGTACTGCAAGTGCTACAGGGAAGGGTTTCAGGGCTGGAGGGGGAAGGCAGGCCTTTCACCACAGGTTCCCCCATTAAACTCCTGAGGTTTCTCTCCTTTCGTCCAGGGCTGTCACCTTGCTCCTTCTGCTGCCATTGCTGTCCCACCCCTTGGTGTCTTCAGGAACTTGACCTAGCCCAAGTATGCTTGTGTGCCCCAGATAGTTAGGCCAACTGCTCGGCATGTGCACTGAACATTGCCTGTTGTGCCCATGAACCTGAGGCTGTGTGTGTACACTGTTACCTGGTTTTCTCCCCTGTGCACATGCACACTCCATTGTCCCATCGGACTTCACTTACAAGGCATATGTTCAAAAATAAAATTATTAAGAATTTCAAGTTGGTATCAACAAAACATTAAACTGAGCATGTGGCCCCTTACAAGAGTAGGGTCCTGTGCAATTACTCTGGTTATGTGCCCATGAAGCCAGCCTTGCTGGCAGAACTTGCTGAAAAAGCAAGTGTCACTGGGTGTCTTACATGCTGCTTGCTGGCTGCCACACTGTCATAGGAGAAAGCGGGGAAGAGAAACCTCTTTTTCTCTCTGTGTCTCTCCAGTGTCCCTCTGAGTGTCCTCCACTATCAAAGATTTATATAATGCCAGTAGGCAAAGAGAAACTGTTTGTAGGATCCATATCCAGTATCACAATGTAGGATAAAGAGTGAATTTAAAGGGATAAACTGTTGATCTATGTCGCTGGGAATGAGTGGAGTCTGTAAGATTAAAGGCAAAAGAAAGTGTACATAAGCACTGTACTCTAATGGATAGTTTTTTCCATGTGTGCATGAGTTAACCAGTAAACTGAAACCACTATACATGTATAGTTGGATTGAACAATTCAGTAAGTGTTGGGAACCAGGTTTCACATGGTTGGAGTATGAGGTTACAGATAAGCAAAGGGTGGAAGCTAGAACATTCTATATGGTAATCAGTTAGAGCTGGAGACATCAGTATGAATCTATATTTGGTTTAAAATAGATATACATATTTATATGTAGAAATATTTATAGATATGAATATCACCTAAAAAATGAACACTGGCTATTATACACACATGTATTTTCTTGATCTGCTGGATGAGGAGAAGGATCCGGAAGTAGTGACATCCAATTGCAACAAGCACAGCCAGCACCCAGATCTTGGTTTTTAATACCATTCTCCAGTAAAAGGAACCAGGTTCTTTGGAGAAATAGCTGATTTTAGGAATGGGGCAGGAAATATACTAAATGAGCCTGGAGTATCTCTAGTGAGTAAAAGTAAGACAATGCTAAAAACAAACAAAAACCCACAGAAAACACCCCACAATAATGGGGGTATGTCAAAGAGATCCAGATGCCAACTAAAAGAGTTACAAATGGCCAGAGCCGGAATGATTTGAGCAACAAAATAAATAATGTAGTATTGAATTACTGCCCAACATATAAAACAAACATCTATGAGTCCATAATGATATAAATAAATGATTGAATAAATTAATAAGTGGGAGAGAATAAAGAAATCTCTCATGCTGAAGAATTCTGAATAATTTAAGTAGCTACTCCTCCACCCTCAAGGTGGTAAAAGATAAAAAAAGAAGAAAATCCAGGTAACTTTACAGTGGAGAATATGATAAACATTATCTCAAGCCAGGTGAGCAGTTAGCATCAACAGTTGTAAGTCATACTCATACTGATAATTTTATTATTTTTTTAGTTTTAAAAAAATATTTTATTTATTTATTTTTTATAGAGAGGGGGAGGGAGGGAGAAAGAGAAGGAGAGAAACATCTATACAAGGGAAACATTGATTGGTTGTCTCTTGCACATGCCCCAACTTGGGACCGGACCCCCAAGCCAGGCATGTGCCTTGACTGGGAATTGAACAGTGACCCTTTGTCTTGGAGTACGATGTTCAACTAACTGAGCCACACTGGTCAGTGCAACAGGTATTATTTAAATGATGTCATGAGAATGGCCCATAACCCTGTGGTTTTCCTGCCAAAAGCATAGTACTCCATGATAAAAACCTCAGACAAATCCCAGTTGAGGAATATTCTATATAACTGACCTCAAAATTGTCAGCAAAAACAAGGAATGTCTAAAAACTGTCATAACCAAGATATGAGCCTGTGGGGTCCGGGATGAGGTCCTGGGACAGAAAATAAAAGATATTGGGGAAAAACTGAATAAAGATTGGGGCTTAGTAAGAATGTGTCAATATTGGTTCATTAATTGTGATGAATGTACTACATGGATATAGGATGTGAGTAATAGGGAAACCTGGGTAAGGGATATACAAAGATTTCCTATACTATTTTTTCAATTATTCTGTCAATCTAAAACTGCTAAAAAATGACAGTTCATTAAAAAAAAAAAAATAGCTGAGAGGCTAAAACTTGCTAAGTGGCAGCACAACATGTTAACATCCTTCAGGGAGAATTTACCCCTGAGAGAGGCACTAGGCTACCAAAGAGACAAACTATTTTGGCCCACTAACTTCAGGCAGCCTCTTCATTTGTCATTCCAGTAGAGGCACACCAGAGGGCACATGAGTGAAATGGCCACAGTGCCAAAGGGTACACCTGGGCCATCAGCATCTGCTCTGAGTTATCAAGGCTGATTAGCTACCTTTGCTGCTGAATGTCCAGTCTGCCATTCACAGGAAACAGTAACGAGTCCTTGATGTGGTGCCATCTCTCAAGAAGGTAAATTGTCCAGTTGGAGTCAAGTGGTCAAGCTGACTACATTAGATCCCTTTCATATTCCCAATCCTGCTTCCTTTTCTTTACGTCAACAGGTGTTGATTCCAAGGGCACTCCTTAATTACATCTTATATGTTGATTGTCATCCCAGTGTCTGTTTCCCAGCCTGTATCAAGTTTCTATGAAGTGTCACAATCCATTCCAAGTGATTTACACTTGTCATCTCTGTTATTCTTCACAACATCCTGTGAGCTGTTTTGAATGGTATCTACCTTAAAGAGGCGGGGCAGGGAGCTTCAGAGGTTAATTAAGTTGCCCAGGATTCTATTACTTTCAGGTCCACCTAACTTCAAAAGTCATGACTGGGATGTCTAAATGTCTACCATGTTAGCTACAGCTGTTGTGGGGGCGGGGGGGGGGGCGGGCACGGAAAGACACTGATACTTATTTCATTCTGTAGACTAGACATTCTGCTAGGCATTTGTATCTATGCATCATTCAATTTTCACAGCAAGCCAATTAGAGAGTGTTACCCCCACTCCACACACTCTCATATATGTATAAAATCAAGACTATGGAACTTTCACAGGGTAAGAAGCAAAGATGGTTCTGGAATTAGGCCTGAATGATTCCAAAGGCAGTGCATTCCCCTCTAGGTCAAGTTGATTACTCTGTCTTCCACCAGGTTTCTAAACCCCATGGTCAACTATAATTATATTGCTTATATAAATTTTTATATGAAGCAGGAAACTCAAGTGTCATGGGACAATAGGCGCAAATCAGACTGGCCATGGGAAAACAAAGAGGAATGTGCCCCTGAAAAACAGTTATGGTTCTTAGGTACCAGTCATAGTTCATCCTTAGTGGTGCCTCAAACCAAGCCACACTGTAAGTTGGGCTTTAAGAGGGATTCTCTGAATGGCTCTAGCTTTAATACGTTAAGTTTTCCTGAGCAAATTCAGCCATGAGCCTGGCCCTTTAATCACACAGCCACTCAAGTTCCACTTTAACCTAAACACTGTGCATTTCCGATTTGTGGAATTGCTCTCCTTTAATTAAACAAAGGGAGGAGGTACAGCTATTTTCAACTCTGCAAAAATTACTACCCAGTAGAAACTGAATAATGTATTGTAAATGGTACATTTTCTATTTATTGTACCATCTATTGATGTGTGTTGGACTTGTTCTATTTTGGAGGTACTGCCATGGTAACTGGGCTCCTGACAAAAGCCTGTGTCAGAGAAGAACTTGAACATGAAGAAATTCAGATAAGTGATAAAATAAAGAATCCACCTCAGCAGGCTCAGAAATAACAATTTGGATAATCATACTTTGCTTCTGGCTGTATTTGTCCAGGAAGTTGGGAAGTGTTTAGAGGCAGCTCATAGGATTTATTGAACATTGACTGGTCTTGAGCAAAATGGTAGAAGAAAGCCTATTTTCAGTCTTTTAGCTCCCTTGTCAATATCTGTGGCTCTTCCTTTTGCACCATTTTGACCTGTGGGTCAGAATCACAGCTTCGGGCAGGAAGTGCAAGCTGGTGCTCAGTCTTCAGAGAGCTGACTTAGAAGTCTGGCCTTGAACCCACAGTCCGGACATGTGATCTCTGACTCTGCCCTTAACTAGCAGGTGGTTTTTCCTGAACAGGCATTGGTTTCATACCTACACACTTGGATACCCTTGGGGGACCTACCATCTCTAACTTTATGTTAGTGCTAGGGGAGACAGGGAAAGGTCCTGATTGAGTCACCCTTCTCTGTGAAACTAAGATTCCAGTGTTCCTTCAGGGAGTAGATACCTAAGTTAGGTTGACTTTTTACAGTTCATGTCTGCAGGGACTGAAGACACTAGAAGGAAGCCCACAAGAGCAACCAACACTTTCTGAAGTCTTGTCACTTCTATACAATTTTTCACTTTTAGGGCCAAACTGATAAACACAGCAGTGACCAGGTCCTGCTCTACCTTCTTCATCTCTTCTTCCACCCTCCTTCCCCTTCTCAGAATTCCATAGCTTTTCAGCCCAGGCTCTGTTCAGCAACTGAGTCAGGCCCAGGGGTGCAAAGGAGCTCATGTGCCCATGGTGGCTATGGGTCCCTCCATAGAAGTTGTCCTAGGATTCAGAGATAGTGTGAGAATTGTTTTTGTTTTCTTCCTTTCCCAGTAAAGTTTTAGAGTTAAGTTGTTCAGGCTTGAATTTCATCAAAGGACAAGATGGTCATGATCTCTCAGGAGCTTGCTCAGAAGGACTAGAAAAAAAGGTTCTGGCAAAGTCTCTGTATGGGCCCCAGAGAGGAGGCTGATGGAAATGGTATCATCTGTGCAAACTTCCTGACACTGGGAGCAGTGAACTGGGGCACAGATGGGAAGAGAAGGGAGAAATGGAGAGATTTCCCTTTTCATTAGAGAAAACAGCCTTTTATTTGGCTGATATAAAACTTGGAAGTTTATCTAAGAATCCAAGCTCCTCACCTTAGCTATCATTTTCTATACCCAAAATTTGAGAAGCTGTTGTAAACTTAGCATGGAAGGCAGGCTTTTTGCCCTGTCCTGTTCTTTCAATCAATGTTCCTGCAACAAAGCACTCTGTGTCCCACCTCCTGGTCTTTGGCAATCTCCAGCAAAATTATTTCAGTCTTTGGCATTCCTATTGGCCCTCCCTTATCCTCAAGCATTAGCCAGAAGCCTTGAGCTTCTGAGGGCTTCCAAAGTTGAGGGGCCGCTGGGTCAGAAATAACAGATGTGGGTCTTGGATTTAGAACAGACCCAGCTCTCCTCAACTCTCTCTTCTTTTCAGTTTTCTTTTGTTGATAATGGAAATCCCACATCTCTCTCTGATCCTACCTCTATTTCTCTCCCCCCCAAATCTCTCTCCCATAAACAATAGAAACAACTATTTTGCCCGCTTAACAGCCTTCTCTCTTGGGAGCCTGGGTATTTCCAGTCAAGGAGGTCATCTCTAGTGCTAATCATACTTTCCTCCCTCATTTAATCAACTCTTATTCAAGTACATCCAGTATACGTATCCTTTGTTAGTGACACATTTATTTCTTTTTGTAGAGGTGTTGAGACAACAGGTGTGGGAATCTGCTCTAGCTAGGGCCCTTTTTAGGTTAAAAAGAAAGCTGAATAAGGTGTCCAGTGATGGTGATCTTTAAACATTTTTTAGAATACAGAGATCAAAATGTAGAAAAAAAGAAAAAGAGAGGAGTGCTTGATGTCCATGCCTGGGGTGAATATTTACAAGGTGAGCGAGAGCAGAGAGTAAGCAGGGGACTGGACGAATCCCTAACCAACCCAGGAAGGAAGACCAAGTTAGGGCTCTGTATTTTTAGAACACTTCCGGCCTGTGAAAGTTTGAGATGTTAATTATAGGACCTGTGGATGTCAGCAAAGATCTTTTAAAAGAACAACTTAAGTGCCTAAAATCCCCCAAGAGCCAGTTTTAGAAATGGCCGTCAGAGACAACAAAAGCAAAATGCGCAAATGCCTTCTATGCAGGGTGGTGCTGGGCAACTAGCTCCCTTTCCAGCCTCCCCCAACGCTGTTGCTAGGAGACCGAAGGGCTATACTTCCATCATCTCCATACTTGCTAGGAGATTGAGTAATTGGTCTCTGGATGTGCGTGTGCTGCTTCCCAAAATATCTCGTTAAAAAGACGGAGAGGCATGCGGAGACAGTGGGTAGGATTATGGAGGGCGGACTGTGTCCTAAGAAGACAGCTGGTTCTGAGAGCTAAGATTGAAGCTGGGAGAGGGGCACATTTGGGGCTGAAAAGGGGAGCTGTTTACATAGCTTTCCCAGTTTTTTTCCCCAGCGCTGCTATTGCGGACTGAGCTCCTAAGAGAAATCTGGAAATTGGAGATAACTAAAACTTGTAGAGCAATGTGGTTTGGTTTTTCATTCTTACTATTGAGACACAGCAAGGTTGGGAGAAATATTTTAATTTTATTTTGTAGATACTTAAAAGGTAAATGCATACCCTTTATAGTGCTTGATTATAGGTTTTGAAGCCTGTTTTGTGGGGAAGGGGAGTGAAGGAAGAAATAAGGCATGCTATGGACTCACACCCACATATACACATGCACACACACCCTCATGCACTTGCATACACACACACACAAACTCGGTTCACTGTGATGAAAATGTTTACTTCAGCTGCAGGAAGTCAAATAGAATGTTAGGTCCCACAACTGTAGGATCTCTGGAGATTAGAAAACCTGGAGGTGAGGGTCAGCACTGCTTCTAACAGCGGCATAACTCTTCTGACCTTCGTCTGTTTTGGTTTTTTCATCTGTAACTCAACAGGCTGAACATCCCCAAGGCACAGTCCAAGTCTCCAACTTTATTAGAGTGTGACATGTACTCCTACCTTCTCCTAGCCAAGGAACAATGTCGTATCATATCTCTATGGAGGAGTTCAATTCTCTCTTTTAAGTAAGGGGGAAAATCCAATTGATTCCTGCATTTTGCATTTTTTTTCAATTACTTATTGCTGGAAGAGTAGATTTGTAAGTGGAAAAACTTTTAAATTTTAATATTTTTCTTTTTCGTCACACTTTTCAAACAATACTTAACGTGTTCAAATTTCAGTTTTAATAGCATCACTTTTTTGTCAACTAAGGAAGGGGGATGCAAGGAGGTAGGGGGTGAAGCCATATTGACACTATAGTCTGATCTTATAAATGAGAACTAAGAACCTGGGGAGTTTTCCTTAAAGTCATTGGCCAGATGATTGTTTCTAAGGATTAGAATGCAAGAATTAGGAAACTCACCTTCTAGTTCTGACTGGTCCCTAGCTCATGGAACCATGACCAGACCTGTATCTATAAAAGGGGGTTTGGGGGAGCCTGTGCTCTAGTCTTCATAAGAATGTTATGAAGAAAAACACCATAATAAATGTAATGTACTTTGGAATATAGAAATGGTGCACAGAACATTCTGCATTTTTTTCACAGTGTGTCTAAGAAATTTATTCATTTATTCAGCAAGCATCTTCTGAAATGCTGCTGCCACTAGGCTCTCATTAGACCTTCATTCACATGGCATGGATACATGGTCAGTGTCATCCACTGTCTATCTTGTCCCTCACTTCCAGGGAGAAAGACTCCCCAGTACTACAGATAACTGATTTGTCAGTGATTGTACCCCCTGAGTACTAGATATTCTCCTAGGCTGAACCTAGGCACAGTGTAAAAAATGCTCTGGAATCACTCCCACGAGTGTCTGTCTTATTTTGTTCTCGAATACTCCCAGTGACATAAACCTCAGACACTTTACTTCCTGTGTTAATGAATGCCAGTGCCTAATCATTGTACAAGCAGATGTTCCTTTGGAAAAACAAATAAAATTATGGCTATCTTTAGGTTAGCAAACACCCCCACTCTTGCATGAGTAGAAAAATAAGCAATGCCTTTCACCTTTTCCTCTCTTATCAGGGATGGGAAAGCGTACTCTCCTGTAGAATGCTTGAACTCCCTCCCCTTCCTTGGTTTCAACAGCACCCAGAGAGATTTTGCATGGACCTCAGATACAAAAGCACTGAGAAGCTCTATTAATTGCCTTGACAACACTGATTAAATTATTTTTGCTGGAGAAGGGGAGACACGCCTCACTTTTCATCTCTCTGATTCCTTAAAAAGTCACTTTCTCCTTGCGCTAAGATGGACTTGCATCCAAGAGAACAGGTGGGGAAAAATGAGCTCATGCAACTAAAGAGTAACCAGGAAATTGTGGACCAGGCACTGGCTTCACCAGGCAGAGCTGGGTTCCTTGCCCTTTCTCCTGGGTATTTGGCAAGTATTCAGTGTTTTCTGTAGAGGGATGGATGTGGGAGGAAGACCACAAGGAAGTCATAAAGGGATGCCAAGTCATAATGAATGAGTTATTCTGTGCACTCCCAGGAGATCTTAGCCGCTGAGAGGCATTTGTTGGGTCAGTACCAGGAAGTGCTTGCTAAGGAAGCTTTGTAAAAGGCAAATGGACTGGGGCTGGGGATTTTGGAAGCAGGACGATGTGTTCAAATAAGTTCCTTCTCACCAGTACTAGACCCTCAGCAAGAATGTGCATAAGACTTCTCTCTATGGCTTTTACAACCTGTGAATCTGTGACACTATAGAAGATCCTGGAGAGCCAGTCTATCCTTATTCCACCTCTATCACAAAGCCAGGAAGGCTGCTCTTTGTCTCAAAAAGTTCTGCCCTAGAACTAGGAAAGCATTAATAACTTTGTAAAGTGCTTTTTGGAAGTCCACTATAGAAAAGTTCCTTAATCAGACTGAAATGAACAAAGTAACCACAACCCTCAAGTTGCCACACAGTTATCTTTATGCTTTTTCATTTGGAATAATTGCTCAATTTCCAGCAAGCATAGAGGGAGGTCCTCTCCAAGAGATTCTTTTTTTATTTTTAAAACCTCACTGAGGATATATTTATTAACTTTAGAGGGAGAGAGAAAGAGAGAGAGAGAGAGAGAGAGAGAGAGAGAGAGAGGGAAAAAAACATCAATGTAAGAAACATCAATTGGCTGTCTCCCATTGAACCTCCTGGTTTGAGCCTGCAACCTGAGAATTTGTCCTGACCCAGAATTGAACCCGAAACCTTTTGGTAATGATGTTCCAACCACCTGAGGCACCCAGCTAAGGCTCTCCAAGGGATTCTTAATATTTCTGAAGATATGGATTCTTTTTACCACCATGGGAACTCAGTTGACATCTTTAAATTAAAAACCTAATCATTCTTATTTTCAGTCCTGGTTATCTTGCTTTTTCTAAGGGCTTTGTCAGGTGCCCCCAAACTAATTCAGGAAGAAAAATAACTCTCACTTGGGATCATTTGAAGTTATCTATAATAACAATTTAATTTATGTTTTTAAAGCACAACTTTAAAGCACAACAACTGAACCTGAAGAAAAAGTCCATATTAGTTTATAAATAAGTAATCTAAGGCTTAGGAAGGTTAAAATGACTTGCCTATGGTTACACCCTTTTTCTAAGTATCAGTCTCCCATAACTACCTGCCTAGTTTTGTGACCTCTTAAGCTCCTTAACATACATCCATATATTCATTCATTCATTCATTCATTCACTCATTAATAAAATGGTCAAGTACCACCTATGTGTCATGCTAGGAGTCAACTTAGGTAAGGAACCAAAGACACTAAAATTTGTGTCTGTATAAGACTTACATACTGATTAGGAAATGGGCAACAAAAATTAATAAATAAAAATTGCCAGATTGCCATGCAAAAAGGGCAAATGTCTAGATATACATACAGCGGACATGCCAGAACATCATGATTTGGGTTAAGACTCATGGTGACAGAATCAGTAGCTGGTATGTGTGTCCCCAGTTCAGTTGCCTGTCACCCTCTGGAATTGCACACAACAATCTGAATTTAGATTCTGAAGAGGGATCCTGACCTTGGGGCTTAGGGGCTTATAAATTGCATGATTAAGAAAGTACTGGCACCTCCCCTGCAGTAATCTAGGGCTAGCGTTTAACAGCAATATGGCAGAACTTCAACTCCAGCATATCTTGCCAGCTCAATTTTCATAGTCATGGGCTGGGTCCAAGGTTTGTGTTTGCTCTCCATGTCATATCAAGCTAGCAGTAGGATCATCCTTACTGGAGCCCCTGGCTGGAGCTGCTCTGGCATAATGAGGAGTTGAAGTCCCAGGCTTTTAACTGATAAGGACTGATTGACTGATTACTTTAACCACTGGGCAATAACTGGTTTCCATGGAGCTTTGTTAGGAAAATTATTTTCTGTGAGAGAGCACGTAGTTTGCAACTGAACTCCTTGGACGCTGATGATTTATTTTACAAATCTATCTAGACATTCTTGTACTAAAGTTCAAGGCCCTTCTCTCTCTAGCCTATTCTCTGCTGAGTCAAGTCCTAGGCATAGCACCACATATTCCTGTTTGGATGATTGAAATCCTGGGGCCAAGCCTTGTTGTCTCCTTTATAACCATATTTCTCTACCCCAGCAGGGCATTAAAAATACCTAAAGAATCCCCCCCACCAAATGCCTATGTATTGCTCCCACTCAAATAAATAGAAACTAGTTTTTTTCAGGTTGAGACTTTGGCTTCTACATTTTTCAAAGATGTCTACATGGTTCTGATCCACAACAAAAGAGAAGAGCTGCTCCAAGGTTCACTTTGCCAGGAAAACAAGACTATTATCTCAAATTAATTTGAGGGGTTTTTGAGATTTCCAGGGAGAATGGAAGAATGAACAGGTACACAAAGCCTCCCATCTTGTTTTGAACACATATATGTGCTTAATAAAATATAACAAAACAGGAAAGAAAATCTCCATGAGCCCCATGAAGCTAAAAGCCAACTTAAGGTCTTGGAGCTAGGTATTCATATACCCAGTGGGTTGGACATCAGTGAGGCCATCACCCTCATGATTGTGTTGTATCTGAGGATGTGTGTTCAAGATGCAGGATCCTTAGCACTGGCATTAGAGCAACTGGACTGGGATGGACAGAAAATTAGAAACGCTTCTCATATTTCTTGGGTACTAATGAGACTTGAGATCCATGGGTTAACCTGAAAAAGGGAGGCACTACAAATAATTGTTGAGATTGACTTTGTCCATGAAGGAAGTGGACTTGGGTTAAACAGCATGATTTAAAGGAAACAAAAATGGCATGCTCCACATTTGGGTTGGTATCTACAAATCCATATCTACCATCAGAGTAAAGGCTATAGCTGTCCATAGGGAGGTTGTTATATTGCCTATGCAGCAATTGACTTTAAATCAGTGTATACAATGTGTTGTGTGCATACAAGTTAAATATAGCTTGTACACTAGAAATGACTAGATATAACGATATACCTAATGACATATAAATATATAAACGACACATGCAGTGTCCACATGGGGAGTGACTTAAGTAGTTGATTGGTATTTAAAATATTGTTATCAAAACCAGAGGGCATATTAACTAACATAAGGGATAATAGAGATTGTGTGTGTGTGTGTGGTGTGTGAAATGACTCTGAAGATAGAAGATTTATTAGAAGTATTGTATAAGCACTGTTACTCCTGAATTGGAAGAGGCAGAAGGCTCTAGTAAGCCCAACTCTCTAATGCCAGGAGCACAGCTTTCCATGACTGGAGCTTCTTGGGTCTCTGTTGTCCCTTTTTGTCACCTAATCTGAACAGAGGCCAGGCTGGTCCTGCATTAGGACATCATTGCATCTGCCTTTGAGTGTGGCTTCCATGCAAAGGCAACAACAGGAATTTTCCTGGGTTACATGGCAGAGGTGTAGTTTTGAAAATAAATTATGTCTTGTTTGGATGAATTTGGTCTGAACCTTGCAGTCTTTATAAAACACCACCTGTAGATGACAGAGGAAGAGAATGAGATGTTTAGTTCTCATATAGCTTTAATAACAATAGCCTACCAAAGAACCTGACATTAGGCCAAATTTGTAGAGATTTTGTTGCAAGAGAGGTGTTCTGACATCACGTCAAGCCTCAGACCACCACTTCTCCACTTCTAGGCAGCTGCCTCCACCTGCAGGCTCCTTCTCCCAGAGACTGATGGGGGAATGGGATTAGGAGCACTGGGCTCAAGGAAAGCCCTGAAAAGTGGCTCTCACTTGACTTTGAACCTTGGCTTAGTGGCCAAATTCTTACCTTTTCCCTAATGACCAAAGTCTCATACCACAGACTTAGTTTCCTAGAAACTCTCCAGTGTCCTTTAACCTTGAATCTCGCCATTGCCTCTCACTGATGACCTCGTTCCTACAGAGCTGGGCTTTTGGCCTTTCTACCAGTCTCTGAGGGGCCTGCGATTCAGACCCTAAACATCAACTCACATGGCCAGCTCAAACCCCACTTGAAGGGCCTCACAAGGCCAGTCAGGTGCCTGCATTTCTGCCTATTGCCTGGAGTGGAATCACTTGATTTTCCTTCTGGCAAATTATAAGCATGTATTCATCGGTCAATTTATTTTGCCCTAACTTTTTGGTAAGTTCCTTAAATCTCAGAGGCTCAGTTTTCTCATCTATAAACTGGGGAGACTAATAGTACCTACCTCCCAGGGTTGATGTAAGAGTTGGGTGAGTTAGCATACTGTAGTGAGTTGAATGTTGGCCTCCAAAAGGAATGTAGTAATCGCATCCTGTGAATGCGATTTTATAAGGCAAAAGACATAAGGATCTTGAGAAGAGGAGCTTATCCTGGATTATCTGGGTGAACCCTAAATGCAACTGCATGTATCATTAGAAGACAGACACATAGAAGAGGACAGATGAAGAAGAAGAGGAGGCAGAGATTAAAGTGATGCAGTCACACACCAAACAACATCTGGAGTCACCAGAGGCTAGAACAGGTAACGAACAGATTCTCCCTTAAAATCTCCACAGAATACATGGGCTTGCTAACACCTCAATTTAGACTTATTGCCTCCAGAACTGTGAAGAGAATAAAATACTGTTGTTTCAGGCCACCCAACTTGTAGTAATTTGTTACAGCAGCCACAGGAAACTAGCATATACACTTAACATCCTGGCATACAGTGAGCATTTGCATTATTAGTTAATTTATTTTAACAGGAGGGTGCCTGTTTTAATGAGGTTTCTAATCACAATGCTTCAGAAGTCTTGTTTTCACCCAAGATTTCAGGCATCCATAAGAGTAAACAAGAAGAGTGTAATTGAAGGGAAGGATAAATAGGGTCTACAGAAATAGTCAAAAAACTTCAGGGACTTGGTATTTCAACTGATAGCATTGTAATTATACCAAGAATAGGAATATAAAAAGATAGCCTGGTAAAAATTTGGATCTTTAATAGTCCAAATAGGGTTATGGATGGCCAAGGCATTTATTAGTGATTGAACTTTCATCTTTAATTCAGTTTCTTTGACTGGGATATCCACTTTGATCACACAGGAACACGTGATCCTATCTGGATTTTTGGACAAGTTTCCCTCTGGCCCCTTACACAGCTTTGAATTGCTCAAGTCCCTGCTGAACTTTAACCTGGAGATATATATATATATATATATATATATATATATATATCAACATACATGCTTGCACCGCTGAAGGGGTGTGGTGTTCATAAGACAAAGTTCCTAAAGAGTTTGATTTTGGGACTGTCCACTGCCAGTCAAATTCAATGTTCATAAGCCTTACACTGGGAATGTTGCTGAGATGTCTCCTGTGCCTCTCAAAGGTTGAGAGTAAGAGGCCAGATGCTGGGAAATACAATTGTGCAACACCAAGAAATAGAAGGGTGGATGGACCACTCTGATAGCAAGGAAAAGACAGGTCAAAAGACCCTATTGAACTGCCCTAATTTTTGTCCTCCTTCATCTTTATAATTTTGGAAACACTGCCTAACAGAGAGGCCAAAGGACTGTGGCATTTTCAATTTCACTACTTCTGCTCATGGGTTATTCTGATTCTCAGCACTGACCCAACCCTAGAATGCCATGAGATCCAACATCTCCCTTGGCAGACTTCTGAGATCCAATCTCTTATATATCATGGTGATTCTGTCTTCTCCTTCTCTGCTGTCTAACATGGTAGCCATGAGCCACATGTGGCTACTTAAATGTAAACTAATTGAAATTAAAGAAAATTTAAAATTTAGTTATTCAGTCACATTGGTCACATTTCAACTGACAACTCACCCCATGTGACCAGTGACTAACATATTGGATGGTACAAATGGACCATTTATATCATTGCATACAGTTCCACTGGACAGTGCTGTTCTAGTTACCCAAGATACAAGTTGAAAGCATCAGATTATGGAGGGATCAGCCAGGGAACTTGTACTAAAGGCTGTTTACTCTCATTACTTTCAACTAATGATCACTGCAGGCATCTATAGTGATAATATCTAAAATACAGACAGACAGGAATAAAGGGCACACCAAGCCTTATGAAAATTCCATACATTTTTAAAGTAATAATATCATTTTTAGTCTCTCTTTTGGAGGTTGTTATTTATTGTAAGACATCATTTTTATTAAATACACTGTAGTACAAGAGACTTCCCATGTCAGGTTGAGAGAAGCTGGTCACATGATTTACAAACAAAACTTTTTTATTTTTAAACACTGATATTCTGGTGTCACTTTGAAATCAGCCAAGATGCAGTGGGTCTTAGTAAAGCAATGGACCTCAAAACAGATTGCAAAACAGGAACCAGTAAGTATCAGCACAGAGACATCACATTAAAAGAAAATAAAGAAAATAAGGAGTTCCAAATACCAGGTCACAATTTAAGGGGCAATATATCTTCAAAGAGATATTAAAATGTGTGTATGTGTATGTGTGTGTACTTGTGTACATGTGCATGTGCTTGTGTGTGTATGTGTATGTATGGGCCGTATATATATATACAAACATCTCTCCAAGCACAGAAGCAAATGCAGAGAGTGTCCACATCTCTTGGCAGATTTGCAAGTGACAGGTAATGATCAATGGCAGGGAGCAATATTTTACCATAATTTGGTCATTTGTCAAGACATGACATATTTAAATCCATATTTGATTCAAAGACCTTGCATGTAAAACATTTCCAGCAGTTTTATACATTTTTAAAGCAATAGTAAGATATACAAGCTGCAAGATGTAGGCTTTTACATTTCATTTTATGTTCTCCAATTTTTATGTTCCAGTTTGAACACATGAGTATTAGCAACTTTTATGATGCTTGCTCCGGTATGTTCAACATTCAGCCAACCTTCACTCCGGATCATTTTTATGAATGCACAGACCAAAGAAATAAAACAAACACAGACCTGGCCTAGAATGCATAGACTAAAAATATGACATCCCATGTTTTCCTATTTCATCTCCTGAGACGTGTGGTAAGATGGCAAAATAGTTGCTTGGTTGCTGTTGTGAAATTCACAGTGTTTTGCCTGCAACACATATACATATATATATATATTTTTGCTTTGCTTTGTATTTGTGATAAATGAAGCAAAATAAATAAGTAAATAAATAAATATGAAAGGAAGAGAAAGAGAAAAATTCAAGACCTAAAGATATTGAATAAACTTTGACTGGAGAAGTAGTGATTCATTCCAGCCTTAACAACATGGAAATACTCTTTGTGTGTGCTGATATCTTCAACTACAAATCCCGCCCACCTCTAATTCTTCAGAATAACATTTTTATCCCAACCTGGAGCCTCTGCATTCCACAATGATGCATCATAAAGAGATTGCTTTCACTGCTTGTTTAGCCACCTGAGGGGTTGGATCACCAGTCATCTCTCTCATGAAATTTTCTGTAACAGTGATAGAAGGCCAAACTAAATCTCAACGTTGGAAATAAAAGTCCTCCATTGGAAGAAAAAAGAGAGAGAACAAGAGAATTGAGGGTGTGTGTAAGCAGTCATTTATCTAATTAGAGATACAATTTAATGTTGTTGGCATTATAGAAAGTCCAGTTTGCAAAAGGAAAGGGAAAAGAGATTAAGTCTATTCCTGTCAGGGGCTCCTTTTGTCATGGCTCTTTGCAAAGGACAGCCTTGTACACTGTTGTTTCCTGTATTCTCATTTGGATGTGGGAATTACTCAGAGTTGCTCACCTTGCTGTGGGGTCTTGGACTTCTCCCCATTGGCCTTTGAGACACTGGGATCCCAACTTTCCTGAGCTCTCCTGGAATGCTTGAACTCTGAACACAGGTATAAAGGGGTTATAGTGGGACAAGATAAGTATAATACAAATGTGTAAAAAAGATGTAAATATATCCATTTACCTTTCCTGGACCTTTATACAAGGAGATCTAATTCAGTTCTAATTTTCTTTTGCAAGGAGCCAGAGAAAGGACTCACTGTAGTGGGATGGCTTTGAGTGAGTTGTTTTGGGAAGCACATTATCTTAAATAGGCCTTCCACCAATATAGTACTGCACAGAATTAAGAAGTGCAGTGTAGTCTTATCCACATGGAGAATGGAAGCACTAACAGCAAATGATGTTAAAAATTTTGGTTATTTAGCATATTTTAAGCAAATTACTCATACTGTACCCTACTTATAATTATCTCTATCACTGTGTGCCTATACATTTATACATAAGCACACAAACACACTATGTATGTGTTTGTCTATGTATAAATCAAGCATTTATAACACACAAATACATGAACATACCACAGGTAGCGCTGATGTGAACACATAGGTATAATATGAATTCTGATATAATCCTTTATCGCAAAGTTCAAAATATTGTCTAAATAAGCCTGATGATGACATTGGTTCAGTGTACAAGGATTGAGCTGAAGCTATGAGCAAGATTATATGTCACGATATCTCAGCTGCTCGTTAGCTCATAAGTTTCTTTTTGTTCTTTTAACCTCATATCCTGTTTCATGCTTTTGTGTTCTTTCTTTCCTGGATTGGGGTCTCTAGTGGACTGAATCATGAAGTTCAGAGTCCGAACATTTAGATTGAATCCCAGTGGTGCCAGAAGCTAGCCTGGAGATTTCTAATACACCATTTAATTTCCCCAAATCTCAATTTCCTTACCTATGAAAAAATGGGAATAATTTTATAACATATGTGAAAATTGTTTGGGAAATATGAAACAATAAATTAATGAAAATGATTGCCAGGGTTTGGGCTAGAGAATGAGGTTTGTCACCTCTATTGTTGTAGTTTTTAATGAATTTGATGGCAGGCCATATTTTGTGATCATTACATTTCAGGGTGAGGTTGCTTCTTTTCTAAAAATTAGAACAGCATGAGAAGAGGAGATTGTGGAGGACCAATGTGGAAAATTTGAAGATACTCTGTGGTTCATTCAACTACTTGAAAGCAGTCTGGTATTCTTTCAATGCACCACATTGCTTAAATCAGTACTCACTCTTGAGACAACAGAGGAAAAAATAATAATCAGCAATATAAATAACTATAAAGCTTTGCACTTGCATAGAACCTTTCATTTCAAGACCTTGAGGGACTTGTCAAAAGGTAAGGAGAGGTGTTTTTTGTTTGTTTGTTTGTTTTTGCTTTTGTTTTTTGCTTTTTTTCTCCAGAGGAAAACAACAGTGGAATAGAATGGAATGGAATGGAACGTTCCCATCTTCTCAATTGCCTGAAAACAAATCCTTGCTCTAAAACTTCACTGCCCTCCTCAAACGTGATTCTTTAGAGCACTGCCTCTTTGCTCTCTGTTAAAGTAAAACAAGTACATTGCAGCATCCTCCCCTAGAACAGCTGGCCAGTCATGTAGAATGGCAAACCTATGTAGGTTTTCAGGTCATCACTGATGGAATCTAGAAAAAATTTTGTACAAATCTGCCCCTTTTCACTGCTCCACAGAGTGCCACAGTGTTTTAACAGTACCATGGGTCCTTAATAGAATATATACATGCAGATATATATCATGGAGATATGGCTTTCATTATATTGTTATATGTATTCTGGAGGTTTTTTCATTGACAAAGAGAACAAACAACTCAACTCCCATGTCTCATAGGCCAGCACGGAACTTGAAGGGACTGTAAGGTTTGTCCAACCCCCTTCACTTGACTACAGATGCTAATGGATTTCCTTTTGTTCTCTGTTAATCGATTTATTTTTTTCCTTTTTGAGAACTGGCTTTCAAACCCTGTAATGGAAACTAAGGTGTTCCAGTGATTAAGGGCACAAGCAAAACCTAAACAGAGCAATTGCACCTTCAGAAACAAATATGAAATAAAATGACTTAAGATGAATTAAAATCACTCCCTTTCAATCTGGTTTGTGTTATAAAGATATCAAGTTAGCAAAATTCCCCTCACAGAGGGTAGCAAGTTTTCTTGAGGAACAAAAGTATTTTTCTTCCTTGGTGTAACTGATCATCTGAATAGATGTAAATTTTTATTTAAATTTACAACCTCATTTCACAAAATCTGTGACTGTGCCCAGAAACACACCTCCAAAGCTTGGTCTGGGCATAGCTTCCCATTGGCATGCTGTGCCTTATTATTATTTTTTTTTTAACTTCTTTTAATGGAGTGAAGAAAACAAAACAGCATACTGACAGTGGAGTACACTTGGAATGAAACCACTCTCCCAACCAGAGTCCAGAGCAAGGACTTGGCCTGTGGACACTGAACATCAATGCATATGATGTCCCCAGAGATGAGGTCTCTTTTTCCCTTGGGGGCTGATTTTGCCTTTCCTGTAGTCCCACAGTTTCATGGTGGGTTTGACCTGCCTGAGGACATTCAGGCTTTAGGGTTCATATTTGTTAAAACCCATAACCACCTTCCAGCCCAGAGACATTTATACTTAGCTTATGAACTCCATTACTTTCCCCTAATTATATGTTATACCTTTTATAAATCTGTTCTACATAGCAGGAGCACAATGTCTGGAGCAGTAGTTTCTGCACACAAGGTATTAATCGACAAAGACCATGCACAATTTTGCTTGCACAGTTAAAAGGATAGGTGGGTGTTGGGTAGGAGTTGGAGGGAAGTACTATCTGAAAAGTTTAATATAGGAGAAGCTTGCCTCTGAATGTATAGCTCATCCTATCTTTTCCAAGTCCTTGGTTTTCCTACCTGACCCTGAAATGATCTCTGGACAAGAATCCACCTATTTTCAACAGAATTTAACAAAGGATCATTGGATAACACTTGGAAAACAAACCAGTGCTATTACCATGACCTACAAAGACAAGACTGTCTGAGTGTGTGATGTACCATCTTATGTCCCGTGGAAGCCATCTTTTCTCTCTACTACACTCTTGAGTTTTTGGTGATGGGAAATGAATAGTCCATGTCACAGAGTGCAACAGTCTTTTTACTCCTCAGAAAGGTCCTCAAGGGAAGGTGCTGAATACATTCCTCCCAGCTAACAGTTGCTGGGACTTTCCTAAGCAGGGGCTGACGCCAGCTGATCCCAATGGTTGTCTTTGTTCCTCCCATACTGCGGTTTATAATAAATCTTCTTTCTCTCTGGTTTTAATCTCCCATAATTAAAGGGCTTCCCAGATTGAACATAAGTTTTCCTTTTCCATACATAGGCTTAAGCCATCCAAAAACAATAAGACCAGTAATAATAATAAATAAATAGAAGTGAATCCATAGAAACTCTCGATGTCTGTACAGCAGAAGTGACAAAGTTTAAGTCAAATATTTGTTTTCCCTTTTTTTCATCCACATCAAAGGCAGGAATACAACAAGGCATTGTTAGTCATGGTGGGCAAACTGGAGCGTCTGCTGATATAACAAATTAGGTTTGTTAAGGCCTTTGTCTATGCAGAGTTAAGAGTAATGCAGAAGCCAGATCGATTAAAAACAGGAAAGGGTAAGAAATGTGAAGCAGGGAAGACAAAAAAATAAATAAGTAACTAAATAAAGAAACAAACACAGAACACAAACTAGAGAACAAACCAGGGAAGGTGGAAAGAGAGAAAGAGATAATGCCAAAAAGAAGTCCATACTGTGTCTACAATGGAGAAGTACACATTGCTTCCCTCTGAAAGCTTCTGGTGTCTTTGTTGTTAATACTGTCAGAGTAGAGAACAGCAGATTGATGGCATCCAGCAGCAGTTAAAAGACGTTCATCCTCTGGGCCCATCTGAGGAGGTGCGTTGGGAAGGATTGGTCTGTGGGAAAGGGCCCTAGCCTAGAATATCCAGATAGACCGGAGATGCCTTGGCCAAGTTCTGAAGGAGGGTGTAGATGCCCTTGATGTTCTTCCTCATGTGGGGCTCTCGTTGCCAGCACCCCAGCATCAACTCGTATACCTCCTGGGGGCACGTTCGGGGTCGCTGCAAGACTCGGCCCTGAGTGATGCACTCTATCACCTGGATGGAGATGGAAGATGGGATCAGGCAAGAGGAAAAACAATCCAGATAAAATAAATGTCAGCCCAAAGAGAGAGCTGCTTAAAGAAACCTACTCAGTGTTTATTTTCTTTAGAAAGAGGAGAGCAATATATTATAGGTTCACATATTGCATTTAATTGTATTACACCCATTTTTCAAGCATGCTGATTTTACCAGGCTAGTGAAGAAATAACTTGCCTATATGAATGATCCCAAACATCACCCTAGAATTTCAACATGTTTTAGTTTCACCAGCCTGAGATGGAATCTAGGTCACCTTTGTGTTAGGATGCTGTTGACTGATGAGGGAGCCCCAGGCTATAGAAATGAGTGTTCATTTTGGATAATGAATGTGGGTAAAAGACAGACTTGGGCCTGAAGGAGATGTGAGGTGATTGACCAAGAAGCCATGCCTCAAATACAGACATATTTGCAAGAGGATTAGAATAGGAAAACAAAATGAGTTTTTCACTAGAAGTGCACGGTGCAGTGAAGTGTGCAAAAAGGAAGGAAACTTGAAATCTTATTAAAACATTACTCAAAAGCTAGCTGTACTGTAAGGGTGCTAGAACATTACATATGCTCCTCATTTGCCAGATGAGCAGCACACAGTAATTCCTGAGTTCCATCATCAGAGGATGCCACACAGGTCAGCAAATACCACCTTTCCTTCTCTAGAGCTCTTAAATTTAGAGTGACTATACTTTGACCATGATATTTACACAGGTACACAGCAAATCATTTGGGCAGTGCTATATCCAGCAAGCAAGGCCACACTAGATCATGTCCTGACTTCCAGCCAAGAGACACCTCTCAGCTCTTTAGGAGGGTCTCACCCAACCCACTGCACACCTCATTGTTGGACAGCTGGTACCAGGGCTGTTTGCCATACGTGAAGATTTCCCACAACACGACCCCCAGGCTCCAAACATCACTTTCTGTAGTGAACTTCCTGTACATGATGCTCTCTGGGGGCATCCAGCGAATGGGCAGCATCGTGTGGCCACCAACCTGGCAGAAAAGGGGTGAAAAAGGAGGCATTAGTCATTCCCAAACCAAGTTCCCACCATAAGAGAAAATGTTGAAGGGAGATGTGGGGGACATGTCTCTTCCTTTCCTTTATTTTAATTTATTAATTTTAATTATTTATAAATACATAAGGAAACTATGATTTCTTTATAATCTCAAGCACTGGAGACAGAGGGCAAAGAATGGTCAACAAATCTTTTTCATATTTTCAATTCTCTCTTGAGGCTAGATAGGAACAGAGCTGACCATTAGGTGGATGCTCATTTTCTGATATGAGGATGACTCGACCTTCTAATTAACAATATAACTTTGACCAGGATAACAAGTAGGGTTCCCTCATTCCAAAGTAGCCCACCAAATGACTCTACTCCTTTAGCAACACCTGAGTTTTCTTCCAGTTTAAAGTGTTAGGAGTGCAGTGTTTCTTTGAACACCTTCTCCACAATCCAGAGATGAATAAGGCAGAGATTGCTCCCATTTTTAATGTGAGGCAACTGAGATGCAGGATGCTATCAACACAAAGAAGTCAGGTTTTTGGACTCCAAGGTCAGAACTTTTTCTATGATAGGGCACCACAATTGAGCTTATTTACAAAATAAGTGAGTAACTATGATTCTGAAAAGCCCATTTTTAGTGAAAATATGGAGGCTGAGGCATTAGGTGGCAATAGCAATAGCACAGGCAAAGAGAACTTCATTTGATGAAGAAGACCTGTTCATGATTTCTTACTTCCTGGAGAAAAGTGAAACATTCCATTTGCAGGTTTGTAGCCCATTGGGGCTCTCTGATTTTACACCCATGATCAGATTTCTACACAGTAGCCCTATAGGTGATAGGTCTCATTTTTCATGATGGTGAACCCCAGCACAACCAACCAAAATGCCATGCCTGACACCAGGGCAGCAGGTGAGCCGACAGACACCAGGAATACAACTTCATGGACAACTTTCAGTCCCAAGTTCTGAGACTAATGCCACAGTTGTAAGTCTCAATATCCATTTTTGACCCATTAAAGGAAGGAAATGGACTAACAGTGTCTGAGAAATGCTGCTGAACTCAAAGGCCAAGGAGCTGAGAGGGTCAGAGATGTCTAATATGCTGGATGGTTTCAAATAATTCTTTTAGCTTCGAAGAAAGCACAAAAATGTGAAAAAGCAATGGTGGTTTTAAAAATTTTTTCCCCATTCTTCTCTGTACAATGACTCTGAATTTGATAAGTAGGAACCTAACTTGCTGGCTCAGTGTTAAGGTGCCCCCATATCTTCACTGTTTAGCTTTGAATACACCAAAAGCTCCTACACTAAATAGAAGCTGGTTAGCTTTCAGCAGCTTCTGATTTTCTCACTTGCTTCTCACCCTTGTAGTGATAGGTAGTTGCTGTTCAATGGGCACAGATTTCCCTCATGAAGCTGCCTGGACAGGACCGAAGGTGATGACAATACTCACCATCAAGGTTGATACCTAAAACACAACCTGTGTGACACAGGCACTGATGGGCCAGAAAACATGCTGGTGGAAAACTAATTTGAAGGTGTGTTGGTAGGGGAGAGGGAGAAAGATGGAGAACCATTTATAAACATCTTCTAGAATCAGACAACTGAAAAACACACTCTGGGATGCATTAATCTAGCAAGATACCAGGCTTTCCATATTCTTTGTGGGTTACCAGCTGCAATGCAACAGACAACACTCAATTCATGAAACAGGAAATGCTGGGTTTTAGGGCATGCCCTAGTGTACAATTTCCTAGTTTGGTAACCTTGATTAGTTGCCAAACCTCTTTATGCCTTAATTTTTCCAACTATAAAATGTGGGTAACAATGACTACCTTCCAGGGTTATTGTGAGGTTAATACTTAAGCAGATAATACAAATTTCAATGCACTAAATACTTTCAAGACATTGCCTCCTTCTTTATAATTTTACTGTCTGAGTTTCTCAAGATGGGAAGCAGCCATTCTGGAGACATTCAGAGTCAACACATACGTACATCTGTCCCATACTCCTCACCACAATGATAAGTGTTCTGTGGCCTCTGTGACTACAGCACCTACTCTACCAAGTTTTCTGTCCTGTACTGCTAATGGCCAAAGAAAAAGCTCCTGTTTCCTTTAAAGGAGAAAAAAATAAGGTTCAAATTTTGATTTACATGTTTTCCCATCTGATCATTTATTTTATGCTTAGACAGATTTTTCACTTTAATTCTCTCAAGAATCCCTTCTGGGATTTCACACATGCTGTTATAAATAATGCTTTCCTTGTTCTGATGTCAAACGGGTGAGTGTGGGAGAATCTAATAAAAGTTCAGACAGGGTTCACAAGTTTTCTAAGCCCATTTAGAACATTTCTTTTGCAGCCATTTCGCAAGATTTTGGAGCATGTCACAAAAGTAGACAAAAAAAGTCACCATTGTTACAAATTATTATCACATTTCAGTCATAATCACTGGATGGTTTTTAGAACCTCACAAAACCACATACTGTGTAGAAACAAACACAATGAGACATTTGTTTTGTGTTGTGCTACTTGGCAACTTGCACTCACGCCCTTGCTTAAATATTTGTGACAAGGAATGAGATCCTAAGTATGATACTGGGGATCAGAACTGCTGCTTCCACTGTCAGATATGCTGTGGTGCCTGAGGAGACTCTCCTGTTATCTGTGTGGGTCAGGCCACATGTCCTTCAGAGCTAAGCTCAGCAGATTAAACTGATCAAGATGGGAAATCCAGTTACCTGAGGGTTCACTTCGTTTTGCAATTTTCATTTTTATCAACCCCAGATACTGGGGCTCTAGTTCTATAATTACCCACCACCACATCACTGCCATAATCACTGATCAACTCTTAGTGCTTTATATTTACAAAGAATTTCCATTCAGTTATTTCACTTGAACCCAACAGTTACCCCCTTGTATAGACATTGGCTTGCTTATATATTATAAACAATGACCCCAAAATTCAAAGAGTTAAGTAGCTTACCTTGAGCCACACACATAAAGCCTCCCCACTGAACATCATACAATCACTCTGATAAGTCACTCTGTGTTTCCAGGTTCTGCGTTCTCCAACACATGCTCTGTGTTTTCAGCCAGTGAGCTTAAATATAGCTCCTCACCCAGGCCAAATCTACTCAAGCCTGTTGGAAAATTTGATCTCCTTTCTATCTACTAAGGCAAGCTCAAGTTCCACAATTTCAAGGAACTTTCTGTCCCTTCTATAGCTCGATGTCTTTTCTAAATACCAGAAAGCCTTGTGCCCTGGTATAGCTCTGGTAACACTGTAGGGCAGACACTCCCCCCTTTTTTTCCTAACAGATCACATACCTGAAGAAAGGTGAATGCTAATCTGTTATGTCTGGCAGGGCATGAGGGGGTGGTTGGTAAGCATACCCTGTCTTCAAGTGGGTTTCTTCTGCATACTGATATTTGGGAAGGAAACCTTACAGTGTTCTTTCAAAGAGATAATCGTTTGCTGCCTTCCTATCTATTCTCCAATAACATCTCTAAACTCTTGATACAACTAAGTTTTAGATTAAATGAATGGAAACTGGCTCACCTACTTGACACTACAAATAAGAACCATTCAATGCAATTTGTAACTTCTTCATAAAATGAAGCCAAAAATACTGGGTTCACATGGAGTGTAAATGTTAAATTGTATGAGAAATCTCACTCCTCAGTATGCCATCTGTAGAGTAAACAGGCGGGGTCCATGGTGCAAACCTGGAACTATTCACTCTGGGAATAGTCTAAAAAAAAGATGTTATAATGCATAACATGAACAGAGTATTGTCCTACAGATTGTGACCATCATGTCATATCTTAGGAGGCTAGAGAACAAGGACAAAGGCTTATGAAGAACGTTAAACCATGAAAAAGAAAAGGACTGAATGGCCATCACAGCTGCTAATCATTGCAACATGGTGAAATCAGCAAAGTTAACCGGAACAATGTCTGAGTCCCATGGCTAAAACAAAATCCTGGAGTGACTAAATAAATCAAATTACAAAAAATAATGAGTTGTTTTTAAAACATATCAAGAAAAGAACTTTCCATTTAGCTCTTTGTGTGATTTTCATGACACCTCACAATTTTGATGGTGATATGTATCAGATGACCTGGTTAAATACAAAAATAACAATTATATTCTAATTAAAATACGTAAGCCTACTCTGGCTGGTGGCACAGTGGATAAGATGCTGACCTGTGAACCCAAAGGTCACTGGTTAGATTCCCAGCCAGGGCACAGAACCAGGTTGCAAGCCAGGTCTTCTGCCAGGCCTGGAGGCAGATGAAAGACAACCACACATTGATGTGTCTCTCCCTCTCTGCCTCTCTCCCTTCCCCTGTCTCTAAAAATAATAAAGTCTTAAAAATAAAATAAAATAAAATAAAATAAAATAAAATATGTAGGCCTGAGCATCTTTTAAATCAACCTGGTTGAAAAGTATTCAACATGATAAATCCTGGAACGAATACTAAAAGTCCTTTGGTAAAAGTGTCTTGTGCCAGAAATCAATGATTTTCTTATTTTTAAAAATCAAATTAAACACATCTAATCACTAGAACAGCAATATTTATTTCTTATCCAAGAAGTACTCTTTGGGTGCATACTTTTTAGTCATTAAGTTATAAATTGTGAAAATTTCCTTGTCATTTAATAGAAAAATAGAATTTATTTCTCTACATAGGAAAACTAGGATTTAGGGAAATTGAGAAACTTGCTGAGGAAATGCAGCTATGAATTGATGACCAGCAGTATTGAAGGTACCTCTCTACCCTACAACTATTCTTGCTGGGAACCTAGTTCTTTTTCACTTTTTACAAATATCTACAGCATTGTTTTTCCTGATACTAGTTAATGATGAATGCACAGCTTATTTTCCAGGTGCACTGGGAAATGATAGAGGAGGTGACAAGCTTAGCTCTCCTTTTTCTGTTGGGCTTCACAGAAAAATGCATTTACCATCCTCCTTGCTCCTTTATCTTCTCTTCTACTGCATCCTTTCTTCTCCATGTTGCCCTTTCCCAGTCCATTCCTACTCCCATTTCTTTGAATATCCTCTCAAGTCTCCCTTGTCCAGCCCCATTTCAAATACCCATTTAGTCTTGCCTGATTCTTTTCTTGTATCTCCAATTGATCACACATATTTTTACCACAACTCATTATTTCTCCATGGTGATGTTTTACCTCCCTTTTGTGTTTATGAGAGACACAATGGTATGCTGGAACCTTTCTATAAATCTAAAGCAAATGCTTAGCTTGCTTTGAAACCACGGGTGATATAAAGTGAGTAATGCTAATCTGGGACCTTATAAACTCAACTAGCAAAACCAATGATGCCTGGGAGGCTACTTTCAGTTTGTGGTATTTACTCAGTAAGTGAGTGATAACTTGTTTGGAAGCCAAACATTTCACTCCCTTAGAAACATGCAGGCCAAAGGGTAAGCCCCATTAAGAGATGATTAGCTGTCAGAGGCTTTTGGCAGCATTAAATATTGAAGAGACTCCTAGACCTCCTCATACTCCCTTCACCCGCTTGCTTTGTTTTAGCAGTTTCTCTTGATCTGTTCCTTACAATTCATGAAAGCTGTAAACTTTAAGAAATAGCTGGACCTTATCTACTTATGTATTGTGTTGCCTCTTTAGCATGAAGTTTAAAAAAGGAGAAACAATTTGTGCAAAATATTCTCAAGACTTGGAGAAACTGGAACCACTGTGGTCGGACTGTGGGCACTTTCTGACCACATCCAGGAAGATCAGAATTCTCCAATTATAAAGAATGATGAGGTGCTTTTGTGGTGTATGGCTCCTGAACCAAGGGATACTTCATGCAAAGAAAGTCAGCCCTTCCGGTCTTGCCTAGGACAGTCCTTAATGAACACAGATCAAGTTGAGTCAGGAGGAGAGCTGGTGACCTCCTGGTCACCCTCTCATACAGTGGGAATTGATTACCACTACACCTGAAATTGCTGTTATTTATAACCTAGAAAATCCTTCATCACCTTTCATCATAATGGTTATAGCAGAAGTGTTATGGCTTAGTAACTTCAAGCCAAGTGTTTTGGGATTAGTCAAAGAGAGGATATACTGAACTTTATTGATAACAATATTTCTGCAAATCTTTTTCTTTTCCTCCCACAATTAAATCTCTATCCTGCTGGTACAGGGCAACTGATTGTGTTTAGGAGGGAAAGGTCACAGGGTTATCAATGCTACCTTCTGACACTTGGATTCTAGGTGAACAGATGAGGCAAATACAATACAAAATTTTTACTGAGAATTCTATCTTTATTCTACCATAAAATAATAAATGCAGATAATAAAAATAACAATAATAATACTTCATGGTTATATAATTTTTTTGTTTTTTTTTATAACATAACCACACATTTATTGATTCTATAATTATACCTGCCTTAGAACATGATTGTGAAGGTTAAATGAGTTGATATTAGAAAAGCTCACAATGTAGTGCCATTGTGCAATGCCTTTTATATAATAAGATGTTCTTGATAAGACAAAACTATAGGTCTGAACAACCTATGGTTGACGGAGGCTGGAAATTGGTGGTGGGACAAAGGGCCTTGCCTTACTGGGGCATGAAGGAATTTTGTGAGGTGATGGCAATATTCTCAGTCCCCATTGTGGTGGCACTTAAATGACTGCCAAAACTCAGAACTGTACACTAAAAAAGGTGAATTTTACTGTATGCATATTATACCTCAATAAACCTGACAAAAATAAATAAAGCTCTTACACTAATAATGCTCAATATATAATAAGTATGCAAATTACATTAGCTGTTGTTATGCTAAGAATTTGAATCTGCAATAATCTAATGGGGTAAGTCACCCATATTCTTTTTTCCTAATAAGACAGGAGAAATCTCCAGGCCCAGAGCAAAGTGATAACCCAAGACCACACAGCTAAGAAATGCTAGAGTTTACATCAGGATCCAGTTCTCTAAATGGGTGGCATTCTTTCTATTCTGCTTCAAGTCTCACACGGAGTCAGATTCAGGGCTAGGAAAGGCTCTCTGCCTGAGTCAGCTTGGGCTACCATAATGAAATACTCTAGACTGGGTGGCTAAAACAACAAACATTTATTTTCTCACATTGGTTGAAGTCCAAGATCAAGGTTCCAGCAGTTTGGTTTCTGGTGAGAGCTCTCCTCCCGGTTTGCCCTATGTAGCTTGTGTGTATGCAGAGTGAGCTTTAGGTATCTCTTATAAAGACACTAAAGCTATAGGATTAGGGCCCCACCTATGACCTCATTTACCCTCAGTTACATCCTTAGAGGTGCCATATCCAAATACAGAGACAAAGGGTATTAGGGTTTCAAGATATAAATTTAGGATTGGGGGGTACACAAGCATTCAGTTCAATGTTTCCTTTTTTATTCCAATATACCTGGAGGAGTAAGAACAGCTCCAAATACTAAGACTTGTGCAATTCTGGTCCAGAATTTGTTTTTTGTTTTTTTTTTAATTTTATTGTTGTTGTATTACATCCATCCCCTTTTTGCTCCCCTCTGTCCCCCCACCTACCCACCCATTCCCCCCAAAGTCAATCCCACCTGTTGTCCATGTCCATGGTTCCTTTATACTAGGTTCTTGTCTAAGCTGCTCCCCATCTTTGCCTCTACCTCTCCCTCCCCCCTACCCCGTTCCCCTGACCACTAAAGGCCTATTCCTTGTATTCATATACTTGGTTCTGTTTTGGCTGTTGTTAGTTTTGTTCATTATTGTCCCGTAAGAGGTGAAATCATATGATATTTGTCCTTCACTGACTGGCTTATTTCACTAAGCATAATACTCTCCAGTTCCATCCATGTTGTTGCAAAGGGTACAAGTTCCTTCTTTCTTTCTGCTACATAAAATTCCATTGTGTATATGTACCAAAGTTTTTTGATCCAATCATCCATTGATGGGTACTTAGGCTGTTTCCAGCACTTGGCTATTGTAAATAGTGCCGCTATGAACATAGGTGTGCATAGGTTCTTATGAATTGGTGTTTCAGGATTCTTTGGGTATAGGTCAAGTAGTGGAATTGCTGGATCAAAAGGCAGTTCCATTT